>JAYESD010000001.1:13935611-14293191 GCA_036927565.1 Tuctoria greenei | reverse complement strand
TAATCGCCTAAGATAAGCCCATGGAGTTCCCCTTGCCGCACGATATTGCGGTCCTGATCGCGGGGTGGGTCGCCGCAACCTCCACCCAGCCCATGGACGACCTCTCCAGTCTGCGCGCCACCTGCAAGGCCATGCACGCAGCGTGCCGTGATCCCACCGTCGGCAGGCGCGTGGCGCTGGAGCGCGAGAGCAGCTGGGAGTGGTTCCAACGGCACGGGAACGGGAGCTACGACGCCCTCGTGGAGCGCCTGGCCAACGTGGGCAACCCTCATGCGTGCTATGTCACCGGGTTCGACCTCGTCTTCAACTACGGCCGCGCGCAGGCGCAGCAGGGCACCCAGTTCCTTGCCCGGGCGGCCGCGAACGGCCACAAGGTGGCGGCCTACGTCCTCGCCATGCTCTGCTACGACGCCGACCGCGGGGACCGCGATGCCCTCGAGTATATCCGGCAGGTCGAAGGCGAGGCCCACATCGGCGACAACACGGTCGGGTCCGTCGCGATGAAGAGGACCAACAATGAGTGTTGCCAGTGTCGGAATCAAGCCATGCAGAGGCTCGACATTTTCGTGAGCTGGAGGTTACTGCGTAGGCCTCCTCCCGGACCGCCGCCGGTGGCACTGCCCGACATTGACGATGGCGTTTGCCGCTGCCCAACAGGGGGGAACCAGGGGCCTGCCCGCTGCGGCAGGCGAGGGTGGTCCGAGACCGTCTTCTGTACTGAGAACTGTAGGATTGAGCGCGAGTATGACCTGTTCTCCCATAACGTGTTGTACTCTATGGGTTATATTAATTAAGAAATAAATATCTTCACAGGCGGTTGGTATTTAATAACCGTCAAAGAAAATATTTATCTCAGGCGGTTATTACTTAACAACCGCCTGAGATAATACCCGATACTGTTCTTCAGTTTCCTTATCCCTTGCTTCTTTTTTATTTAGATTCCAATATAAATACTCAAACATGTTTAGATTCTGCAAATTGTGTCCAAATTCGATGATTCTTTCTTCTACATTTGTATAAAATTAACATCTACCACCTGAACAAAATATTTTTAAAACTTGTATAGCTGACATTGTAATGTTTTGGTAAATATCAAATTAATTTCTACTCACATATTATTCACATTTGTGTATCTCATAAAAAAAAAGGTTCCTTCACTCAAAATTGTTGGTATGAACATATTTGTATAATTTATACATGTATGAATTCTTTTAATTTTTTTAAAAGCATTCCAACATGTCAAACTTCAAATTATCCACCATTCTAACTAAATGCTCATATTCATATGAGGCATTCATCAAATTATGAACACACATTGATTCCAAAAAATTTAAAAAAATATGAAAAAATTCCTAGATTTTGGTATGATGATTAAAAATGTCCACTGAAAAAATAAATGAAAAAAGCATTATATTCATCAAGATAGAAAAATGAAAAATAGCATTTGTTGTATGTTTTTTATGTTCTGACCAATTTCAAAGGATTTATGAAGTGAAATTTAATGGTAACCTTTACTTATCAATAATATTACAAGAAGGTGGATTTTTGCCTTTTTAAAGGACCAAATTTAATCAAGAATATTAAATAAGAAGAAGTAAATATCTTCACAGGCGGTTATTGCTTAACAACCGTCTGAGATAATGCCCGATACTGTTCTTCAGTTCCCTTATCCCTTGCTTCTTTTTTATTTAGATTCCAATATAAATACTCAAACATGTTTAGATTCTGCAAATTGTGTCCAAATTCGATGATTCTTTCTTCTACATTTGTATAAAATTAACATCTACCACATGAACAAAATATTTTTAAAACTTGTATAGCTGACATTGTAATGTTTTGGTAAATATCAAATTAATTTCTACTCACATATTATTCACATTTGTGTATCTCATAAAAAAAAAGGTTCCTTCACTCAAAATTGTTGGTATGAACATATTTGTATAATTTATACATGTATGAATTCTTTTAATTTTTTTAAAAGCATTCCAACATGTCAAACTTCAAATTATCCACCATTCTAACTAAATGCTCATATTCATATGAGGCATTCATCAAATTATGAACACACATTGATTCCAAAAAATTTAAAAAAATATGAAAAAATTCCTAGATGTTGGTATGATGATTAAAAATGTCCACTGAAAAAATAAATGAAAAAAGCATTATATTCATCAAGATAGAAAAATGAAAAATAGCATTTGTTGTATGTTTTTTATGTTCTGACCAATTTCAAAGGATTTATGAAGTGAAATTTAATGGTAACCTTTACTTATCAATAATATTACAAGAAGGTGGATTTTTGCCTTTTTAAAGGACCAAATTTAATCAAGAATATTAAATAAGAAGAAGTAAATATCTTCACAGGCGGTTATTGCTTAACAACCGCCTGAGATAATGCCCGATACTGTTCTTCAGTTCCCTTATCCCTTGCTTCTTTTTTATTTAGATTCCAATATAAATACTCAAACATGTTTAGATTCTGCAAATTGTGTCCAAATTCGATGATTCTTTCTTCTACATTTGTACAAAATTAACATCTACCACATGAACAAAATATTTTTAAAACTTGTATAGCTGACATTGTAATGTTTTGGTAAATATCAAATTAATTTCTACTCACATATTATTCACATTTGTGTATCTCATAAAAAAAAAGGTTCCTTCACTCAAAATTGTTGGTATGAACATATTTGTATAATTTATACATGTATGAATTCTTTTAATTTTTTTAAAAGCATTCCAACATGTCAAACTTCAAATTATCCACCATTCTAACTAAATGCTCATATTCATATGAGGCATTCATCAAATTATGAACACACATTGATTCCAAAAAATTTAAAAAAATATGAAAAAATTCCTAGATGTTGGTATGATGATTAAAAATGTCCACTGAAAAAATAAATGAAAAAAGCATTATATTCATCAAGATAGAAAAATGAAAAATAGCATTTGTTGTATGTTTTTTATGTTCTGACCAATTTCAAAGGATTTATGAAGTGAAATTTAATGGTAACCTTTACTTATCAATAATATTACAAGAAGGTGGATTTTTGCCTTTTTAAAGGACCAAATTTAATCAAGAATATTAAATAAGAAGAAGTAAATATCTTCACAGGCGGTTATTGCTTAACAACCGCCTGAGATAATGCCCGATACTGTTCTTCAGTTCCCTTATCCCTTGCTTCTTTTTTATTTAGATTCCAATATAAATACTCAAACATGTTTAGATTCTGCAAATTGTGTCCAAATTCGATGATTCTTTCTTCTACATTTGTATAAAATTAACATCTACCACATGAACAAAATATTTTTAAAACTTGTATAGCTGACATTGTAATGTTTTGGTAAATATCAAATTAATTTCTTCTCAGACGTGAAATTTTAATTAACGATGAACACACTACATCCATTAACAATATTCAATCATTCACACAGTTCAAGAACACACAAGATACTCATTCATTAACAATATGCACATCTCACAAAAGAACACACAAGATGCACAATATTTACACAAGAACACACAAGAACACAAAAGATACACAAGTAATATTCAATCACATAGATGAAAAAAGATAGATTTCATTCATTAACAATATTTACAAAACAGAAGCAACTAAAAACAACAAAAAGAAAAACTAATTAAATCCTACTCCTACTCCTCTTCCATCTCCTCCTCCTCGTCCTCCGGCGGCGACTCCGGCACCGGCTGCACCGGCTGCACCGGCTGCACCGGCTGCACCGGCTGCACCGGCTGCACCGGCGGTGCAACCCCGAGGTTGCTAGCCGTCGCCTCCACCAGCGTTCTACGGCCCTGGGGGCCAAGAACCTGGGCCATCGTCGCGAACAGAATGTCGAGACGATCAGCCACCCCCACGAGGGCGTAGAGGTAGTGGCCCAAGGTACCCATTCCAGTATACTCTGGAAGGGTACCCAGCCCCAAGGCACTCATGGCGCGAGACGTATTGTTGTACGCCTCTCGCGCCATGAGGAGGCGCTGCTCGGCGTTGATCTTCTCGGGGGAGCTGCAACATTGTTTCTTGCAAGGTGGCTCCCTCGGAGGGCTTGGCGGCGGAAGGTCGGCCATAGTGGTGTTGGGTCGTCGGAGCGGAGGAAGACGAAGAAAACAAGAGGATTCAAAGTGAGCGATGCGCTTGTGAGCCATAGTGGTGTTGGGTCTTTAAGGCCGCGCGGAGTGGAAAAGAAAGGTCGCACCTCGGGGAAAAGAAAGGTCGCGCACGCGTGACATGGTCACTGACGTGTGGGACCGGGTCCACATTTCAGTGACCGCTGATTAAGTCAGGGGATCCTCATCCCGGTTGGTGAGGGGTCTTTATGTAGGCGTTCATCAAATTAAGAAGTAAATATCTTCATGTTTAACTCAGGCGGGTGTTACTAACCAACCGCCTGAGATAATTGTATCTTCTCAGACGGGTGTTACTAACCAACCGCCTGAGATAATTGTATCTTCTCAGACGGTTGGTAAGTAAAATCCGACTGAGATAACATTCTTCCCTGACGGTCGGTACTTAAAATCCGCCTGAGAAAATGTGAGTCTATATATACCCCTCGGCAGCATTGGAAAAACCTAACCCGGGCGAAACACTTAGACGCCGTTAGGCTGCCAAAATTTCGTTTGCCGCCAAGTGTTCCCCCTCGTCACTTCCAGGTACGCCGCCGAGCTTCGCCGTCGCCGAGCTTCGCCGTCGTCGCCGAGCTTCGCCGTCGCCGCCGAGCTTCGCCCTCCTCACTTCCAGGTACGCCGAGCGAAGCCATTTCCGTCACCGCCGAGCTTCAAGGTAAACCCTAAACCCTTCGACCTTCCATCCTCCTTCGCCGTGCCGCCTCCCTCCCCGCCCTCGCTGCCGCCTTGCATATCCTTGGTTAGGGTTCGGGAATTAGATAATGGTAGGCATCCTTGGTTAGGGTTCGGTGGAATTCGAAAAACTGTCAAGTTCGGTGGCATCTTTGGTTAGGGTTCGGTGGGGCAAGATTTATGTGGATGGTTATATCACGATAAATTGGTAGTTGGTTCTGTGTGTCTGAAACTGTTCCGACACATTAGTGGTAAACATGATTCTAGACTCTAGTAACAGCAGTATATTCCCTATTTCTGTCATCGGCCTTGCATATGCCACATAATTCTCTATTAGGGGCAAGATTTAGCTATATTTGGTTAAGTTGACCAAATTTGGCTAATTTTGGCTAAGTTACATTAGATATAGTTATACTTGACTAATTTTGACTAAGTTATGCTATATTTAGCTATATTTGGCTACTTTTGCTTAGAGTTAGCTATGCTAGACTAAGTTTGGCTAAGTTTGCTTTTATTTCTCTAAGTTTCATTTGAGCAATTGTAGCTAATCTGTGCTACCAAAGATGTCTGCACTTGTGGCTCCATCAGCTTCATTTTAGCAATTGTACCTAATCTGAGCTACCAAAGTTATGCTATATTTAGCTCTGAAGCCAAACAAAAGTTGCTGGCCAACTCATTTGTGATGCCAGGAGCATCCTCACGCCCATATCTAGGTAACACTAGGTGTGGCGATGGAGTCTGAGCATATGATGCCGATCTCTATGATACAAGAATTTAGTTAGACCTATATAACTTCAAAAATGTGTTTTGGCTAAATTTACTTAATTGAGCCAAAATTGAGAAAATTTGTTTTAAATATGACCAAATTTAGTTATGCCATTTATTAGATTTTTTGTCTTATTAGATCTAGCATGGAAAGCCCTAAGAAGACTGGTCCTGATTGTAACAACAAAGAAGACAATATGGAGTTTACTGACTCCAGCAGTTCAGGCTCCTATCACAGTCCTTCGGATCCTTTTCCGAATATAAAAATTAAAAAGACTTCAGTGGATCTAGACCCGGAATATGATCCTGCCGACGAGGTATGGATCACGAATCTTAACTTCAGCAGTTCAAGTTAATGTTGGTTGTCAAGTATACGAAGTCTTATAATTTTTTTCTACCTAGATTAATCTCGAAGACAATGAGGTGACATCGGCTCCTAAAACCGCAGAAGGTTCACCAATGGATGAATCCTCAGCTTCACTCAAGCGGAAACGAGGGCAACGAGGTCCCAATAAGGGTCTATTGGACCGCATCATGTACATAACAAGGGTCGGTCCAAGTGGGCTTCCCCAAGAACCACTGGATTCAGTTACCAAGTACCGTAATGCATGCGGTTTTCTTGTTAGGGAGGTTGTGCCGATCACAACCGAGAATTGGAGGAAATTACCCGAGCAGACCAAGAATGAGTTGTGGGAAAAGATAAAGAAACAATTCAAGTTCCCGAAAGGCACAGAAGAAGCTGTAAAGAAAGCAACATTGGTCTCTTGCGGCAAGAAGTTTCGATGCTGGAAGAGTGAAATGAATGCTTATGTTAAGGCCAATAAGGTCCCTAGCCCGAGGAAGATGGGAAAAATCACACAAGCTCAGTGGCAAGAGTTTGTTCGTCAAAAGAGCACACCTGATGCTAAAGCTCTAAGTGCAACTAGGTCAGAGCTTGCAAAAAAGAACAAATACCATCATCGCTTGGGGTCTGCCGGATATGGCCCCAAAGTCCAGAAATGGAATAAGATAATAGACGACATTCTTAGTAAGGGCAATCCTCACCCATTAGAAGGGTGCGATGAGCGAACTCAACGCTGGGTCTTTGCTCGGTCAGGTTTGACCAGCGAGGGCAAACTTGAAAAGCCCGACTCTCTGAATGAAGTAGAGGATAAAATGAAAGAAGTAATTGAAAAGCAACAGAAGGGTCTCTTCAAGCCGAAGAGGGAGAATGACCAACTTACCGCTATCTTGGGAAACCCTGAACACAGCGGACGGGTTCGAGCGGTCTCTTCTCAAATGTCTTGGCTATATGGTTTCCCTAAAGATAAAGACACATATAGAAGACGTGAGAAGTTTAAGAAAACACTTGATGAAACAATTGCTCAAAAGGTCAAAGAAAATATGCAAGAAATTATGGAACAACTTAGACAATCAGGACAATTAGTGGCACCGAGTACAATGATGGTTCCGGTGCAAAAGGAGCAATTAGTATCTCCAACTGCCTACCCTAGCAGCGTTGGTTCCGTGCCAGGCTCAGGGTCAGCCCATAAGTTCCCTGTCGATGATATTGCTAACGACAAATCTTGTCGTCTTCTTGTCCCGATAGGCAGAGCAGGGAACAAAACCAAACAGGTTGCCACTGCTATGGCAAAGCCTGATCGTGACTTCAACGGGAGTCCACTTCCGTTGTATTATTCTGTGGTGCAAGTTCTTCAGATCATTGATAATGATTATGAAGATTATGAAATAGACCACGTCACACCTGAGGGGATCGCGACTCTGAGGCAGGCTGTCAACCAATTAATCCTTTGGCACCGACGCGATATCGTGTTGGACGATGAGCCAATTTCTAGCCCCGTCGCATCTCCAAATACTGCAACCCCATCTTCTAAGGCGAAAGTGCATGAAGATCCACTCCCAGTCCGGGAAGATCCACTCCCCCTATGTCTGAGCAAGGATGATGATATCCAAGAGCAACAAGTTGGACAACAACTTCAAGCAGTACCAGAGCAAGCTGTTGCTAGTAAAGAGCAACTAGTTGAGCAACAGCTTGAAGTAGTACTAGAGCCAGCTGCTGGGAGTAAAGAGCAATCAGTTGAACAACAGGTTCAACAACAAGCCAGTGTCCAACTTCCGACGACTACTCCTCGATCATCAGTGCCTGTCAAAGTTAGCTCATACGAAAATAAGAAACCTTCATCAGAAGTGACAAAGTATTTGGAAGCTATGAAGGATAATATTAGAAAATCGAGTGCATCTCGTTCTTCTCATGAGCCAGCATTAGAAGATATCGAGGAGTGGGAAGAAGACGGTGTCATGTATAATCGGCGGACGGCTTTAGTTAAACCAGGAGTTCCAATATACAAGCTTGAGGATGTTCCTCCTAAATTTGAGAATGGGAAGCCGTTAATGACATCCGTACAACTTAGCAAACAACCCGTCGCGCTCAGAAGAATGCATGAGTGGTACATCACTGCCAGCACAAAATATGGTCTTCAGTGCGTCACATTTCGTATTCCAAAAGAAGCATTCTGGAGCACTGGAGTAGATAAACGAGTCATTTTATTTGAAGAGCTGCTTTCCCTTTTCCATCGGGGCATGCTCGAAATCAACCTGCTGCTCGTCTGGTGCTTGTAAGTGCTCTAATATTTTGTATTTGCTTTTCTTACTACACGCATACGCATTTCATGAGATTATAACAATTCTGGACTTCTTCAATAGGATGCAATACATGGATAATGAAAAGTTGGCGCACAAGACAGGTATCCTTGACCCTACTAGGATTGCAAAGTCGCTATTCGACGTCCAGGCAAATCGAGAATCAAGCCAGTACAAACACATGAAAAAAAAAGATTTTGAAAGAGCAATTGCAAAACTTAAGAAGGATAGAAAGGCAGAAGTTGCAGCTTACATAGGACATGCGATGTTTAACTTTGTCAGAGACGGCCAGGACCTCGTAAAGGCTCCGTACCACTTCGAGTAAGTTCGACACATGGCATTGAAATAGCAATTATTGGTAATTGTTAACACGTGTGTTTGTATGTTTGCAGTAATCACTACATAATGATCTTCATCAAGCCAACGCAGGGAATGGCAACAGTCTTGGACTCGGCCGATTACCCACCAGATCGTTACAAAGATTTCCTTTCCATTTTGAAAAAGTACGTTTATTCAATAATTTTAATTTACGCACATTTAGAATGTGTTGACAAGTTTTATATGACATTTCTTGTATTACAGCGCTTGGCGGTTTTACGCGGAACGGCTTGGCGGTCAGAGACCTCCTAATACGAATGCATTGGACATTAAAACGTATTATGCTTGTCCGAAGCAGCCTGCTGGGAGTCTCTTATGCGGGTATTATGTATGCGAGCATCTTCGGACCGCCGCCGTATATAGAGTCAATCGTGAGGATGTAAGTTATCCTTAATGTCGATACCTTATTTTCTTACTTTTGTGTTTCATTTTCATTGTAACTAGCATAGTTTAATGCTTATATTCTCTGCTGTTCAATATTACCAGAAACATTATTTTCATATTTTGATTCCAACTTCAAAATTCAATTGCTCATAGTACAACTGCTCCAAAAATACCTACTAAATTCTTGTATACTCTCACTTTGATCTATACTTTGAGATTGTTGAAACCAACACATTCTAAACCTTGTTATGTGTTATATTGCAGCACAAGAAGAATCTGAACGAAGAATGGCCGGTTTGTAGAAGTATTCCTGATGGAGGAGCCGACAGGATTGCTTCTGAACTCTGTCAGTTCATTCGTCGCGAAATTTTGCACAAAACGGGGAAGTTCTTTGATAAGAGAGGTTCAGCAGCTGATGTGCCAGAACTTTGCGACTATACCAATCTAAACAGTTTTTAGTGAAAACTTGTAAACTTTGAGATGAAATTGTATCTGTAACTTGTACATATGTATATTGTTTTAGTGAAATTGACTTCTGTGATGATAATATTGTTGTCTTTTGTTCTGTGATGATTGTTGTTTTTTGTTCTGTGATTATATTGAATTGACCTGGAAATTAGAAATAACAGCAGTAGTACTGCATGACCTGGAAATTAGAAAAACAATTATCACAGGCGGCTAGATACAAGTAAAGAAACATCTGTGATAACCTAATTTTCACAGGCGGTGTCTGTTATGGTAGAAACCGGCTGCGTTAAAGGGTCTTCACAGACGGCTGATATAGGTAAACTCCGTCTGTGATAACTTCATTATCATAGACGGGTTAGTTATGCTTCAATAACCGTCTGTAAAGACACATTATCATTGGCGGTTAGTTATGCTTCAAAACCCGCCTGTGAAGACATATTATCATAGGCGGTTAGTTATGTTTCAAAATCCGCCTATGAATACAAATTATCATAGACGGTTAGTAATGCTTCAATACCCGTCTGTGAAGACTTCTTATCATAGACGGTTAGTTATTCTTCAATAACCGTCTGTGATAAGACCTTTATCACAGACGGTTATATATGCTGCACGACCCGTCTGTGATAAAGTGTTTTCACAGACGGCTAGCCTAAGTAAAGAACCGCCTATGATAATCGATCTTCACAGGCGGCTATCCTTAGTGAAGAACCGTCTATGATAATTACTCTTCACAGGCGGTTTCACTTCTCCGCCTGTGAAATTGCGGATTATCACAGACTCTTCGTTTCAGGCGGTTTTAAAAGCCGTCTGTGATAATAGGTTTGGAGCCGCCTGTGATGAGGCTTATTGTAGCAGTGTCATGAGTTCACTTACTTTAGATGTGCAATATTCCAAGTTAAAAACTCATGAAATTGACATAATCTCACGTAAGAACCCCAACAAGTCTATTGCTTTTGTTTCTCAACGTGACATGCCTAGTTCCGGTCAAACATCATCTTGTGGTACACTTGCTTTGCTGTCCTCTCTAACCCTTGAACAGATTGAGGAGTTTCCAGAGGAGGAGCTAGCGCTCATCTCTACCCGGTTCTCAAAAGCATTGCAAAATGTGAGAACTAGAAGGAGAGGAAGCTCCGGAGCTCAACGATTCTTTGAATGTGGTAAGACAGGACATTTTTGTTCAGATTGCCCTAACCTTTCAGGTCCTACTTTCCGGGATGAAAAGAAAACAAGAACGAAGCACTCCTCTGCAAAAGATACGAAGAAAAAGAAGGGTTTTACAGGACGTCAATTGGTGAGCAGTTTTATCTCAGCACTCCAGGAACTTGGCTCAAGCGACGTGGACATTCGAAGTGATGAAGATGAAGATGATTTGGAAAACTTGTGCTTCATGGCGGGCAAGTCAAGATCAAGTATGGAGGAGGCAAAACACAACAGCGACAATGAAGAGGTATGTCCTACTTGCGAAGAAATGTGTGATGTTATTTCTCGTGCCACTGTTATTGTTAAGAAAAAGGACAAAAAACTTAGGGACAATGCTGTTAAAATTGAGTCACTAGAATCTGAAATTAATCGTTTGAAATCCTTGATTCCTAGTGATGATTCTTGTTCCTCATGTGACTTAATATATGAACAATTGTCCTCCCTAAGAAGTGCACATACCTCCACACTTGATAAACTTGAACTTGAAATTGAAAAGAATAAAAAGCTTGCTGCACTTAATATTGGAAACTTAAAAGATGCTTCTTGTTCTACAATTGATTTGCATTGTTCTAGTTGTGATGATCTTGATAAGAAACTGCAAGATGCTATGAATGAAATATCTATATTCAACAATGCTTTACGTTGTCATGAAGTTAAATATTGTTCCAATTGCAAATTAAAAAGAAAAATTTCATGTGAAAATTGCCTTGATCTGTCTAATAAACTTGATAACATGCATAAGACATTTGATCGGTTTTGTAATAGGAATAAGAACCTAAACTTGCTGCTGAATTCATCCAAGTCTTGCAATGATAAAACTGGTTTATGTTTTGATTCTCATGCTCATGCTAAGGCACATCCACCTAAAATTGTAAAGTCATTAGGAAGTGGTTTGATTCAAGCAGTTCCTAAACAAAAAGAAGTGGTTTTCAAATCTGCAGGAGTATTGTCTCATTCGGTTTCAAATAAAAATGTGGTTTGCTCATCTAGACATGAACACAAAGTTAAATTTCATTGTACCTACTATGGTAGAAATGGTCATGTCATAGATTTTTGTTATAGACTAGCTAAACAGCAGAAAAGGGAAAGAATGGTTGCTATATCTCATAACTTTCATGCAAAATTTGCTGCACATATTGAACCGTATGTACAACCTGCTGTTTTGAGTCAAAAACATTCAAAGTTTACCTCCGGACCTTCTGTTTTTGCCTCCAGAGCTACTAATTTTTGTGTTATACAAGTGACACCTTATAGGTCAGTAGTTAAGAATAAAAAACCTCAAACTTTGACTCATAAACCTGCTGTTTTGTCTCAGCTTTCGCGTGTTTTTCCTGCTGCACGACGCGTGACTCAGTACTGGATTCCTAAATGCCTTTTGACTAACCCCAATATTGAGTCATCGAAGTATTGTGCCTCTATGTAGGTTACACGTTTGAGGAATGAGAACATTTGGATTGTGGATTCAGGTTGCTCACGCCACATGACGGTAATATAGATTGGTTCTCCTCCCTCTCTTTTGTGTCACGTGTAGAGAATGTTACTTTTGCTAATAATTCTTCAACTCCTATAATTGCTAAGGGTTCGGTTAGAGTAAATGATCACTACACTTTGAAGGATGTGGCACTTGTCAAAAATTTGAAATACAACTTGCTTTCTGTTTCACAATTGCTAGATGAAAATCTGGAAATTATTTTCAATAAAAACTGCTGCAAAGTTGTAAGTTCAAATAGTGAGCTTATTTTTAACATGTCTCGGTTTGGAAGAGTTTTTAAAGCTGATTTTGATATGTCTTCCTCTAAGCATAGGTGTCTAGTTTCTAATGATTCAAAGGACCTATATTTTTGGCATTGTAGACTTGGTCACGTAGGCTTTGATCACCTAACGCGTGTTAGTGCCCTTGATCGCATACGTGGGATGCCTAAGCTTAAAGGGGACAAAGAAATTGTGTGCTCTTCTTGTAGACATGCTAAGATGGTTGCAGGTTCACATACTCCTCTCACAATGATCATGACAACTGAACCATGTCAACTTTTGCATCTTGACACCGTAGGACCTTCACGTGTTCAATCCTTCGGAGGTAAATGGTATGTACTTGTGATTGTTGATGATTATTCTAGATACTCTTGGGTTTACTTTATGGCGTCTAAGAATGAAGCTTTTAGTCACTTTAGGACTTTACTTCTTAGATTATCAATTGATCACCCAGGATCTTTAAAAGCAATTAGAAGTGATAACGGAACTGAATTTAAAAATCAATCTTTTGATCACTTTTGTGCTGAAAATGGAATAGATCATCAATTTTCTTCACCATATGTACCTCAACAAAATGGTGTTGTAGAAAGAAAGAACAGAACCTTAGTTGAGATGGCTAGGACTATGCTTGATGAATATCAAACTCCTAGGAAATTTTGGGCTGATGCGTTAGCAACCGCTTGTTATGTCTCAAATCGTGTTTTCTTGCATGCTAAGCTAGGTAAAACACCATATGAGCTCTGGTTTGGACATAGGCCTAGTGTTACACACTTTCGGGTCTTTGGTTGCAAATGCTTTGTGAAGAAACATGGTAATCTTGATAATTTTGAACCTAGATCCATTGATGGCATGTTTCTTGGTTATCCATCACATACTAGAGGCTACCGTGTGCTTTTACTTGACACTAACAAAATTGTGGAGACTTGTGAAGTGTCTTTTGATGAAGCTAGCCCAGGTACTAGCTCAAACATTGTAGGTCCAGATCCATATCCACAGGGGGAGAGCATTTTCGTTGAAGATGAGGAAGAATTGGAGCTGCTGCCCGAAAATTCAGCAGCTAAAGACTTTGGTTCAGCTCCGAATGTTAATTCTCAACCAGCACCGACAACCATCAATGTTGATTCAAATCATCCTCAAGTCACAAGCTCATCGATTTGTGATGAACATGAAGAAGAAGAAGCTTGTGAGACATATGTTCCCCTACAGTTTTACAAAGATCATCCCCCACAACAGATGATTGGAAGCTTGCACGAACGAGTCACACGGTCCAGGTTTTGCGATCCAAACTCTTATGCTCATTCTGGTTTTGTTGCTTCTTTTGGACCCAAAGATATATCACACGCACTCACTAATGAATCTTGGATTATTGCCATGCAAGAAGAGTTAGAAAATTTTGAAAGAAATAATGTTTGGAAACTTGTACCTCCACCTCAAGGTCACACTTTAATTGGAACTAAATGGGTATTTAAAAATAAACAAAGTGAGGATGGGGTTGTGGTTAGGAATAAGGCTAGGTTGGTTGCTCAAGGTTTCACTAAAGTTGAAGGTCTAGATTTTGATGAAACTTTTGCTCCTGTTGCTAGATTAGAAGCCATAAGAATTTTGTTAGCTTTTGCTGCATCTATTGGTTTTAAGCTATATCAAATGGATGTTAAAAGTGCTTTTCTTAATGGCTACATAGATGAGGAGGTTTATGTGAAACAACCACCGGGTTTTGAAAATCCAGATTTTCCTAATCATGTTTACAAACTGTCCAAAGCCTTGTACGGTCTCAAACAAGCCCCTAGAGCATGGTATGATGGTTAAAAACATTCTTACTTGAAAAAGGGTTTACCATGGGCAAGGTTGATAAAACTCTTTTTGTGCTTAAGCATGGCAATGACTCATTATTCGTTCAAGTGTATGTGGATGATATTATCTTTGGTTGTGCTTCTCATGATCTTGTGTCCAAGTTTTCAGCAATGATGAGTTCCGAATTTGAAATGAGTATGATAGATGAACTCACTTACTTTTTGGGGCTGCAAATCAAGCAAACTAGGAAGGGTACCTTTGTGCATTAACTAAGTATACAAAAGATATCCTAAGGCGCTTCAACATGGACAAAAGCAAGCCTCTTCGGACACCAATGGGAACAAAAACAACACTTGGACTTGATGAAGATCGTGAACTCATGGATCAAAAAGAATATAGAAGCATGATCGGATCACTTTTGTACCTCACAGCATCAAGACCAGGCATACAATTCAGCGTATGTCTTTGTGCACGGTTTCAAGCCTCCCCACATGCTTCACATCGTCAAGCTGTCAAAAGGATTCTCAGATACTTACATGGAACTCAAGAATTTGGAATTTTTCTTCCTTCTTCCTCAACCGTTACTTTGAAAGCTTTTTCGGATGCTGATTTTGGGGGTTTTAGGATTGATAGGAAAAGTACTTCCGGTGCTTGTCATTTTCTTGGTAATTCTCTTGTTGCTTGGTCCTCTAGAAAACAAAATTCAGTTGCACAATCCACAGCCGAATCTGAATATGTAGCTGCTGCTAGTGCTTGCTCACAAATTCTTTGGATTTTTCAAACACTTAAGGACTATGGGGTTGATCTAGATAGTGTTCCACTGTTCTGTGATAACACTAGTCCCATTTGCATTGCTAAAAACCCCGTGCAACATTCTAGAACTAAGCACATTGACATTAGGTATCACTTTCTCCGAGATAATGTTGAAAAAGAAAACATTGTGCTTCACCATGTAGATACCGAACAACAATTGGCTGACATTTTTACAAAACCTTGGGATTTCACTCGTTTTTGTTACATTCGTAGTGAAATAGGGGTTATGCATCCTCATGGCTTAAATTGAGGGGGAGTTTTGAAACTTGGGAAGTCTATGTGTGAATCTGAAATTAAAATAATATGAGCATAGTATTTCATACATATATGACTTTGATTTATTTTACATGCTGAAAGTTCTCACTACATTACTCGTGTTATACATTTTGTAGTTTTTGCCATGTCTAGTAATTGGAATAATTACTTACACTAAAACTGGTCATGGTCGATCTTTCTTGATGTTTTGAACTTGTTACATGTTCACAGGTGCTTTGAATCATTATGAATTAATCAAGTAATCAACTCACATGTTGAGTTTTTATGAACAAATATAAATTGAGAAAAGATCAAGAGAATATGCATGCATCCACTTCTTTTTTTGAGATGGCTTATCATTGCACTTAGATATGAACTTGGAAGAAGTTGTGTATGACGAAAACCATGTCCTTAAGCTTCTGATTGTCAAATGACATTGGCTTGGCTTGGTTGGTTAGAATAAGGCAGATGCGCATATAATCTCTTGCAAATATCATATGATCTAAATTTATGCTTTGAAAAATAATAAAATGCAGCAACTAGTGTCATGCTTTCAAGTTTTGAAATAGTTAAGTTTGTGAGATCATGACTTGCTTAAATTGAAAATTACATTTGATCTCTAGCATGGCTTACACTACTTTATGTATCTCATTGATGTGATAGTGTAAGTTACTTGATAGTATGACTTGGATGAGCTTTGTTTATATGTATATGTTATAATATGCTCATAACAACTAAAGGGGGAGAGATAATTTGTTTATATGCTCATGACTTGCTGAATACATTGTCAAAGGGGGAGAGATAAGCATGAAGAGAAAGAGAATATGTGCATAAGGAGAGATAATAAAGGGGGATAGATAATATGGGATAATTTTTGGATTTTCTTCTCATTTTACTTTTGATTTACAAAGGGGGAGAAATTGACTTCAAAACTTTTATGTGAATAAGCCAATGTTCGGATTTTAAATGGTGTTGCCAATGCATTCATCAAGGGGGAGATTGTAAGACCTATGTGTGCTGAATACATTGGCTTGTAGTGAATACACTTTCTTTGACGATAAAAGTTTTGATTATCACCAAAACACCTTTTATTAAGATCTGACTAGAATTGGTTAGCTCCGGTCAGTTTTGTTTTTAGCTCTGGCTCAAGGTCCAGGTTGCTCTGGCAAGGTCCAGAACTTGACCGCAGTGCTTCTGCTTTTCATTTGCAATGTTTCGTACTTGCTTTACATCTCTGGAAAGTTTGCTTAGTATTCTTTTACTAAGTTTTTGGTGCATTTTCGATGACATGGATGATATCGTGTTACTGTGGTTTTGCAACATGCTTATGTGAGGTTCTCACGTAAGGTGTTGTGTTTGGAACTAACTTGAGTCAAGTCGAGGACTTGGGCTCGTATGGATTGGTTGTTTATTCATGTGCAGGTGTTGCTTAAGTTCAAGACATGGCTGGTGACGGGATCCTTTGGACTAGTCTTAGGGAGGAGATGAGGTTCCAACAACCAAATTTAGGAGGAATTATGGTTGAGCTGATCAGGAGGTTGCGCAGCATGATTGAATCAAGAACAATGCATGCGAAGGTATCGTGGATGTCATTGGAAGATGTTTGCACGTGTGCAATAAGTGCATAGATGTGGCTGCATGGTTCCGAGACATGACGAAGAGATGTGGACGTAAAGATTTGGTCGGAAAGGTCCAACCGACTAGGTTATGGACTTAGACTACGGCTGAGTTGGGTTTGACTCGAATATGGAAAGATTTGAGTTGGTTATGATAGGATTTCATGTGGGTCACGAATTTGAGTTGTTTATCAATGTGGGATACGTTCCTAAGGTGTTTGGAAGTCTTAAGATTGCTTCTATCTGCGTATAGAAGAATCCTAAGCAGTTATGGAAAGTTACGATTCGTGAACAGAGTAGGATTAGGTTCCTGATCTGAGTTGAGTTAGCTTTCGAGCTGGTTATATAAGCAAGGCAGCCAAGAGCTCGTGGTGCACGACTTTGGGGCTGTTCCTCTTGTGTTCTATTGAATAAAATTCGTAGTTTTAAGGAACTTTTGTGCCTTGTTCGTCCGACTTGTTCCAGACAAGTTTTACTCGTCGAGTTTCTGGACAGCACTACCTTTCATCGGTGGTTTTATCATAACTCGAGTTTTACAGATCCAATTGATGTGATTCTTTTTTTTGTCTTCACAACTTCATTATCTATCATCTGTCAAAATTTCACGGTCATTGGATTTGTGGTCTATGATCTAAACGAGTTTCTTTGCAGCGTTCCAGAACTGTTTTTCTCGGGTAGGGCAGATTGACCTTTGTTTTATCTTTCGATCATAATTTGAGTTTTCCTCGACGGATTTGAGTGATTCTTGTTGTATTGTCTTCGTAACTTGATTCTCTCTGATATCTATCACTTTTGTCATGATGAAACACATTTAGATTAGTCTCACACACGATTTCTTTAACAGATTGTTTTCTACCGAAGGGGTTGAGGTTTAATTGTTTCCGGTGCGTAAGATTTTTAAATCTATCATTCACCCCCCCATCTGGTAGCTTTTCACGTGCTCTTCGATCCTACAAGTTAGTGTCAAGTAAAAGCACATGATAGCCTCTAGTATGATATGGATAACCAAGAAACATGCCGTCAACGGATCTAGGTTCAAATTTATCAAGATTACCATGTTTCTTAACAAAGCATTTGCAACCAAAGACCCGAAAGTGTGTAACACTAGGCCTATGTCCAAACCGGAGCTCATATCGTGTTTTACCTAGCTTAGCGCGCAAGAAAACACGATTTGAGACATAACAAGCAATTGCAATCGCATCAGCCCAAAATTTCCTAGGAGTTTGATATTCATCAAGCATAGTCCTAGCCATCTCAACTAAGGTTATGTTCTTTCTTTCTACAACACCATTTTGTTGAGGTATATATGGTGAAGAAAATTGATGATCTATTCTATTTTCAGCACAAAAGTGATCAAAAGATTGATTTTTAAATTCGGTTCCGTTATAACTTCTAATTGCTTTTAAAGATACTGGGTGATCAACTGATAATCTAAGAAATAAAGTTATAAAATGACTAAAAGCTTCATTCTTAGATGCCATAAAGTAAACCCAAGAGTATCTAGAATAATCATCAACAATCACAACAACATACCATTTACCTCCGAAGGATTGAACACGTGAAGGTCCTACGGTGTCAAGATGCAAAAGTTGACCCGATTCAGTTGTCATGATCATTGTGAGAGGAGTATGTGAACCTGCAACCATCTTAGCATGTCTACAAGAAGAGCACACAATTTATTTGTCCCCTTTAAGCTTAGGCAGCCCACGTATACGGTCAAGAGCACTAACACGCGTTAGATGATCAAAACCTATGTGACCAAGTCTACGATGCCAAAAATATAAGTCCTTTGAATCATTAGCAACTAGACACCTATGCTTAGAGGAAGACATATCAAAATCAGCTTTAAAAACTCTTCCAAACCGCGACATGTTAAAAATAAGCTCACTATTTGAACCTACAACTTTGCAGCAGTTTTTATTGAAAATAATTTCCAGATTTTTATCTAGCAATTGTGAAACAGAAAGCAAGTTGTATTTCAAATTTTTGACAAGGGCCACATACTTCAAAGTGTAGTGATTATTTACTCTAACTGAACCGTTAGCAATTATTGGAGTTGAAGAATTATCGGCAAAAGTAACATTCTCTACACGTGCAACAAAAGAGAGGGAGGAGAACCATTCTTTGTTACCGGTCCTGTGGCATGAGCAACCTGAATCCACAATCCAAATGTTCACCTTCCTCAAGCGTGTAACCTACATAGAAGCACAATACGTCGATGACTCAATACTGGGGTTAGTAAAAAGACATTTAGGAATCCAGTACTAAGTCACACAACGTGCAACAGGAATAACACGCGAAAGCTAAGATAAAACAACAGGTTTATGAGCCAAAACTTGAGGATTTTTGTACCCAACTACTGTCCTACGAGATGTTACATGTGTAGCACGAAAAACAGTAGGTTTGGGAGCAAACTTTGCATGTTTTTGACTCATTACAGCAGATTGCATGTTCCTATCATTTGGTTTAGCAAGTGCAGCAAATTTTGCATGAAAGTTATGAGATCTAGAAATCATTCCTTCCTTTTTATGTTGTTTAGCTAGTCTATAACAAAAATCTATGACATGACCATCTCTATCAAAGTAGGTACAATGAAATTTAACTTTGTGTTCATGTCTAGATGAGCAAGCAACATTTTTATTTGAAACCAAATGAGACAACACTCCTGCAGATTTGAAAACCACTTCTTTTTGTTTAGGAACTATTTGAATCAAACCACTTCCTAATGACTTTAAAATTGTAGGTGGATGTGCCTTAGCATGAGCATGAGAATCAAAACCTAAACCAGTTTTATCATTGCAATACTTGGAAGAATTCAACAGCAAGTTTAGTTTCTTATTCCCATTACAAAACCGATCTAATGTCCTATGCATGTTATCAAGTTTATTGGATAGATCAAGACAATTTTCACATGAAGTTTTTCCTTTTAATTTGCAATTGGAACAAAATTTAACTTCATGAGAACGTAAATCATTGTTCAATATAGAAATTTCATTCATAGCATCTTGTAGATTCTTATCAAAACCATCACAAGTAGAACAATGCAAATCAAATGTTGAACAGCTACGTCTTTCAAGTTTTTATCATTAAGTGCAACAAGCTATCTATTCTTTCAATCTCTAACTCAAGTTTATCAAGTGTGGAGGTGTGCACACTTCTTAATGAGGACAATTGTTTATATATTAAATCACATGAGGGACATGCGTCATCACTAGGAATCAAAGTTTTTAAATGGTTGATTTCAGATTCTAGTGATTCAATTTTAGCAGCACTATCCCTAAGCTTTTTGTCCTTTTTCTTAACTATAATAGTGGCATGAGAAATAGCATCACACATTTCTTCGCAAGTAGGACATACCTCTTCATTGTCGCTGTTGTGTTCTTCATCCTCCATACATGATCTTGATTTGCCCGCATGAAGCACAAGTTTGCCAAATCATCTTCATCTTCATCACTTCCAATTTCCACATCGCTTGAGCCCAGTTCTTGAAGTGCGGTGATGAAGCTGTTTATCATCTTGCGTCCTATAGTACCCTTCTTTTTATTGTTGGAGTTTCCAGAGGTGGTCTTGACCTTGTTCTGCTTTTCCTCACGAGTATAAGGACCTGGAAGATTAGGGCATTCTATTCGAAAGTGTCCTGTCTTACCATATTCAAAACTACGCTTAGGTCTGGAGCTTCCTCTCCTTCTAGTTCTCACATTTTGTAATGCTTTTGAGAATCTAGTAGCGATGAGTGCTAACTCCTCTTCTGGAAATTCCTCGATCTGCTCCAGGGTTAGTTAGGACTACAAAGCAAGAGTATTGCAAGATGATGATTGGCCGGAGCTAGGCATTTCACGTTGTGAGACGTGCAATAGACTTATTTGTATTCTTTCGTGATAAAATGTCAATTTCATGAGTTTTTAGTTTAGAGTAAAGTATATCTAATGTAAGTGTACTCATGATAGTAGATTCACGAATAGATGTGACTTTCATCTCCCAAATTGACATATCTAATGCACTTAGTAATTGCCTAGCAATTTCAGCATCTGAAAAATTAACATTGACGCTACGAAAGTTACTGAGAATTTTATTAAAGCGGGAAAAGAGGTCATCAATGGACTCACTGGGTTGCATCTCAAATCGCATGTATTCTTTCTTGAACATATCCTGTCTTACCTCCTTGATCGTGTTGGATCCTTCGTGGTATTCACAAAGTGCTCTCCACACATCGTACGCCGGTCGGAGGTGTGCAACACGGTCGAAGTCGCTTTGACTTAGTCCTTGAATGATCAAGTTACGGGCTTTGTTGTTGTTGTCAACATCTCGTAGATTCGCATCCGTAACTTAATCGTTTGACGGCACTTCATAAGGCTTGTACACATTTTCCCATATGGCAAAGCCTTGTGCCTGGATGAAGGCTACCATATGTGCCTTCCAAACCTGAAAATCAATACCACTAAACACACAAGGTTTAGCGGAGTATTTCTCCATGATGATTAGTCAAAAACACATGAAAAATCACAAATATTAGAGTAACCTCGCTCTGATACCAATTGTAGGATCGAAGAGCATGAAAAGCTACCAAAGGGGGTTAATGGTAGATTAAAAAATCTTACGCAGCAGAAACAATTAAATCCCAGCCCCTTCGATAGAAAAATGATCTGTTAAAAAAATCGTGTGTGAAACTAATCTAATTGTGTTTCACCATGACAAAAGTGATAGATATCAGAGAGAGTCAAGTCACGAAGACGACACAACAAGAATCACTCAAATCCGTCGAGAGAAACTCAAGTTACGATTGAAAGATCGAACAAAGGTCAATCTGTCCTACCCGAGAAAAACAGTCCTAGAACGCTGAAAAGAGACTCGTGTAGATCAGAAATCACAAATCCAATGACCGTGAAATTTTGATAGATGATAGATAATCAAGTTTTAAAGACAACCCAAAAAGAATCATGTCAATTGGATCTGTAAAACTCGAGATATGATAAAACCACCAAAGAAAGGTAGTGCTGTGCAGAAAACTCGACGAGAAAAACTTGTCTGGAACAAGTCGGACGAACAAGGCACAAAAGTTCCTTTCAACTACGAATTTTATTTAATAAAACAAAATGGGAACAGCCCAAAAGTCATCTTACACGAGCTCTGGCTTCCCTTGCTTATATAACCAGCACTTAGGCCAACCCAATCTCAACTAGGACTCTAATCCTTCTCAAATCACGAATCGAAACTTTCCATAACTGCTTAGGACTCTTCTATACGCAGATAGAAGCGATCTAAAGACTTCCAAACACCTTAGGAATGTATCCCACATTCCTAAAACAACTCAAATTCGTGACCCACACGAAATCCTATCATAACCAACTCAAAACTTTCCATATTTGAGTCAAACACGACTCAGCCGCAACCTGAGTCCATAACCTAATCGATTGGACCTTTCCGACCGATTATTTACGTCCATATATCTTCATCACGCCTCGGAACCATGTAGCCACATTCATGCACTCCTTGCATACGTGCAAACATCTTCCAATGATGTTCAGTAACCTTCATATGCACTGCCCTTGATTCAATCATCCTGCACGACCTCCTAACCCGCTCAACCACAATTCCTCCTAAACTTGGTTGTTGAAACCTCATCTCCTCCCTGAGACTAGTCCAATAGATCCCATCACCAGTCATGTCTTGAACTCAAGCAACACCTGCACATGAATAAACAACCAATACTTCCGAGCACAAGTCCTCAACTTGACTCTCGTCAGTTCCGAAATTACAACATCTTACGTGAGCACCTCACATAAGAATGTTGCAAACCATAGCAAAATGATCTCAACCATAACCACCAAAACACACCAAAACATTTGCAAATGAATACTAGGCAATCTTTCCATCAATGTAAAGCAAGTACGAATCATTACAAGATAAAAGCAGAACCACTGCGATCAAGCTTTGAACCTTGCCAAAGCTAACCGGACCTTGAACCGGAGCTTACCAAAGCTAGCCAGACCTAGCGCTAGAGCTAACCAAAACTAGTCGGACCTAGACAAAGAAGTCGGACCTTACGTCGAACTATGCCGGAGCTAACCAAAGTTAGTATAACCTAGCGCCGGAGCTTACCAAAGCTAGTACAACCTAGCGCCGGAGCTTACCAAAGCTAGTACAACCTAGCGCTGGAGCTAGAAAAACATGTCGGAGCTAACCAACATAATTCGGACCTAGCAAAACATATCAGAGCTTAACAAAGACATGCTGGAGCTATCAAAGACATGCTGGAGCTAAAGACAAAGCTCACCGGAGCTACCCAAAAACATGTCAGACCTTGACAAAGCAAGTCGAACCTATTGTTGGACCTTGCAAAAGCTCGGAGCTAGAGTCGTATTTCGCTAAAAAGGGTGTTTTGGCAGAATTGAAGAACTTATATCATCAAATCCAATATATTCAGTACAAGCCAATGTATTCAGCACACAAAGGTCTCACACAAGTGCTCATAACTGGGAGCACAGCTATCATGATAGTTTTAATACTCTGCAGAGTTTGTACCACTTTACCCACGTGTTTGTGATTTCATCACCCGTCGGTGACTAAAGAAAAACCTCCATTATGCCAAAACACTACCATAGGTGCGTGGCCAAGAGATCACAAAATAGCCTTTACAAGGGATTACTAGCATGTACGGACCCACAGAGATTTCACCGGTGGTGATGTCTCCAACTGAGCACATCTTCAACCAAGGGCCCCCTCTTGTGCCATTTTGATCCCAGGGAGTCCTGCCAACCATATCCAAACCCAATCCGACTCCCCTTCCCCGGTGCGCCAAATGATCCATGCAATACTAGCAATACCCTAATTAATCAACTATGTCGCACCCATACTTGGCCTCGTGGTGAGACTGTTGTCCTGGCTTATTCTCACATGAAATGGTCCTTGGATCTAAAGCAAGCAACCACCATAACATCCAACCCATCCACATACCAGGCTTCCTTAGATCACCCATTACCATATCATATTAACAATAATCTCATTAATGTATAATTAAATCTGTAGTGTTATTTTCCCATCCCAATTAGTTAAGCGAAGCAAAAAGGTAAAAATCCCATCCCGACTCTCTACCATATATTCCAGGTGACAAGGGTGGTTAAAAAAAACTAGTAAACTTCCTATCATAGGATTCCCATCAAATTGACACAAGCATGCAGTTTTGCAAACAAAACATCTATTGTCAAAAACAAGATCAATATGTTCAAGGACACTTGCCTTGCTCTTGAGCTTGATTTGGGTCAAAGACTTCAAACTCCTGGTGCTGGAGATCGTCCGGAGCACTCTCTAGCGCAAATCCATCTAATCAAGTGAACATATATTACTCAATATGACATGACATGCATGACTAATGCAATTGTGAAGTAAAGCTTGATAATAAGTTGTTAATGATGTTTACTAACTAGTTCTAATAGTTTTTAACAAGTTTTAACAGGTTTGGAATTAATTTGAACCATTTTAGATTTAATTTAGCAGGAAATAGATCGCAAAATCAAACTGGTCCGCTAGGGACCGAGCTAGTCCACCCTTCGTAGGAACAGTGAACTAGGTTTTTTCTAGGTTGATGTGATTTCGGAGAAACGGGGTTGAATTCATGTGAGAAATAGAGAGTAGAAGGTATACCAGGTGTTTAGGACTCCAGTGAATCAAGGGTTTTGGAGGCAACACTTGGATCTTGATGATCTAGGATTGATGAAGAACTTGGAGGTGGATTGTTGATGAAGAACAAAACTTGATGGAGATCTTGATCCTCTTTCGTTCCCTCCTCTTCTTCTTCTTGCTCGGTATTTCCTTCTCCCTCCTTGAAGGCAGCTACCCACGAACTAGGGTTTTGGTGGACTTTTGATTGAGGCAAAAGGATGTTGAGTCAAGGAATGGGGTTGTTTATATAGAGGTGGAGGCTAGGGTTTGATGGAATTCGAGTTTGGGAAGGGTTGAGGCCGGTGTGGGGTCCCACATGGGCTCCAAAAAGAGTTAGACATGACGTCCTTAGGCCCACTTAAGGTAAAACCCAAAAACAAGTCGTGAAACAAAAGATCAACTCGGAATTGCGATTTACCGGACAAGTCTAAAAAGAGGTCAGACTTGTCCGAAGTTAGACAGAGAGAAATCGGTCAAGTCCGGGCTGGACATCGAACAAGTCCGAACTAGGTCAGAGAGAAATCAGACAAGTCTGGCCAAAACCGGACAAGTCTGATTTTAGTCAGAGGGAAAACGGACAAGTCCTCTAGAATACCAGACAAGTCCAGGGACTTAGCAAAATTTCAAGGATTCCTGGAATACTGGACTAGTCCGCAACAGACCGGACAAGTCCGAAACTGTCCAGAGGAAAAAACAGACTAGTCCGGTGGAGGTCAAAGAGAAATCGGACTAGTTCGCACTAAAAACGGACTAGTCCGCACTTCCCAGAATTCTTAAGTGCAGTTTTGCTCTAAATTCATTTTAAACTTATTTCTTTTTATATGGATTAATGTTAGACATGTATTTGAATGTATGGAATGCATGATGGATGAAAATGAGGGTGTTACAAACCTAACCCCCTTAAAATGAATCTCACCCTCGAGATTCGACGCGGAAGAGAAAAGATGGGGAAATTCCTTCTTGAGATCATCTTTCAGCTCCCAAGATGGCTCTGATTTAGTATGGTGCTTCCATTGTACTTTGCACCGTCAAATAATCTTGTTCCTTGTGATTCTCTCTTTAGTTTCCAAGATTTTGACCGGTTGTTCGGCATAAGTCAAATCTTCCTCTAATTCCAATTCTCCCATTGGCACATGTTTTTCCAGGACCCTTAAACACTTCTTGAGCTGAGAAACAAGAAAGACATCATGAACATCCGCTAAGTGAGCTGGCATCTCCAACTTATATGCTACTTCTCCTCTTTTGTCCAAAATCTTGAATGGTCCATTGTATCGAGGTGCTAGCTTGCCTCTTATGTTAAACCTCTTATGACCTCTCATGGGTGACACCTTGAGGTAAACAAAATCTCCCACTTCGAAGGGTAGTTCCCTTCTCCTATTGTTCGTATAGTCTTTTTGCCTTGATTGATCAGCCCTCAAGTTTTCACGAATAATCTGAATTTGTTTCTCAGCTTCTTGCAGCATGTCAGGTCCAAACACTTGATTTTCCCCTGTCTCATTCCGGAACAAGGGCGTCCTACACTTCCTTCCATATAGTGCTTCATACGGTGACATTTTCAAGCTTGCTTGGTAACTATTGTTGTAAGAAAATTCTGCATATGGCAAGCTCTTGTTCCAACATTTTCCATGCTTCAAGGCACAAGCTCTTAACATGTCCTCCAAAATCTGATTGCTCATCTCGGTTTGTCCATCCGTTTGAGGGTGATATGCTGAGCTAAAATTCAACCTTGTTTCCAATGCTTCATGCAGATTTTGGCAAAACCTGGAGGTAAATTGAGAACCTCTATCCGAGACTATCTTCTTTGGTACTCCATGTCGGCACACAATATGCTCCATATATAGCTCTGCCAGCTTCGCGGTGGTATAGGTGGTCTTGACAGGAACAAAATGAGTTGACTTGGTCAAATGATCCACAATTACCCAAACTGAGTCATAACCGGTCTAGGTACGCGGTAAACCAACTATGAAGTCCATTCCAATTTCTTCCCACTTCCATTCCGGAATCTTTAATGGCTGCAATAGTCCAGCTAGTCTTGGATGTTCCGCCTTTACTCGTTGGTACACATCACACAATGCTACGTATTCAGCTATGTCCTTTTTCATGCTGGCCCAGCAATAACATGTCTTCAAGTCTTTGTACATCTTCGTACAGTCGGGATGGATTGAGTATAGTGAGTCATGTGCCTCCTTTAGTATTGTCTCCCGAATATGCTTCACATTAGACACGACAATCATTTTTCCAAGCCATAAGGTACCATGTTCGTCCTCATCAAATCTGAATTCTCTCCCCTCTTGGGTTCTTTCCTTGATTTCCTGAATTTCCTCATCCTTGGTTTGACCCTCTCAAAATTCTTGCTCCAAGGTCGGTTAACTCCATCATCCCCATCTCATTCACAAATCCAAGGTTCAACCGTTCAAACTCCTTACATAACTCGAATGGCAGCTCTCAAACCGTGAGCTGGTGATTTAATCCTTTTCTACTCAAAGCATCGACCACTACATTAACCTTTCCCAGATCGCAGTTGGTTCCCACATCATAATCCTTGATAAGCTCCAGCCATCTTCGTTGCCTTAAATTTAGATCCGTTTGTGTGAAAATATACTTAAGGCTCTTATGATCGGTATAAATCTCACACCTATGAAAAAGAATGTAATGTCTCCAAATCTTCAATATGTGTACCACGGCCACGAGTTCCAAGTCATGCATTGTGTAATTCTGCTCATGTTTGTTCAATTGTCTCGATGCGTATGCAACCACTTGACCTTCTTGCATGAGCACACATCCAAGTCCTTGTCTCGATGCATCACAATAGATATCGAAACTTTTGCTCACGTCCAGCAATATCAAAACTAGGGTTGTAGTTAACCTCTTTTTCAATTCCTCAAAACCCTCTTGACAAGCTTGAGTCCATTGGAAAGCCTTCCCCTTCATTAGCAATTCTGTCATTGGCTTGGCTATTTTGGAAAAGTCCTTGATGAACCGACGGTAATATCCAGCCATCCACAGAAAGCTCCTTATTTTCTTGACATTCTGCGGTGGTTCCAATTTCAACACGTCTCTCACTTTTCTGGGGTTGGCCGATACTCCTCCTCCTGAGATGATATGGCCTAAAAACGACACCCCTTTCAACCAAAACTGGCACTTGCTGAACTTGGCATACAATTGGTGCTCCCTCAATTTCTTCAATGTAAGCCTCAAGTGTTCCTCGTGCTCCTTCTCATCCTTCAAGTAGATCATAATGTCATCAATGAACACCACAACAAACTTATCCAAGTACTCCATGAAGACCTTATTCATGAGGTACATAAAGTATGCAGGTGCATTGGTCAATCCAAAAGACATAACAGTGTGTTCATAAGATCAATATCGTGTCCTGAAAGCTGTCTTGGGTATGTTCAATGGCCTAATCTTCATTTGGAAGTATCCCGACCTCAAATTAATCTTGGAGAAGACACAAGCACCCTTCATATGATCAAACAAGTCTTCTATGCGTGGTAAGGTGTACTTCTTCTTGATGGTCACCTCATTGAGAGCTCGGTAATCCACACACATCCTTTGGGATCCATCCTTCTTGTCCACAAATAGCACGTGCGCTCCCCAATATGATGAGCTTGGGCAAATGAAACCCTTCTCTAGTTGCTCTTGAATCTGCTTCTTGAGCGCCCCTAACTTCCTTAGGAGGCATCCTATATGGCCTCTAAGCTATAGGTGCAGTTTCAGGTATTAAATCAATAACAAACTCAATGTCTCTATCAGGCGGCATACCTGGCAACTCATCCGGGAACACATCCAAGAATTCACACACCGCTAGAATCACCTTGATTGGAGCACCGTCCATGTGGTTCAACTCCAATTGCTTCAGTGCGTGTTGAGATGCTTCAAACTCTACGGTGATCCCTTCCTCATTGGTCAACTTCACCGTCTTCGTGGCACAATCAATGACTCCATTGTGCTTCCTCAACCAGTCCATACCAAGTATAATGTCCAATCCTTGAGAATCCAAAACAATGAGGTTGGCAAAGAAGTCTACCCCCCTTATTCTAAGGCTTACTTTTGGACATACTATATTTGTCCTCATCTCTCCTCCAGGAGACTTAACTAATAGAGTAAACTTCATATGAGAGATAGGAAAACTGTACTTGGCAACATATTTCAATGCAATGAATGAATGCGATGCTCCAGAATCCAATAACATAGTCATCGGGTTGAAGTTTGCGGTAAACATACCAATCACCACGTCATCCGCTTGTTGAGCATCCTCCGTAGAGACATGGTTCACATTGCCACGAGCAAAATTCTGCTGTCCATGGCTCCCTTGCGGCTGTCCTCCATTGGGTCTTGGATTCTGTCTTGGCGCATCGCTTCTTTGACCAAGGCCTAATTTAGGACATTGTTGTGCAAAGTGTCCTGCTTTTCCACATGTATAGCACTTCCTTGCTGCACCAAAATTATTGCTACGGACTTGATTTTGTGCATTAGCACCAGGAAAGTTGGCACGGGGTGCAAAAGGCATTGGAGGTCTAGGTGCTTGCATGACCGGGCGTTGCTGCACAAACTGAGCTGGGCGTGGTGCATAACTAGGGTGTTGAGCACGCGCAGGGGCGCTGAAATATGGCACATTGGGTGGTGCAAAGCGAGGGTGCACATTACTTCCTTGTTGCTGTCCTTGATATGACACCTTCCTCTTGGTGTCTTGCTCCATCTCACGGACCTTGTTCTCAACCACAATTGTTTTTTCCACAAGCTTCTGGAAGTTGACATAATAACAATTTAGCAATTGCACTTGGATCTCATTGTTCAAGCCCCTCATGAATAAGTATTGTTTCCGGCTATCTCGGCTCACATCTTCAGGCGCATACCTTGAGAGTTGAGTGAATTTATTGAGGTATTCATACACACTCGATCTTCCATGCCTCAGATTCTAAAATTCTTGTCTCTTCAAGATCATAACACTTTTCGGCACATAATGAGAACGGAAGCTTTCCTTGAAATCAGCCCAAGTAATCCTCTCTTTGTTCTCATGGGCATTGCATAGTGAATACCACTAATCGGCGGTTGCTCCAAAAAGTTGATGAGATGCGAATAACACCTTCTCCCGGTCACTGCATTGGACAATAGCTAGCTTCTTCTTCACAGACTTAATCCAATCATCAGCATCCATAGGGTGAACGACTTGAGCAAAGGTCGGTGGTCTAGTCCTCATAAACTCTCCCAACTGGTTATGAGGCGGTGGGGGTGGCAGTGGAGGCATGTGGGGCTGATTATTGTTGTTACCAGCCTGCAGCTGTCCCATAGTATATATCATGGTCTGCATGAGCTGGTTTTGCATCGCCAAAAGCTGCTCAATGTTGATAGCTTCCTGAGCAGGTCCTTGTCTATTGTTGTTCTGAGGTGCTCCATTGTTCTCCTCCTCATCATTGCCATACCTCTAGTTGTGAGTCCTCACCATCTGAAGAAAAGCAAGAGATAATAATTTAGAAAACGTCTCCAACTATATGCATCAAGGGATATGAAACTAAGCAACTACCTATACTAGACTAGGTGGATATGGCAATGCTAAAGAATCCCAAAATCCTCTATTAAGCACACAAGCATCAATTATATAGCAAATAGCACACCATACAAAACACATCAATTCCTGAGTGTTCCTATGTGCTCTAAATGTCCATTCTATCTAGGTTGCGTCCTACGGTCAACCTATGGCTCTGATATCAATTTGTGACATACGGTTCTTAAAATGAACCAAGTGAACACATATGTGTGCCGAGGATGTTCAACACACATACACGAGTGCGATCACAAAAGAATATACAAAAATTTACCACAGAACAAGATTAATTAACCACTTTTATTACATAATTTATATTATCCTCGAATACAAGCTCTAATGAATATTAATGACAAGTTAGAACATGTCGATGTGTGATAACGACACTTCCCCCAGTACTACCAAATGTAGCCAGCGGAGGTACTTGTATTGGTTTGGGCACGTAGAGATCAAGAACAAGATGATGACGCAGGGGATTTACGTGGTTCAGGCCGCCTAAGCATAATACCCTATTCCACGGGGTTCGTGTTGTTGTATTGAGTATCACCAGTATGCGTGGTGCTTGGATCATATTGTATGTCTGTATCGTGCAGCGCAGTCCTTTTATAATCCAAGGACTAACCGTTAAAACGTTTGCCTGACCCGACATGTGGCCCTGGCGTATGTAATAGACTAATACACTGTCTATGAGTATTAAGCCTGGTTAATAGTGTGATAACTTGCCTTAATGACTGTGTTACCCCTATTAACAGTGCTCTGATCGTGTGTCATTAACAACATTAATGACACGTAATCAGGTTTTGTAACTTCTGCTTTAACTATCCCTTGAATGTCCGTGCTGTTGGATATCTGCCAGTGTATTTGTTGGTGGTGTAGGTCCGAAGGCTCCACACGTGGCAGCTTCGGAGCTTCCCCTTGCGGGGAGGTAGCTCCAGAATCGCTATACGCGTGTCGGCACCAAAGCTTCCCTCTGCTGGGGGTTAGGTCTGGGGTCGTTATACACGTTTTGATTGCGAAGCTTCCCTGTGTTAGGAGTTTAGCTCCGGACTTACATTACACGTGTCAATCCCAGAGCTACCCATATGAGGGATGCGGGTCCGGTGTAGTATGACGTGTGGGGCCTGAGGAGACCTTTAACTTTGACAGGTGGAACTCTCTTGCACTTCTTGCAGTGCCATGGGGTACCCGGTACGCAGGGTGTCGACAGTGGCCCCCGAGCCCACCTCAGGGAGAAATCCTTTGGGTTAAGTTATTCTACCGGAGGTGGGGCCATCCTCGATTCGCGCGCTTCGACTTCAAACGTCTTCTAATGTGACATTGGGGCGATGGTCCGGGATTAAACCATCACCGCATGGCTTGTTAAGAATGCGGCAGATGAGATCTTTGAGTGTGGATCTCATGCAATTGAAGGTCGCTAGTTCCCAATACAAAAACCGTATCGGTTATGAGCGCCTTGTCAGGGTGCCGCCTTTGGGTTTCCTGTCACCCATCATGACAACGGTTCGCCTGGGGTAATAACCTCGATCTCTTCATCGGGGTGGCCCCGAGCCCATTCATCATTGACAGGATAGATTTTTGAAATGTGACCCTACTCTCGTTGCGATTTCCATCTAAGCGTCGCGGAGGCTTACTTAAGAAGGAAAGTATGCACGGTTTGAGGACTCTTTACACTTTCGATCAAACTCGCGCTCAGAGCCTCCAAAACTCCACCTAGCTTTCCCTTCCTTTGCTCCCCTTTGCCGCGATGGAGTTGGGTCTTCCCAAGAGCCGCATCCAGAGCAAAGACAATATGATGAAGGTCTGGACCTTCATGGGATGGTCCAGTGACTCCTTCAACCACCTTGTCCACACCGGCAAGCTCCCTTTCAAGAAGGAGTGTTGCGGGGAGATGGTGTATTTTTCGGCATACGCCATGGTGGGACTGATCCCACCATTCTCGAGCTTCATCCTGATGTTGCTGGACTTCTACGGTCTCCAACTGCATCACCTCGACCCGCACTCCCTTCTACTCGTTTCCACCTTCGTTCACTTCTGAGAGATGTGGGTGGGCGTGCATCCCTGCATTGAATTGTTCCGAACCTTCTTCACAACTCATACCACCGGCAAGGGGACAGAGTTGGTTGGCTTCTATTACTTCGTGAAGCAGAAGAACTGCCCCTTCAAGTACTTGAAGTTGTTCCCCTCGGGCAAATGGGATGACTGGAAGAAAGATTAGATCGTCATTGTAGTGGATGAGCACGACAGGTTGGAGCTGCCTCAGGGACTCCCCAATGTCGACACCGAGGCCTGGAACGTAGTTCCAAAGTTGTCAGATGCATTCAAGCCTGTCCTGACCAGGATCCGATAATGCGTGGAGGGTGGAGTGACCCCTTAGATTGTCTTCGGAATCTTCTTGGTGAACAGGTGGGCTCCGCTGAGGAAGAGGGAGAAGCTCGCCTGGGCTCTCAACAGTGTGATGGATGACGATCGGATTGAAACCAGTATGAAGTCCAACTTGGATGACGAAGCTCTGAAGCTTCATCTCAAGAAATTTCAGCATGGGCTAGTCAACGGTAATGACTTGGCTCCGCCGGCTGCTTTCCTGCCCTTGAACATGATTCCAGAGATTAGCAGGGAGCCCCAGAGGAAGATGCCAGCGCTACACGACCTTGGAAAGGTAGAACAACACCATACCTCCAGGGTTGTAATCCCCAGAGCTTCCGAGGAGGTGGCCACCCGTGCTTCAATCCAGAGGGTGAAGACATCAGCAAGGGCAGGGGCAAAGAGCCAGCTGAACCTTCCAGCCAGAAGAGAAAACTGAAGCATGATGATGGGAGGTCCGTCAGACCTGCTCCATCCACAACAGCCCCTTCTCCCCGGCGAGGGAGGTCTTCTGCGACTACGCCTCCTCTGGTGCCAGCGTCCTCGAGAGGTGCCAGTTCAGGACAGTCGACTCCGATCTCAGTACTTGTGAGGGGCTTCAGGTCTGAAGATTCTTCCCGGCCAAGGGAGACTTCGGCTGAGGCATCACCAACAAAGACAGCAGGCTCCTGGCAACATTCTGGAGCTTCTTCCGTGCCGATCACGACAAGCTCCGGCTCCGAGCCTCCAGCGAAGAGGTTTCGTGCCGATTGGAGCGGTAGCTTCCCAAGGTAAGCTTTGCTTTTTCACCTTGATGTGCCACTCTTTTTTTATCATATTTTTTATCTTCTGATTCTTTGACTGCAGGGCATCAAATCAGGGTCTAAGGGTCTGGCCTCTGTCGCAGTGACTGAGGCTGCGCAAGCTGAGGCTCCGGCTCCAACTATCAAGCCCCCTCAAGTTGTGGCTGAGGACACGGCAGCTCTGGTGCCATCTATCGTGGTATTAGATCCAGAAGAAACACCAGAAGATCCTGTGGTAGCGCCGGACCACGGGGGAAAAGTTAAAGGTGTACCCCTGGAGACAGCGACAGAAGTTGAAGCTCCTGTGCAGGAGTTGGAGATGTCAAAAGCTACAGCGTCTAAGCCGGAGGTTACCGAAGCTCCGATTTCCCCACCAGATGTTGTTGCAGGGTCAGCGGCACTAGAAGCTCCAGCCCTTGAGCCGGAAGTCGTTGAAGCCCTGGCCGTTGAGTCAGAGACAATTGAAGTCCTGGCTACTGAGACAGAGATGATCAAAGCTCCGGTCGCTGAGCTAGAGGTAGTTGAAGCTCCAGTCCTAAGACCAGAAGTTGTTGAAGCTCCAGCAGTTGAGCCGGAAGTAGCTGATGTACCGGCACCTGAGTCGGCGATGGAGATGGCTTCGGGTGAAGCCCCGATAATCACCCCAGAAATATCTGCTCCGGAGGTGCCCACGCCCGTGGCAGAACGCCATGAAGAGGCAGAGGCAGGCTCTTCCCCCGCAGAGCCAGCGATTGAAGTTCCTGCAGCAGGACCTTCGGCGTCGGCCCAAGAGGTAGAAGTTCCCCTAGCAGATTCTTTCTCTGCTGTAGCCGAAAGAACTTTTGGAGGGTGGCCCTAGTGCCACAGGAGCCGAGGGTAACTCACTTGTAGAGTGGGACCTTATTTTGTCATGGAGAATCCTCTAGAGCCAGCGGAGTTGACCCCAGCGGGTCCGGAGCCCATTCCCTTGGCTTTGTCCATAGACAATGTCTGCTCAAGCCTCCGACAAGTTCAGCTTGCCTTCGATCATGAGAGCAAGGTCCTTGAGGAGGAGTGCCACACCTTGAGGTGTTGGCACAACAGGCTGCACTTTGAGACCAGACTTGATCAGACGAGGCTTGCTCATCAGAAGGAGTGGGTCAAGAGGGAAATGGCCCGGATGAAGTATTGGGGCAAGCTGCTAGAGGAGAAAGAAGCTGCTATCAGGGCCCTCGATGACAATTCTCGAGATATTCTCGAACGTGCTAAGGAGAGGAGTGATGCTGCTGAAGAGCGTCACGAGAATCTCACTGCACTGAACGAGATTCTTCAAAAGCGTCGGGCGGACCTTGATGCAAGGGAAGAAAAACTCCTGGAGCAACAGGAGGATATTTTGAAGTGGGAGGAAGAGGTCATCCAAAATTGACTCAGGGTGAACAGAATTTGGCAGATCGCAGCAAAAAACTGGATCTATGGAGTGAGGAGGAGAAAGAAAAGTACTGGCAGCTGGGGCAAGATCTCTCGAAGAGGGAGAGTGATATTGCCGCCAGAGAAGGGAAGGTGAGGGGCAGGGAGAAAGACCTAGCTGAACGACAAAACCGTATCCACCTCCGCGAGACGGAGCTAACCAACCGTGAGAAGCAGGTTGCTGAAAGTATGCAACAACATGCCAAAGTGGTGGAACGCCTTGCTCGGGAGAGTTCGGACCTAGCGGCCGCCCGGAGGTCACTGGAGGAGATGCAGAGCTCCAAGGCAACTGAGTCCCTGATGGTATGGGACTTCCTAGGATGTGCGGACAAGGACCTTGTGCCTCTTGGTTTCAATCCAGTACGCCCGGAGGACCCAAAGCAGGAGCTGGACCAGACGCTGGTGGCACTTGGCTCAGCTGGCAGCAAACTCGACGTGATGGGTAATGTCATTGCTGATCAGCCGGAGGCTGAGGGTAAATCTCTAGCCAAGAACGTCGCTGAGTATGTCTTGGTGTGTTACAAAAGTCGAGACCCCCAGTTCTCTCTTGATCTGGTCTTTGAAGGAATCATTGCCAAAGAAGAGGGTGCCACCAGAGCTAGTGTCCAAGAAGCTGCTCAGACGGTTGCTTCGTTTTTCCACAGGACTTAGATCCTCCAGTGGCTAGGACATTTTTCCTTTTGTCCCTTGTTGTAACCCCAATTTTGTAATCCAGTACTTTTGATTAATGAAATCTTCCTTTCTGCCATGAATTTTGCTTTGTCTTCATTATGATGTGCTATATCTTGTTGGCCCTCTGGTATATGTGCATAATTGGAGTGTGTATGGGTACCAAAAGGATTTCACAGCATGTTGATGACTTGAACGCTTCAAACTTGTAGATTTTAGGTCTGAAGTATTTATATCCGGTACGTCGACGGCTGGTCCCCTGGGGCTGCCGGAGCTTGGTAGCTCTAGCGGCACCCACCATCAACAAATAACACGTCAACGGCAGGCCCCCTAGGATTTATACGAGCTTGATAGGTTCGGTAGCTCCCGATGTCAACGCACGAATCGTTGAAGGTAGGCCCCCTGGGGTTGTTGGAGCTTTGTAGCTCCGAGGCCACCCACTATCAACATATTAAGCGTCGACAGCGGGCCCATGAGGTCGGAACTTCTGTAAACATTTGACCATGCGTAAGTGCATAGCCAGGGTAGAACAGCCTCCCCCTACTCCCTGAGGAGCAGGGCTGTCCCGAGCCTCTCGCATTTCGCGAGCACGCTCGATATGGACATGACCGTCCTGCTGCAGGTAACGGCGATCAAGTTTCGACCACAGATCATGAGTCAGAATCCTGGTGATGGTGTTGGTGCGTCGTGCCCTGGAAAGAAGTGAGGTCACCTGCTGAGATGCAGCACGACGTCGGTGCTGTGACACGTGAGGACCAAGTCTTCTAGACAAGGTCCTACGTTGAGCTGTTGCCTGCCCCGAAGGGAGAGGACCTTGGTTACTGATAGCATCGGCTACAGCTGCAACCAGATGTTGTACATCAGTGCGCCACTGTTCCATTGCACCCTGAAGTGCTCCGGGCACTGGTGGGCGCTCCAACAGAGTTCGCGCATCAATTAGCGTGTTCTCGGGGTTGTTGTTTGCTGATGTTGTGACCGACACAAGTACCCCATCCTGCTGTCCAGCATTATTTGCTCGGGCAGATGGTGGTGGTACTGGCATGACGCCCGCCGGGACAACGGCGCCAGCTAGATGCTACATGTTGGAGGGATTGCCTGTAGCAGGCTGCTCAGCATGGTTGCCGTTGGAGGATCCTGCGGCGGAGTTCACCATCTTGAGATCTTGGGTAACCCTACCTAGCGCGCTAAAATGTCGAAGTGTGAGAACGACACTTCCCCCGGTACTACCAAATGTAGCGCGCGGAGGTCCTTGTATTGATTTGGGCACGCAGAGATCAAGAACAAGATGATGACGCAGGAGATTTACGTGGTTCGGGCCGCCTAAGCGTAATACCCTACTCCATGGGGTTTGTGTTGTTATATTATCACTAGTATGTGTGGTGCTTGGATCAGATTGTATGTCATTATCGCGCGGCGCAGTCCTTTCATAATCCAAGGACTGACCGTCACAACGTTTGCCTGGCCCGACATGTGGCTCTGGCATATTTAATAGACTAATACATTGTCTATGAGTATTAAGTGTGGTTAGTAGTGTCATAACGTGCCTTAATGGCTGCATTACCCCATTTAACCGTGCTCTGATCGTGTGTCATTAACACAACACTAATGAAACGTAATCAGGTTTTGTAACTGCTACTTTAACTGTCTATTGAATGTCCGTGCTGTTGGAGATCCGCTAGTATATTCGTTGGTGGTGTAGGTTGTGACACCCGATTCCGAAAAATGAATCAAGTGAACGCATATGTGTGCCCAGGACATTCAACACACAGACACGAGTGCATTCACAAAAGAGTGAAAGTGCATCTAGGAATCCCTTGTGGGTTTTGGATGATTTATGATAAGCAAATGAGATCCTAACCACTTTGTTGAGATGAGCACAGGTTTTAATGTGAAAATAAGCAAAGTGCCAAAAAGAAGGGAGAATGAGGAGCAATGTGGAGAAGAGCACAAGGAACAAGAGTAGTAGGTCTTTGTGTGTGGAGTGTGTTAAGGAAACACACCCCAAGAGCTCAATCACAAATAAACAAACACATTGCGCAAAATTATACAGGACTGGACTAGTCCGACTGATACCGGACTAGTCCGATATACCCTCTGCACAAGATCGGACAAGTCCGATATCCATCGGACTAGTCCGATATCTCTTTGAATAGAATCGGACAAGTCCTCCCCAGTGCGGACTAGTCCTCAAAACACTTCACAAGTCACACAAAATCGGACAACTCCAATCACACACCGGACTAGTCCGATATCTTTATGATGTCAATCGGACAAGTCCGGTATTAGCACGGACTATTTCGAAAAACTCTCTGACCTAAATCGGGCAAGTCCTCCAAGTGCGGACTTGTCCTCATAACCACTTAGGGTTTCACTGTCCGGACAAGTCCGATGTCTATCGTACTAGTCCAAAGATTTCCAGAAGCGAAATCGGACAATTCGGCTCCTATCTGGACTAGTCCGATATTTCGGGACATTTAGGGTTTGCTACACACAACACACCGGACTAGTCTGGTGTCCACCACGAACTAGTTCGATCTTTCTTAACCCTAAAGGTCACTTTTATAAATCCCATATAAATAGAGGTGCACGGCCCAACTTTAACAACTCTCAAACCATAGCGCCGTCACACCTCCCAAGAGCCTCAAAAACACATCTCTCCGCGAAACTAAGTGCAACAAAGATCAATCCTTTGAGGATACACTCTAGATCATTGGAGAGACATGTTCAACACTCATTGAGCTCTTGGATTGATTCTCTAACACACTCCTGTGATTTTCATTGTAATCTTTTGAGTGTGTTCTTGATGGTGTTTCTTGTTGTAATCTAGGGGAGCCCTCAATGTGTGAGAAGGTCCCTTGAATTCGGTTATTCACCCCTTTGTGATAAGTGGAAGAGGATTGGCCTTTGTGGCGATCCGATGAGGGTAGGGTTCGAGAAGACCTGGTCCTTTTGTAAACTCCTCAATGTGGATGTAGGTTGCCTCTGTGGGAGCCGAACCACGGGATAAATCGTTTGTGTTCTTGCTTTGTGTTCATCGTTCTTATTCATCACACAATCTAGGGTTTGAACCAATATTGTTACTTTACATTGAATCAATAAGTATAAGATTGAGTTGTGATATATCCTAGTACATCATCTTGCAACACTTTAATTAACTGTATATTTCCGCTGCATACATCATAGAATCAAATTAATCGATCAAACTTAATCAACCTAGTGAGTACACACCAGACTAGTCCGCACTTTACCGGACTAGTCTGAATCTCTGGTTTTGATCTGTTGGTTAAGTGTTGCAGGTTCCGACAAATTTCAAAAAGGCCTATTCACCCCCCTCTGGGCCACATTCAATTGGTATCATAGCGGGTTCTTCAAGAAAGAGACTAATCGCTCGAAGAAGATCATGTCGGACATGAAGGACGTCCACAAGGGCAACAACCAAGAAAAGGTTCATGATGACAAGAACCAAAAGGTGGAGAAGCTCCTCGAAGCCATTCAAGACTTCAAGGACGACGATGAGGAGACGCTGGAACTAAAGGCGCTCCTAAGAAAGAAGAAATTTTCCAAAGGGAAAGTAAAGATTGAAGAGAAGAAGAAGGGGAGTAGTCACACCGACTACTCCCGATATCCTTTCAACTATGATCGTCTTAATTCCAACAATAATCATTATTTGTCTATCCCACTTGGAAAAGCCCCACATTTTGACGGAAGTGATTACTCGATGTGGAGGCAAAATATGAAAATGCATCTAATCTCTCTCAATCCAAGTCTATGGCATATTGTGTGCACAGGAATAGATATCCCAGACGACGACGAAGAACTCACACCAAGCCAAGAGCAGGCAATTCATCAAAATTCTCAAGCCGCGACAGTAATTACCTCTTCGCTCAGTCGGGACGAGTTCACCAAGGTGGATGGACTCGAGATTGCTAAGGAGATATGGGACACACTGCAAACTGCACATGAAGGTGACCGACATGTGCGTGAAGCAAAGATCAAAATGATTGAAGGCGAATTAGGAAGATTCGCAATCGAAGAAAACGAGTCACCTCAAGATATGTACAACTGATTAAAGACACTCGTCAACAAGGTTTGATCATACGGAAGCAAGAAGTGGAATGACCATGAGGTGGTGAAGCTCATCCTTAGATCTTTCATGCCTCGCAACGTCACCTTATGCTCAATGATTAGAGAAAGCCCTGAATACAAGAAAATGACCCCGGATGAATTACTTGGAAAAATCATCAATTTCGAGATGATGGAAAAACAAGCAAAGCATGTCAAGGAAATTGTCGACCTAACCTCGGCAAAGAAGAAAGGGGTTGCTTTGAAGTCCACCCTCAAGCCCCTATCTAAAGAAGCTCGAGAAGCTCAGCTAGAAGAAGACGGTGATGATGAGAGCAGTGAATTAGATGAAGAAGACATGATACTGTTCATGAAGAAGTTCAAGAGAATAATGAAGAAGAGACAAGGCACTAAATCAAGCGAAGGAAAGTACAAGGAAAGAACAAAGCCAAAGTTGAGGTGGGCATGCTACAATTTTGGTGAGTATAACCACTTTATAGTTGATTGCCCATATGAAGAGAACAAGAAGAAGACCAAAGAAGCCAAGCCTCAACCCAATAAGTTTTTCAAGAAGAAGAAACAAGCCGAACAAGCTCACATAGGGAAAGAGTGGGACTCAAATGATGAGTCCTCATCATCCGAAGAAGAAGAGATGGCTAGCATAGCCATCGAGAAGACATCCAAGAAGTCTACTCTCTTCCCTACACTCGGCGCATGGAAGGGAAATGGCACTTGCCTCATGGCAAAGGAAGGTAAATGCAAGGTAACCACCAAACCCCCTTCCGTGCATTCCTATGCTAGTGATGATGAAATCAATAGTGATAATGAGGATATGCTTATTGGACTAGATAGGAAAACCACCACAAAAATGAAATTTTTACTTGATCAACTTGTTGAGAAGGAGAGGTTGATACATCGTCAAGAGGACATGATTATCTCCCAAAAGGAGGAACATGTCGAACTTGACAAACTTCTAGAGCTTGAAAAGGATCAAAGAAAATCACTAGAGGTTGAGTTAGCTTCAAGCAAGGAAGCTTGCTTGGAGTTAAACGACTCAAATGTTGCAATCAAGGAAGAACTTGCTAACCTAATCAAGGTTAACAAGATTCTTGAAGTCCAAGTTCAGTCACTCAAGCAAGGTGACCCTGCATCCTCCTCAAGTTCACCTTCTCAACCCATTAAAACTGAAGTTGCTTCTACTAGTACATGTAATAAAGTTGACACCACCTTGAAAGACAAGCCAACCTCTACAAAGGATAAGCATCCTGCCCAAAGTGGCATATTTGACAAGGAGAAGATCAAATATGCACGTAGTGCATACTTGGTCACAAAACCTCCAAATGTCAAATATGGCATTGGTTACTCTCATGGTGAAAAGCAACAAGCTAGAAGCCATAAGAATAACAGGGATAGCAATGTCTTTGTAAAGGGAGGAGCCTTCCAAACTGGAAAATCAAAAATTAATAAGTACAAAATGCATGACCACCGGACTAGTCAAGTGAGGGTCCGGACAAGTCCAGTACTCCGGACAAGTCCGGCCTCCCAGACTAGTTTTGTATATAAACAACAAAAGTTACTTTTCAGTACTTTCGATGCATCATATGTCCTAATGAGAAATAATTTTGGAAAGGTTTTTGCTCATTATGTTGGGCCACATCATAAGAACACCAAGTCTCATGTGTGGGTTCCCAAATCTCTTGTGACTAACCTCCGAGGACCCAAACAAGCTTGGGTACCTAAAACCAAGGCATAAATTGTTTTTGCAGGCCTATTCCTCCGGTGGATCTAAATGGGTGTTAGACAGTGGCTGCACCAACCATATGATCGGAGAAATAAGAATGTTTGTTGAACATGAAGAGAATGAGGATCCAAATGAGGGCATCTATTTTGGAGATAATAGTCAAGGGAAGGTGCTCGGTACCGGTAAAATTGCCATATCATCTAAACACACACTTTCTCATGTATTACATGTTGATTCCATAGATTATAACCTACTGTCCATATCTCAATTATGTGATAAAGGTTATAATTGCTTATTCACTAATGAGGGTGACCGTTTCTAGGAGGAGTGATGGTTCCATTGCATTCAAGGGTATGTTAAAGGGAAAGCTCTATCTTGTTGACTTCAACAAGGATAAAGTTGAACTTGACACATGCTTGATTGCAAAAACCAACATGGGTTGGCTATAGCATAGACGGCTAGCGCATGTTGGTATGAGGAACCTTCAAAAACTCCTCAAGGGCGATCACATCCGAGGTTTAAAGGATGTTGTGTTTGAGAAAGACAGGCCTTGTAGCGTGTGCCAAGCCAGGAAGAAAGTTGGAGCACCTCACCCCGCCAAGAACGTCATGACTACAACAAGACCGCTCGAGCTACTTCACATGGACTTATTTGGTCCAATTGCCTACATAAGCATCGGCGGTAACAAATATGGTTTAGTAGTTGTTGATGATTTTTCTCGCTTCACTTGGGTTTTTGTGACGCCCGGTTCCGAAAACTGAACCAAGCTAACGCATATGTGTGCCCAGGATGTTCATCACACATATACGAGTGCAATCACAAACGATATACAGATAATTACCACAGAACAAGATTAATTGTCAAATTTTATTACACAACTATATTATCCTCGAATACAAGCTCTAATGAATATTAATGACAAGTTCAACTAATGCAGCGGAAATAAGCCAATTAAGCAGCTAAGCAAAAGGGATAGCGCAGCTCCATGCAACACCACAGGCAAGCTGACGGTAGACACGGCCTAGATCTCCACATTATCGCCATTAAACTCACAATTCTGACCTGCAACTGTTGGGGTGGGGGATTGCAAGAGTGAGTACATGTCGTACTCAGCAAGTGTGGAAAGTATGACATGTGGCTGATTCAAATGACGAATGTAATAATGGCTAAGTGCTGAAAAGTACGGTAAAACATTTGAAAAGCAATATATTATATGTATGTGAAGTAATCCCATCATAAACCATGTAACCATAATAATACCAGTCCATAATTCACCATTATCAATAACCATAATCAATGTCATAAACCATAATTCCATCCATAACCATGATCATAACCATAACCATAACCATAACCATAATCATAATCATAACCATCCCAAATCCCAATTTCCCTCTAATCATGGAAGTTGTCCAGGTGCTCATAACCGGGAGCACGGCTATCATGATAGTTTTAATTACTCTGCAGAGTTTGTACCTCTTTACCCACGTGTTCGTGATTTCATCACCTTTCGGCGACTAAGAATCTCCCTTATGCCCATGACCCGTCAGTCATATTACACACTTCCGTTGGTGTGTGGCCAAGAGATCACAAAATAGCCTTTACAAAGGGATTACTAGCCTATTTAGACCCCACTGAGGTTTCACCGGTGGCGATGCCTCCAACTGAGCACATCTTCAACCAAGGGCCCCCTCTTGAGCCATTCGGATCCCAGGGTAGTCCCACCATTCATCAACAACCCAATCCGACTACCCCTTCCCCGAGCATCCACAATGGTCCAAACAGCACTAGCAAAGCCCTAATTAATCAGCTACGCCGCACCCATAACTTGGCCTCGTGGTGGCACTGTAGTCCTGGCTTATTCTCGCATGAACCGGTCCTTAGATCTAAAGCAAGCAAACCACCATAACATCCAACCCATCCACATACCAGGCTTGCTTAGATCACCCATCACCATACCGTATCGACCAGTTCACATTAACCAGAATATCATTAATACATAATTAAATGTGTAGTGTTGGTTTTTCCATCCCAATTAATTAAGCGAAGCAAAGAGGTAAAACCCTTCCCGACTCTCTACCATAAATTCCAGGTGACAAGGGTGGTCAAACAAAACTAGTAAACTTCCTACCATAGGATTCCCATCAATTTGACACAAGCATGCAATTTTGCAAACAAAACATTTATTTTAAAACAGGATCAATATGCTTCAAGGACACTTGCCTTGCTCCGGCGGATAGGGTTGTTCAAGCGCTTCGAATTCTTGTTTCTGGAAATCTTCGTACACGACCTCTTGAGCACTTCCCTCTACTTGTGATCACACATACAAGAAAATACATACAATTCAACATGATGCACACCCATTAATCAACATGCGATGATATGCATGCATGCAAGGACCAATTAATTAATTAACTAGGGTTGTTTATTAATTAGATGCAACTAGTTCATACGTGTTCATATGAGTTTACGGGGATTTTAACGTGGATTAATGCTGCTGAAAATAAAATTATGGTGCAACTAAAATCAATTTATGTCTATTAGATCTAATGCGTCGCCAAAATTCGCATCGGGAACGAATCCTACCGTAGATCTGACGGCTTGACAGTTGCGGAATAAATGCGACGCGTAGACGAAGTGGATGGCGCAGCAGTCCTTCGGCGGCACGACGACGGCGAGGATCTCCGGTGGACGGTGGCACCCTCCTCTTCTTCCCCTCTTTTTTCTTCCTTTTCTTCCCCTGGCGCAGCCTCCTGGTGCCTCCTTTTTTTCTCTATTCCGGCGGCGGGCTCTATCGTGGAGGCGGCGTGCTGTTGGGATGGGGGGGAAAACCTAGGACCTACGGTCCTTTTTATAGGGTGGAGGCCACGCGGTAGAGCGCTAGGGCCGGCTGGCGCGGGAATCGCGGTCCGGGCGGTGGCGGGAATCGCGCGCGCGCGAGCGGGAGTCAGACGCGGGGCCAAGGCGCGGGGGCCGAGAGGCGGGCTGGCTGGCGCGGGGCGGCTGTCGGCAGGCGTCAAGCGGGGCCCGGGTGGGAGCGCGGCGGGTGGGAGGGCGCAGCGGGGTGGGGCCCAGGCCGGTCGACGCGGGCTGGGCGCCTCGGGCGCGTGCCCAGCGGCAGGCGGCAGCGACAAGCGGGGCCCGCGGGGCGGCCGCAGCGTGGGAGGGCGGCTGGCGGGGCGTTGCCGGCTGGGCCGGTCGGCGGCCTGGCCGGCGGGTTTTTTTTTCTTTTTTTTTTATATTATTTATTATTATTATTATTATTTTATATATATATTTTATTTTTATTTTATTATTTTTTATTCTTTTTATATTATTATTATATATTTTACTAATTATATTTTATTTATTTTATTTGTCTTATTCATTTATTTATTCATTATTTTATATATATATATATTTATTATTACATGATTTATTTATATATATATATATATTTATCTATTACTATTATTATTTTAATTTCTTCTTTTGCTACATACATATATGTATGTTTTATCTTTTCTTTTATTCTTTTATCCCTCTAATGTTTGATGCATGATCATGTATGCAATGCAGGATGCGAAAATTGAGGGTGTTACAAACCTACCCCCCTTAAAGTGAATCTCGCCCTCGAGATTCGACAGCGTGGAGAAAAGATGCGGGAATTCTGCCTTCAAGTCTTCTTCACGTTCCCACGTAGCTTCGGCTTCTGTATGGTGTTTCCATTGCACTTTGCACCAACGGATCCTCTTATTTCTCGTGACCCTTTCCTTCACGTCCAAGATCTGGATAGGTTGCTCAACATAAGACAAATCCTCCTGAAGTTCTAACTCGTCCATTGGCACTTGTTCTTCCGGCACCCTGAGACACTTCTTAAGTTGAGATACGTGAAATACGTCGTGTACGTCTGAAAGATGAGCTGGCATCTCCAACTTATATGCTACTTCTCCTCTTTTGTCCAAAATCTTGAATGGTCCAATATAGCGAGGTGCGAGCTTGCCTCTTATGTTAAACCTCTTATGACCTCTCATAGGTGACACCTTGAGGTAAACAAAATCTCCAATTTCAAAGGCTAATTTCCTTCTTCTATTGTCTGCATAGCCTTTTTGTCTTGATTGGGCAGCCCTCAAATTTTCACGAATTATTTGGACTTGCTTTTCGGCTTCTTGCAACACATCCGGACCAAATACTTGAGTTTCTCCTGCCTCATTCCAGAATAAAGGTGTCCTACACTTCCTCCCATAAAGTTCTTCATATGGTGACATTTTCAAACTTGCTTGGTAACTATTGTTGTATGAAAATTCTGCGTATGGCAAGCTTTTATCCCAAATTTTCCCATGCTTTAATGCACAAGCTCTTAACATGTCCTCCAAAATCTGATTTGTCCTCTCGGTTTGTCCGTCCGTTTGAGGATGATATGCTGAACTAAAATTCAACCTCGTCCCCAAAGCTTCATGCAATTTCTGCCAAAATCTGGAGGTAAATTGAGAACCTCTATCCGAGACTATCTTCTTAGGGACTCCATGTCGACACACAATATGCTCCATGTATATTTCGGCCAATCGTGCAGCTGTATATTTGGTCTTCACAGGGACAAAATGAGCTGACTTGGTTAAGCGATCCACAATTACCCAAATTGAGTCATACCCGGACTGAGTACGGGGTAACCCAACTATGAAGTCCATTCCAATTTCTTCCCACTTCCATTCTGGAATCTTCAACGGTTGCAATAATCCGGCTGGCCTTTGATGTTCTGCCTTGACTCGTTGGCACACATCACACAGTGCTACGTATTCAGCTATGTCCCTCTTCATGCTATTCCACCAATAGCAAGTCTTCAAGTCTTTGTACATCTTCGTACAACCAGGGTGAATTGAGTATGGCGGGTCATGTGCCTCCTTTAATATTGTTTCTCGAATATGCTTTACATTAGGCACAACAATTCTCTTTCCAATCCATAAGGTACCATGTTCGTCTTCATCAAATCTGAATTCTCTCCCTTCTTCGATTCTTTCCTTGATTTCCTTGATCTCCTCATCTGTGGTCTGTGCTTCTCGAATTTCTTGCTCCAAGGTCGGATTTAACTCCATCATCTCCATCTCATTTACAAACCCGAGGTTCAACCGTTCAAACTCCTTACATAACTCGGACGGTAACTCTCGAACTGTAAGTTGATGGCTTATTCCTTTCCGACTCAAAGCATCGGCTACTACATTGGCTTTTCCCGGATGATAGTTGATTCCCACATCATAATCCTTGATAAGCTCCAACCATCTTCGTTGCCTCAAATTCAGATCTGTCTGGGTGAAAATATACTTAAGACTCTTGTGATCCGTATAAATTTCACACCTATGTCCAAGAATATAGTGTCTCCAAATTTTCAATGCATGTACCACGGCTGCAAGTTCTAAATCATGTGTTGGGTAATTCTGCTCATGTTTCTTCAATTGTCTTGACGCATAGGCGACCACTTGACCTTCTTGCATCAATACACATCCAAGTCCTTGTCTTGATGCGTCACAATAGATGTCGAAACTCTTGCTTACGTCCGGTAATACTAACACCGACGCGGTTGTCAACCTTTTCTTTAACTCCTCAAAGCTATCCTGACAAGCTTGAGTCCATCGGAATGCCTTCCCTTTCATGAGTAATTCGGTCATAGGCTTGGCTATTTTGGAGAAATCCTTGATGAATCGGCGGTAATATCCAGCCATTCCCAGGAAACTCCGGATTTCCTTAACATTCTGCGGTGGTTCCCACTTCAACACATCTCTCACTTTACCGGGGTCAACCGATACTCCTCCTCCGGAAATAATGTGGCCTAAGAAAGAAACTTCCCGTAACCAGAATTGACATTTACTGAACTTGGCGTACAATTGGTGCTCCCTCAATTTCTGCAGCGTAAGCTTCAAGTGTTCCTCGTGTTCCTTCTCATCCTTCGAGTAGATCATAATATCATCGATGAACACCACAACGAACTTGTCCAAGTACTCCATGAAGACTTTATTCATGAGGTACATAAAGTAGGCAGGTGCATTTGTCAATCCAAAAGACATCACAGTGTACTCATAAGATCCATATCGTGTCCTAAAAGCTGTCTTGGGTATGTCTGATGGTCTAATCTTCATTTGAAAGTATCCCGACCTCAAATCAATCTTAGAGAAGACACAAGCACCCTTCATCTGATCAAACAAGTCTTCTATACGTGGCAAGGTATACTTGTTCTTGATTGTTACCTCGTTGAGAGCTCGGTAATCCACACACATCATTTGCGTTCCATCCTTCTTGTCCACAAATAGAACAGGCGCTCCCCAAGGTGAAGAGCTAGGGCGAATAAAACCCTTCTCTAGTTGTTCTTGAATCTGCTTCTTGAGCTCTGCTAATTCCTTAGGAGGCATCCTATACGGCCTCTTAGCTATAGGTGCAGTTCCAGGTATTAAATCAATAACAAACTCAATGTCTCGATCGGGTGGCATACCTGGCAACTCATCTGGAAAAACATCCAAAAATTCACACACTACCGGAATCTCCTCAATTGCGGCACCGTCCACATGGTTCAGCTCCAATTGCTTCGGTGCGGTTTGAGATGCTTCAAACTCTACGGTGATCCCTTCCTCATTGGTCAACTTCACCGTCTTCGTGGCACACTCAATAACTCCATTGTGCTTCCTTAACCAGTCCATACCAAGTATAATGTCCAATCCTTGAGAATCCAAAACAATGAGGTTGGCGGAGAAGTCTACCCCCCTTATTCTAAGGCTTACTTTTGGACATACTATATTTGTCCTCATCTCTCCTCCAGGAGACTTAACCAACAGAGTAAACTTCATATGAGAGATAGGCAAACTATACTTGGCAACATACTTTGATGCAATGAATGAATGCGATGCTCCAGAATCAAATAACATAGTCGCGGGATTGGAGTTGGCGAGAAACATACCAATGACCACGTCATCCGCTTGTTGAGCATCCTCCGTAGAGACATGGTTCACGTTACCACGAGCAAAATTCTGCTGTCCACGGCTTCCGTGTGGCTGTCCTCCATTGGGTCTTGGGTTTTGCCTCGGCGCATTGCTTCCTTGACCAAGGCCTGACTTAGGACATTGATTCGCAAAGTGTCCAACTTCTCCACAAGTATAGCACCTCTTGACTCCACCAGAATTATTGGGACGAGCTTGGTTTTGAGCATTGGTTCCAGGGAAATCAGCACGAGGTGCATAAGGCATTGCTTGCATAACAGGGCGCTGCTGCACAAACTGAGTTGGGCGCGGTGCATAACCAGGGCGCTGAGCAGGAATAGAGGAGCTGTAATGAGGCGCATTGGACGGCACAAAGCGAGGGCGCACATTACTTCCTTGTTGTTGTCCTTGATATGGCGCCTTCCTCTTGATTTCTTGCTCCATCTCACGGATCTTGTTTTCAACCACAATTGCCTTGTCCACAAGCTTCTGGAAATTGATACAATCACAGTTGAGCAATTGTACTTGGATCGTATTGTTCAATCCCCTCATGAACAAGTATTGCTTCCGGCTGTCCCGGCTAACATCCTCAGGCGCATATCTTGAGAGTTGAGTGAACTTATTGAGATATTCACTCACGCTTGATTTTCCTTGCCTTAGATTTTCAAAATTTTGTCTCTTCAGGATCATAACACCTTCCGGCACATAATGAGAACGGAAGTTCTCCTTGAATTCGGCCCAGGTGATCCTCTCTTGATTCTCATGAGCATTGCATAGTGAATCCCACCAATCGGCGGCTGCTCCAACGAGTTGATGAGAAGCAAATAGGACCTTCTCCCGGTCACTACATTGGACAATGGCAAGTTTCTTCTCCACGGACTTGAGCCAATCATCAGCGTCCATAGGGTCAGCAGCTTGAGCAAAGGTTGGCGGCCTAGTCCTCATAAACTCTCCCAATCGGTTATGAGGAGGTGGGGGTGGCGGTGGAGGCATGTGGGGCTGATTGTTGATATTGCCAGCCTGCAGTTGTCCCATAGTCTGTATCATGGTCTGCATGAGCTGGTTTTGCATGGCCAAAAGCTGCTCGATGTTGATAGCTCCCTGAGTTGATCCTTGCCATTGTTATTCTGAGGCACTCCATTGTTCTCCTCTTCATCATTGCCATCCCTCTGGTTGCGAGTCCTCACCATCTGAAGAAAAGCAGTAGGTAAGAATTAGAAAACGTCCCAACTATATGCATCAAGGGATATGGAGCTAAACAACTAGCTACACTAGCCTAGGTGGACATAGCAATGCTAAAGCATCCCAAAATCCTCTATTAAGCACACAAGCAACCCATATATATAGCAAGCAGCACTCCAAGCAAAAACACATCGATTCCTGAGTGCTCCTATGTGCTCTAAGTGTCCATTCTATCTAGGCTGCGTCCTACGGTCAACCTGGCTCTGATACCAATCTGTGATGCCCGGTTCCGAAAATGAACCAAGCTATCGCATATGTAAATAAATAAAATATAATTAGTAAAATATATAATAATAATAATATAAAAAGAATAAAAAAATAATAAAATAAAAATAAAATATATATATATAATAATAATAAATAATATAAAAAAAAAGAAAAAAAAACCCGCCGGCCAGGCCGCCGACCGGCCCAGTCGGCAACGCCCCGCCAGCCGCCCTCCCACGCTGCGGCCGCCCCGCGGGCCCCGCCTGCCGCTGCCGCCTGCCGCTGGGCACGCGCCCGAGGCGCCCAGCCCGCGCCGACCGACCTGGGCCCCACCCTGCTGCGCCCTCCCACCCGCCGCGCTCCCACCCGGGCCCCGCCTGACGCCTGCCGACAGCCGCCCCGCGCCAGCCAGCCCGCCTCTCGGCCCCGCGCCTTGGCCCCGCGTCCGACTCCCGCTCGCGCGCGCGCGATTCCCGCCACCGCCCGGACAGCGATTCCCGCGCCAGCCGGCCCTAGCGCTCTACCGCGTGGCCTCCACCCTATAAAAAGGACTGTAGGTCCTAGGTTTTCCCCCCCATCCCAACAGCACGCCGCCTCCACGATAGAGCCCGCCGCCGGAATAGAGAAAAAAAGGAGGCACCAGGAGGCTGCGCCAGGGGAAGAAAAGGAAGAAAAAAGAGGGGAAGAAGAGGAAGGAAAAGAGGAGGGTGCCACCGTCCACCGGAGATCGTCGCCGTCGTCGTGCCGCCGAAGGACTGCTGCGCCATCCACTTCGTCTACGCGTCGCATTTATTCCGCGACTGTCAAGCCGTCAGATCTACGGTAGGATTCGTTCCCGATGCGAATTTTGGCGACGCATTAGATCTAATAGACATAAATTGATTTTAGTTGCACCATAATTTTATTTTCAGCAGCATTAATCCACGTTAAAATCCCCGTAAACTCATATGAACACGTATGAACTAGTTGCATCTAATTAATAAACAACCATAGTTAATTAATTAATTGGTCCTTGCATGCATGCATATCATCGCATGTTGATTAATGGGTGTGCATCATGTTGAATTGTATGTATTTTCTTGTATGTGTGATCACAAGTAGAGGGAAGTGCTCAAGAGGTCGTGTACGAAGATTTCCAGAAACAAGAATTCGAAGCGCTTGAACAACCCTATCCGCCGGAGCAAGGCAAGTGTCCTTGAAGCATATTGATCCTGTTTTAAAATAAATGTTTTGTTTGCAAAATTGCATGCTTGTGTCAAATTCATGGGAATCCTATGGTAGGAAGTTTACTAGTTTTGTTTGACCACCCTTGTCACCTGGAATTTATGGTAGAGAGTCGGGAAGGGTTTTACCTCTTTGCTTCGCTTAATTAATTGGGATGGAAAAACCAACACTACACATTTAATTATGTATTAATGATATTCTGGTTAATGTGAACTGGTCGATACGGTATGGTGATGGGTGATCTAAGCAAGCCTGGTATGTGGATAGGTTGGATGTTATGGTGGTTTGCTTGCTTTAGATCTAAGGACCGGTTCATGCGAGAATAAGCCAGGACTACAGTGCCACCACGAGGCCAAGTTATGGGTGTGGCGTAGCTAATTAATTAGGGCTTTGCTAGTGCTGTTTGGACCATTGTGGATGCTCGGGGAAGGGGTAGTCGGATTGGGTTGTTGATGAATGGTGGGACTACCCTGGGATCCGAATGGCTCAAGAGGGGGCCCTTGGTTGAAGATGTGCTCAGTTGGAGGCATCGCCACCGGTGAAACCTCAGTGGGGTCTAAATAGGCTAGTAATCCCTTTGTAAAGGCTATTTTGTGATCTCTTGGCCACACACCAACGGAAGTGTGTAATATGACTGACGGGTCATGGGCATAAGGGAGATTCTTAGTCGCCGAAAGGTGATGAAATCACGAACACGTGGGTAAAGAGGTACAAACTCTGCAGAGTAATTAAAACTATCATGATAGCCGTGCTCCCGGTTATGAGCACCTGGACAACTTCCATGATTAGAGGGAAATTGGGATTTGGGATGGTTATGATTATGATTATGGTTATGGTTATGGTTATGGTTATGATCATGGTTATGGATGGAATTATGGTTTATGACATTGATTATGGTTATTGATAATGGTGAATTATGGATTGGTATTATTATGGTTACATGGTTTATGATGGGATTACTTCACATACATATAATATATTGCTTTTCAAATGTTTTACCGTAATTTTCAGCACTTAGCCATTATTACATTCGTCATTTGAATCAGCCACATGTCATACTTTCCACACTTGCTGAGTACGACATGTACTCACTCTTGCAATCCCCCACCCCAACAGTTGCAGGTCAGAATTGTGAGTTTAATGGCGATAATGTGGAGATCTAGGCCGTGTCTACCGTCAGCTTGCCTGTGGTGTTGCATGGAGCTGCGCTATCCCTTTTGCTTAGCTGCTTAATTGGCTTATTTCCGCTGCATTAGTTGAACTTGTCATTAATATTCATTAGAGCTTGTATTCGAGGATAATATAGTTGTGTAATAAAATTTGACAATTAATCTTGTTCTGTGGTAATTATCTGTATATCGTTTGTGATTGCACTCGTATATGTGTGATGAACATCCTAGGCACACATATGCGTTAGCTTGGTTCAGTTTTCGGAACCGGGCGTCACAGTTTTATTTTTGCATGACAAGTCAGAAACACAAGGAATACTCAAGAAGTTCTTCAAGCGAGCTCAAAATGAATTCTCATTAACAATCAAGAACATTCGAAGCGACAATGACACGGAGTTCAAGAACACACAAGTGGAGGAGTACCTAGATGAAGAAGGCATAAAGCACGAGTTTTTAGCTCCATACTCCCCACAACAAAACGGAGTTGCCGAAAGAAAGAACCGAACACTCATAGAGATGGCAAGAACAATGCTCGATGAGTACAAGACCTCAGATCGATTTTGGGCGGAAGCGATTAACACCGCTTGCCACGCCATAAATCGACTTTATCTTCATCGACTACTCAAGAAGACATCCTATGAGCTACTTACCGGTAACAAGCCTAATATTTCATATTTTCGAGTTTTCGGTTCTCCATGTTATATCTTGAACAAGAAGCCTAGGACTTCAAAGTTCGCTTCGAAGTCTGATGAAGGTTTCTTGCTTGGTTATGATTCGAACAATTATGCCTATCATGTTTTCAACAAGACCTCCGGACTTCTTGAAGTAGCACGTGACGTAGTGTTCGATGAAACTAATGGCTCCCAAAAGGAGCAAGTTGATCCATGTGTGCTAGATAAAGAAGAAGCTCCTTACCAAGCATTGAGAAGAATGGCGTTAAGAGAAGTTCGACCACAAGAGCCACCTCTACATATTCATGAGGAAAACGAACCACAAGAGGAGACCAATGATCAAGGGGGAGCTTCCATACAAGATCAGCCTCAAGAAAGTGAAGATGATCAACAAGTCAACAAAGGCAACCATTTGGGGGGAGAAGAAGATGATCATGAAGATACAACACCTCAAGTGCCACAACCAAGAGTACACCAATGCGTCCAAAGGGATCACCCAATCGACAATATCATCGGTGACATCCAAAAGGGAGTAACCACTAGATCTCACATAGCTAACTTTTGTGAGCACTATTCATTTGTATCCTTTTTGGAACCACGCAGGGTTGAAGATGCATTGAATGATCCAGACTGGGTGGTGGTAATGCAAGAAGAATTGAACAACTTCAAGCAGAACAAGGTGTGGGAACTCGTGGCAAGACCCAATGCAAACATTGTCGGCACCAAGTGGGTCTTCTGCAACAAACAAGAAGAACACGGGGTGGTGATAAGAAACAAGGCACGAGTTGTGGCCAAAGGGTATTCACAAGTCGAAGGTTTGGATTTCGATGAGACCTTTGCTCCCGTGGCTAGACTTGAATCTATTAGAATATTACTTGCATATGCTACTCACCATGATTTCAAGCTCTATCAAATGGATGTGAAAAGCGCCTTCCTCAACGGACCAATCAAGGAGGAGGTGTATGTGGAGCAACCCCCCAGGTTTGAAGACGGAGAGTTCCCCGACCACGTATTTAAATTGCGTAATGCTCTCTACGGCCTCAAACAAGCTCCTAGATCTTGGTATGAGTGTCTTAGAGATTTCTTAATTGAAAATGGCTTTAAGATTGGCAAAGTAGATTATACACTGTTTACAAAGAATTTTGACAATGATCTTTTTGTTTGTCAAATCTATGTTGATGATATAATCTTTGGTTCAACTAACCCATCTTTTTGTGAGGAATTTAGTAAAATCATGACAGATAGGTTTGAGATGTCCATGATGGGAGAGCTAAAGTACTTCTTGGGATTCCAAGTACGGCAACAAAAGGAAGGGATGTTCATAAGCCAAACCAAGTACACACAAGACATACTCAAGAAGTTTGGAATGGACAAGGCAAAGCCTATAAAGACTCCCATGGCAACAAATGGCCACTTGGATCTCAATGAAGATGGACATAGCGTCGACCAAAAGGTATATCGCTCTATGATTGGATCCCTACTCTATTTATGTGCATCTAGGCAACACATTATGTTGAGTGTATGTTTGTGTGCAAGATTTCAAGCCAATCCTAAGGAGTGTCACTTGACAGCCGTAAAAACGATCTTGAGATACTTAGTTCATACACCCAACCATGGTCTTTGGTATCCAAAAGGCTCCAAATTAAACCTCATTGGCTACTCAGATGTTGATTATGCTGGATGCAAGGTAGATAGAAAAAGTACCTCCAGTACATGCCAATTCCTATGGAGATCTCTAGTTTCTTGGTCCTCCAAGAAACAAAATTTCATTGCCTTATCCACAGCCGAAGCGGAGTATGTTGCAGCCAGGAGTTGTTGTGCACAACTCCTTTGGATGCGACAAACTCTATGGGATTACGGTTACAATATGAATTGTATTCCACTCCTTTGTGACAATGAGAGTGCCATTAAAATTGCCCATAATCCCGTTGAGCACTATAGAACTAAACACATAGACATAAGGCATCACTTCTTGAGAGACCACTCCATGAAAGGAGATATAGCCATCTCCCATGTCAACACCAAAAAACAATTGGCCGACATATTCACCAAGCCACTTGATGAAAAGCGCTTTTGTGAACTCCGAAATGAACTAAATATCATTGATGCTCGAAGTGTGGATTGAAATGTTGCATACCTGTATGAATTCTTCAAAATATGTTGATTGGATTGTGAAAATCATATCTCTCAATTTTCTCTGAAAAACTATGTCAATTACTAGATCTTGATTAATTATGGTCATTGCTTGACTGTTGTATGCTTACTGATCATATTCATCAAGATTATTTTATTTGATTTGCCTCCCTATTTTCTAAATATGTACCTTCAAATATATATGAATGGGCTAAGAAATTCTTGCCTGGTGACCACGGACTAGTCACTGGTTACCCGGACTAGTCCGCCCATGCAGACTAGTCCGCAGAGTGCCGGTTAGGCCGGACTAGTCCGATAGACCACAGACTAGTCCGATATAGCCTCTAGAAAAGTTTGGACTAGTCCGATCATTTCCGGACTTGTCTAATTTTTCGTGTCCATAACCCTAGCCGCCGCCAAACCATAATTTCTTCACCTCCACTCTTGCCTCTTGCATTCTCTCTCTTCGCGCTCGAGCTCCCAAGGCGATTTTGCATCCCCTCCACCAAAAAGCTCCGCATTTGGGTGGAAATCAAGATTCCTTCCTTGAAGATTAAATTTCTCGGACAAGTCCGGACTTCAATACCTCCATCTTCGAGAATCAAGCGAATTCTTCAGTAATTTTCACCAAAACCCTAGAAATCCCTATTTTCTTCATTGTTGATCGAATAGCCTAGCATCCTTCACTATATACATGCCTCCTTGATGTATTACGTTTATGCTAAGCTAGTTGTGCATTAGGAATCACCATTTGTCTATTTTCTTAGGTTTTTGAGGATGAACACCGGAATAGTCCGGTCCATGCACGGACAAGTCCGGTCACCCGGACTAGTCCGTGCCTATACACCGGACAAGTCTGATTTTTCTGAACTCAAAACCTAACCTGTCAATTCCTCAATGCAATTCCTTGTTATCCTTTCTCACCCATGCCTTGAATAATCCATTTTTATTCATGTCTTGCACAAATCATTCTCAGGACATGTTGAGCTCAAATGATGGGATCTCCGATTTTGACGCCGAGATGGACCACGAGGTGGCACCCCGACCCTCGACAAGCCTTGGCAAGAAGCGCCAAGAGTGACCTTCCGAGCCAGCTCCATCTCCTCCTCAGGCTCGGAGGAAGGTACTTGCCAAGAAGCCAGCCTCCAAGGCAACTGCAGCAACAAGTGGCCCTCGCCAAGCTAAGGGCAAGGGCAAGGGAATAGCAATGGGCCCCGTTGGCCCCCTGAGGCTGCATGCTCCAAGGGAAGGGGTCAGCGACCCCACTGAAGACAGATTCAATGGAAAGGGCAGTGACTCGGCGGCGAAGTTCAGAAGCATTGATTGGTATGGCCGTCCAAAGGAAGCTGCTGACGAAAGATTTTGGTGCAATTTCCATGCAGATTTCTACAAGTCTGTGTACCTCCCCATGAAGACACTGGTAGTGCGTAGCAAATGGATCGATTGGGCGCATTTCGAGAAGAAGGGCTGCTCCCCATTTATTGAAGTGGTGGATGCAGTTGAGAGGCATGGCCTGAATGATCTTTTTGCCTTCAGAAACAATTGGAATGACGAGGTCATAACGCAATTCTTTGCGACATGCCACTTCTCGAGTGAAGATGAAGAGAGTCATACTTGGATGACTCACGGATCCAAGTACAGTATAACTCAAGAAGACTTTGCAAGCCTGCTTCACCTTGACACCTCCAGACATGACAGCCTGATCATCCACAACATAGGTGTCATTGAGAAGGACAGGATGAAATTCCTTTATGAGCCAAACTCAAAGTTCAACCCTCCCTCCACAAAGAACATGAAGTCTTTCTTTGTGGTCCTGAATAGAGTCTTGAGGAAGACTATTGCTCCAAAGGATGGAGATGTTGGGAGTGTGCAGGGTTATCTCTGGACCCTGATGAGAGCGATAGGCAAGGATCGTCAGTTTGATGTTGCTGACTACATTTGGAATGACATGGTGAACATTTCCTGCACACCCAACAGGTCATGTGGATATGCTCCATATCTGATGTTTGTGATTGAGAAGGTCACCGGGATTAATTTGTCAAGGATGTGGAGCACCTACCTTTGAGGCCTCAGATGCCTCAGAAGCCAAGCATCCAGGCTGCTCCTTCTTCGGCCTCCAGTCCTAAGGCTCCGGCGAGAAGAAATGAAGATGCAAGGACAGACCCCGCTACTAGGGCAGCTCCTCAAAGGGGACCTGCAAGTGGCATCCTCAAGTACTTGACTCCTATCTTTGCTTCTTGCAAAAAGGCTGAAGTGAGGGCCCACAAGCTGAACAAGAAGAGAAAGGAAGACATGAAGTATGTCAAGGAAAATGTGAAGCAAATTTGCCAGAAGATGGAGATCGAACCCATTGGATCTCCAGTGATTTCTGAGGACTCCGACCCTGACATCAGCGAGCTCGGGCCCTTGACCCCCTCCGAGCTTGCCTACTTTAGCATGGGGGCTCGAGTGGCTCCGCACCTCCTCCTCCTCCTCCTCATCAGCCCGAAGATGACGATGAAGACGATGAGAGGACCAACAGCGAGGAGTGAAGACTTTAGGTCCCTCCTCTCCTTCTTTTTGGTGTCTTGATGCCAAAGGGGGGGAGATTGAGGGGGAGTCTTAGTCTTAGTTGTAGGATGCGAGGAGAGAGCTCTCTTTTATGCTTTTTGACTATTTTGTGGGTTGTAAAGCTTTTACTATGTTCTTATGATGATTATGGTCTCGTGATGCATTATTTTGATCTACTTGGGAAGTAATTGTTGAAAACTGTATTGTTGCTCCTAGAATTACATATATGCTTGGTTTTGGTTGATTAATGTCAATTATGTCATTCTCATTGTTTCAATGTACTTAGTCATGCAACCCACCATAAAGAATGCACATATGGATTATGTTTTCATTGCTTGATGTATTTTAGACTCATATGTGCATACTTTATGAAAATCTCAATTTTTATCATATTTTGTGAAATCTCAATTGGTTGTCATCAATCAACAAAAAGGGGGAGATTGAAAGTGCATCTAGGAATCCCTTGTGGGTTTTGGATGATTTATGACAAGCAAATGAGATCCTAACCACTTTGTTGAGATGAGCACAGGTTTTAATGTGAAAATAAGAAAAGTGCCAAAAAGAAGGGAGAATGAGGAGCAATGTGGAGAAGAGCTCAAGGAACAAGAGTAGTAGATCCTTGTGTGTGGAGTGTGTTAAGGAAACACACCCCAAGAGCTCAATCACAAATAAACACACACATTGCACAAAATTATACAGGGCCGGACTAGTCCAACTAACACCGGACTAGTCCCATATCCCCTCTGCACAAGATCGGACAAGTCCGATATCCATCGGTCTAGTCCGATATCTCTCTGACTAGAATCAGACAAGTACTCCCCAGTGCAGACTAGTCCTCAAAACACTTAACAAGTCACACAAAATCGAACAAGTCCGATCACACACCGTACTAGTCCAATATCTTTCTGATGTCAATCGTACAAGTTCGATATTAGCACGGACTAGTCCGAAAAATTCTCTGACCTAAATCGGACAAGTCCCCCAAGTGCGGACTTGTCCTCATAACCACTTAGGGTTTCACTGTCTGGAGAAGTCCGATGTCTATCGGACTAGTCCGAAGATTTCCAGAAGCGAAATCGGACAAGTCCGCTCCTAGCCGGACTAGTCCGATATTTCGGGACACTTAGGGTTTTCTATACACAACACACCGGATTAGTCCGGTGTCCACCGCAGACTAGTACAATCTTTCTTAACCCTAACGGTAACTTTTAGAAACCCCATAAATAGAGGTGCACGGCCCAACTTCAACAACTCTCGAACCCTAGCGCCGTCACACCTCCCAAGAGCCTCAAAAACACATCTCTCCACGAAATTACGTGCAACAAAGATCAATCCTTTGAGGATACACTCTAGATCATTGGGGAGACACGTTCAGCACTCATTGAGCTCTTGGTTGGATTCTCTAACACACTCCTATGATTTTCATTGTAATCTCTTGAGTGTGTTCTTGGTGGTGTTTCTTGTTGTAATCTAGGGGAGCCCTCAACGTGTGAGAAGGCCCCTTGAATTTGGTTATTCACCCCTTTGTGATAAGTGGAAGAGGATTGGCCTTCGTGGCGATCCGACGAAGGTAGGGTTGGAGAATACCCGGTCCTTTTGTGAACACCTCAACCTGGATGTAGGTTGCCTCTGTGGGAGCCGAACCACGGGATAAATCGTTTGTGTTTTTGCTTTGTGTTCATCGTTCTTATTCATCACACAATCTAGGGTTTGAACCAATATTGTTACTTTACACTGAATCATTAAGTATACGATTGAATTGTGATATATCCTAGTACATCATCTTGCAACACTTCAATTAACTATATATTTCCGCTGCATACATCATAGAATCAAATTAATTGATCAAACTTAATCAACCTAGTCGATACACACCAGACTAGTTCGCACTTCACCGGACTAGTCCGATATCTCTGCTTTTGATCTGTTGGTTAAGTGTTGTAGGTTCCGACAAATTTCAAAAAGGCCTATTAACCCCCCCCCCCCCTCTAGACCACATTCAAAGATTATACATAAAATTATCACATAACAAGATTTATTAACCAAATTTTATTGCACAAACCATATTATCCTCGGATACAAACTCTAATGAATATTAATGACAAGTCCAACTAACGCAGCGGAAATAAACTAAATAAGCAAGCTAAACAGCTAGGCAACATAAGCAGTAGGGTATAGCGCAGCTCCATGCAACACCACAAGCAAAGCTGACGGTAGACACAACCAAGAACTCCGCATTATCGCCATTAAACTCCCAATCCTGACCTGCAACTGTTGGGGGGATTGCAAGAGTGAGTACATGTCGTACTCAGCAAGTGTGGAAAGTATGACATGTGGCTGATTCAAATGACGAATATAATAATGGTTAAGTGCTAAAAAGTACATTAAAACACTTAAAAAAGCAATATATTACATGTATATGAAATAAACCCATCATAAGCCATATCATAATACGAGTCCATATTCCATATCCATCATCATATACCAATATCCATATTCAATACCAGAATTCAATTCATAACCATCCATAACCATAATACCAACCATAACCATTCCAAATTTCCAATTTTCCTCTAATCATTTGAGGGTCCAGGTTGCTCATAACCGGGAACACGGCTATCATGATAGTTTTAGACACACTTTGCAGAGGTTGTACCGCTGTACCCATGTGTTTGTGATTTCAACACCTTTCGATGACTAGAACCTCTATTATGTCGACTCACACTTCCGTCGGTGTGTGGCCAAGAGATCACAAAGTAGCCTTTACAAAGGGATTACTAGCCTATTTAGAACCCACTGAGGTTTCACCGGTGGCGATGTCTCCAACTGAGCACATCTTCAACCAAGGGCCCCCTCTTGAGCCATTCGGATCCCAGGGTAGTCCCACCAATCATCAATAAACCCAATTCGACTACCCCTTACCCGAGCATCCTTAATGGTCCAAATAGCACTGGCAAAGCCCTAATTAATCAGCTACGCCGCACCCATACTTGGCCTCATAGTGGCACTGTAAATCCTGGATGGTCGCTCCACGAACCGGTCCTTAGATCTAAAGCAAGCAAAAGCACCATATCATCCAACCCATCCACATACCAAGCCTGCTTAGATCACCCATTACCATATCATATTTAACCAGTTCATGTTAACCATAATCCCATCCATGCATAATTAAATTGAGTGGTATAGTTGTTTTCCCATCCTAGTTGATTAAGCAAAGCAAAAGGTAAAAATCCCTTCCCGACTCTCTACTATATATTCTAGGTGACAAGGGTGGTCAACAAAACTAGTAAACTTCCTACCATAGGATTTCCCATCAAATTGACACAAGCATGCAATTTGCAAACAAAACATTTATTTCAAAACAGGATCAATATGCTTCAATGACACTTGCCTTGCTCTTGGGATTGGTTCGGGTGAAAGCCTTCAAACTCTTGGTGTTGTAGATCCTCTGCGGCACTATCTAGCGCAAATCCGTCTAATCCACACAATAAACATACAAGACAAGAAACACAATCAAAGAGTTCACAAATATTACTCAATATGACATGACATTCATGATTGATGCAAATGCTATGTAGAACTTGTTAATAGATTGCTTTTAATGATCCCTAACTAGTTATAATATATTTTGACAAGTTTATACAGGTTTGTATTTGATTATATCTACTTTTAGAATCAATTCAACACAATTTAGTTAGCAAAATCGGACTAGTCTGCAGATGGCCGGACTAGTCCGCACTTCGTAGAACTAGTGATCTAGGGTTTTCTAGATCGACGTAAATATGGAGATTAGAGGTTGAATTCTCGTAAGGAAAAGATAATAGAAGATATACCAGGTGTTTAGAACTCCAATGAATTAAGAAACTTGAAGGTAACACTTGGATCTTGATGATCTAGGGTTGATGATGAACTTGGGGATGAATTGGTGATGAAGAATGAAACTTGATGGAGATCTTGATCCTCTTTCGTTTCCTCCTCTTCTTCTTCTTGCTTGGGATATGTGCAGCAAATCCTAAGTGTCCCGAAATATCAGACTAGTCCGGCTCGGAGCAGACTTGTCCGATTTCGCTTCTGGAAATCTTCGGACTAGTCCGATAGTCATCGGACTTGTCCGAACATGTGAAACCCTAAGTGTATTGGGTGAAAAGTCCACACTTGGAGGACTTGTCCCATTTAGTTCAGAGGTTTTTTTGGACTAGTCCGTGCAAATATCGGACTTGTTCGATTTGGACCAGAGAGAATATCGGACTAGTCCGGTTGTGATCGAACTTGTTCGACATTGTGTGACTTGTGAAGTGTTTTGAGGACTAGTCCGCACTGGGGAGGACTAGTCCAATTCTAGTCAGAGAGATATCGGACTAGTCTAATGGATATCAGACTTGTCCAATTTTGTGCAGAGAGGATATCGAACTAGTCCGGTGTAAGTCAGACTAGTCTGGTCCTGTGTAACTTTGTGCAATGTGTGTGTTTAACTGTGATTGAGCTCTTGGGATGTGTTTCCTTGACACACTCCATACACAATGATCTACTATTCTTCTTCCTTGAGCTCATTTCCACTTTGCTCCTCATTCTTCCTTCTTTTTGGCACTTTGCTCATTTTGCTATTGAAAGCTTGTGCTCATCTCAACAAAGAGGTTAGGATCCCAATTGTTTGTCATAAATCATCCAAAACCCACAAGGGATTCCTAGATGCACTTTCAATCTTCCCCTTTTCGGTGATTGATGACAACCAATTGAGATTTCACAAAACATGATAAAAGTTGAGATTTTCATAAAGTATGCCCATATGAGTTTACAATACATCAAGCAATGAAAACATAATCCATATGTGCATTCTTCATGGTGGGATGCATAACTAGGTACATTAAAACACTAAGAATGACATGATTGACATTAATCAACCATAAGCAAGCATATATGTCATTCTAGGAGTAAAATCACAGATTTCAACAAATACTTCTCAAAAGACCATAACATTGCATCACAGAACCATAATTAACTTAAGAACAGAGTTAAAGCTTTACAACCCACAAAATAGTAAAAAACCATAAAAGAGAGCTCTCTCCTCGCATCCTACAGCTAGGGCTAAGACTCCCCCTCAATCTCTCCCCCTTTGGCATCAAGACACCAAAAATAAGGAGAGGAGGGTCCTAAGGTCTTCACTCTTCGTTGTCGGTCCTCTCATCGTCGTCTTTGTCATCTTCATCTTCAGTGATGTATGGGTCGGAGTCCTTAGAAGTCACTGGAGATCCAATGGGGTCGATCTCCAGCTTCTGGCAAATTTGCTTCACATTTGCCTTCACGTATTTCATGTCTTCCTTTCTTTTCTTGTTCAGCTTGTGGGCCCTCACTTCGGCCTTCTTGCAGGAAGCGAAGATGGCAGCCAGATATTTGAAGATTCCACTGGCTGATCCTCTTTGAGGGGCTGCCCTACCGGCAGGGGTAGCTCCGGCATCTTCAGATCTTCTCGCCGATGCCTCGGGACTGGAGACCGGTGAGGGAGCAGCCTGGACATTTGCTTGTTGAGGCTTCTGAGGTCTCAAAGGTGTGTGCTCCACATCCTTGACAAACTCGATCCCTGTGACTTTCTCAATTATGAACATGAGATAAGGGGCATAGCCACAGGACCGGTTGGGAGTACTGGAGATGTTGATCATATCGTTCCAAATATAGTCAGCAACATCAAACTGACGATCTTTTCTTATCACTCTCACCAGGGTCCGAAGATAACCCTGCACACTCCTAGCATCTCCATCCTTGGGAGCAATCTTCTTCCTCAAGACTCTATTCAGGACCACAAAGAAGGGCTTCATGTTCTTTGTGGAGGGAGGGATGAACTTTGAGTTTGGCTCATAAAGGAATTTCATCCTTTCCTTCTCGATAACACCAACATTGTGGATGATCCCATTGTCATTGCTCGAGGTGTCAAGATGCAACATCATTGCAAAATCCTCATATGTGATAGTGTACATGGATCCATGAGTCATCCAAGTCACTCTTTCTTCTTCATCGCTTGCAAAGTGACAAGTGGCATAGAACTGGGCCACCACTTCATCATTCCAATTGTACTTGAAGGCAAAGAGGTCCTTCAAGCCATGTCTTTCAGCAGCTTCAATCACTTCATCAAATGCAGAGCATCTTTTCTTCTCAAGATGTGCCCAGTCAATCCACTAACTGCGCACCACGGGAGTCTTCATCTGTAGATACACAACCCTGTAATAGTCTGCATGGAAGTTCCTCCAGAACCTTCCATCTGCAGCTTGCTTTGGATTATTTTCCAATCAATGCTCCTGAGCTTTGCAGCTGAGTCGCTGCCCTTCCCATTGAACTTGTCCTCATTTGGGTCCCTGACCTCTTCTCTTGGGGCATGCAGTTTCAGGGGGCCAACTGGGCCCATAGCAATCCCCTTGCCCTTGCCCTTGGCTTGGCGAGGGACACTTGATGATGCAGCTGCCTTGGAGGCTGGCTTCTTTGCTAACACTTTCCTCAGAGCCTAAGGAGGATATGGGGCTGGCTTGGAAGGTCTCTCTTGGCGCTTCTTGCCAAGACCTGTCGAGGGCCGAGGTGCCACCTCGTGGTCCATCTCGACCTCGAAGTCAGACATCTCATCGTTGGAGCTTGACATGTCCTGAGAGTGAATTGAGCAATATATGAATGATAATCGATGATACAAGGCATATGTGAAAGGATAGCAAGGAATTGCATTGAGGAATTGAGAAGTTAAGTTTTGAGTTCAGAAAAATCAGACTTGTCTGGTGTACAGGCACGGACTAGTCCGGGGATATCAGACTTGTCCGTGCATGGGCCGGGCTAGTCCGATATTCAAACTCAAAAATCTAAGAAACTAGACAAATGGTGATTCCTAATGCACAACAACCTTAGCATAAACGTAATACATCAAGAGGGCATGTATATAGCGAAGGATGCTAGGCGATTCGATCAATAATGAAGAAATTAGGGATTTCTAGGGTTTGGGAGAAAATTACCGAAGAATTCGATTGATGCTCGAAGAGGAGGGTGTTGAAGTCTAGACTTGTCGAACTTCAATATTCAAGCCAGGATGCTTGATCTCCACCCAAATGCAGAGCTTTTTGGTGGAGGGGATGCAAAATCGCCTTGTGAGCTCGAGTGGAAGAGAGAGAACGCGTGAGGCAAGAGTGGAGGTGAATGAATTAGGGTTTGACGGCGGCTGGGGTTATGGACACGAAAAATCGGGCAAGTCCGGACCGGACTAGTCCGAACTTTTCGAGAGGACTATATCGGACGAGTCCGTTGCATACCGGACTAGTCTGGCCTAACCGGCACTTTGCGGACTAGTCTGCATGGGCGGACTAGTCCGGGTAACCACGGACTTGTCCATGGTCACCAGGTGAGAATTGCTTAGCCCATTCATATATATTTGAAGGTACATATTTAGACAATAGTGAGGCAAATAAAATCAAATAATCTTGATGAATATGACCAGTAAGCATACAACAATCAAGCAATGATCATGATTCACCAAGATCTAGTAATTGACATGGTTTGTTGGAGAAAATTGAGAGAGATGATTTTCACAATCCAATCAACATATTTGAAGAATTCATACAGGTATGCAACACTTCAAGCCACACCCGAGCATCAAGGATATTTAGTTCATTTTGGAGTTCACAAAAACACTTTTCATCAAGTGGCTTGGTGAATATGTCGGTCAATTTCTTTTGGGTGTTGACATGGGAAACGGCTATGTCTCCTTTCATAGCATGATCTCTCAAAAAGTGATGTCTTATATCTATGTGTTCAGTTCTAGAGTGCTCAACTGGGTTGTGGGCAATTTTGATGGCACTCTCATTGTCACAGAGGAGTGAAATATGGTTCATATTGTAACCATAATCCCTTAGAGCTTGTTGCATCCAAAGAAGTTGTGCACAACAACTCCCATCTGCAACATACTCCGCTTCGGCTGTGGATAAGGCAATGGAATTTTGTTTCTTGGAGGACCAGGAAACTAAGGATCTCCCTAGGAATTGGCATGTACCGGAGGTGCTTTTTCTATCTACTTTGCACCCGACATAATCTGCATCGGAGTAACCAATGAGATTGAATTTTGAGCCTTTTGCGTACCAAAGACCAAGGTTGGGTGTATGAACTAAATATCTCAAGATCCTTTTTACGGGTGTCAAATGACATTCCTTAGGATTGGCTTGAAATCTTGCACACAAACATACACTCAACATAATGTCTGGCCTAGATGCACATAAATAGAGTAGTCCAATCATGGAGCGATATACCTTTTGGTCCACGCTAGGTCCATCTTCATTGAGATCCAAGTGGCCATTTGTTGCCATGGGGGTCTTTATCAGCTTTGCCTTGTCCATACCAAACTTCTTGAGTATGTCTTGCGTGTACTTGGTTTGGCTTATAAACGTCCCTTCCTTTTGTTGCTGCACTTGGAATCCCAAGAAGTACTTTAGTTCTCCCATCATTGACATATCGAACCTATCTGTCATGATCTTACTAAATTCCTCACAAAAAGATTGATTAGTTGACCCAAAAATTATATCATCAACATAAATTTGACAAATAAAAAGATCATTGTCAAAATTCTTTGTAAATAGTGTATAATCAACTTTGCCAATCTTAAAGCCGTTTTCAATTAAGAAATCTCTAAGACACTCATACCAAGATCTAGGAGCTTGTTTGAAGCTGTAGAGAGCCTTATGCAATTTGAGTACATGGTCGGGGATCTCTTCGTCTTCAAACCCGGGGGGTTGCTCCACATACACCTCCTCCTTGATTGGTCCATTGAGGAAGGCGCTTTTCACATCCATTTGATACAGCTTGAAATCATGGTGAGTAGCATATGCATGTAATATTCTAATAGATTCAAGTCTAGCTAGTGGAGCAAAGGTCTCATCGAAATCCAAACCTTCGACTTGTGAATACCCTTTGGCCACAAGTCATGCCTTGTTCCTTGTCACCACCCCGTGTTCGTCTTGTTCGTTGTGGAAGACCCACTTGGTGCCAACGATGTTTGCATTGGGTCTTGCCACAAGTTCCCACACCTCGTTCCACTTGAAGTTGTTCAGCTCTTCTTGCATTGCCACCACCCATTCTGGATCCTTCAATGCATCCTCAACCCTACGCGGTTCCAAAAAGGATACAAACGAATAGTGCTCACAAAAGTTAGCTATGTGAGATCTAGTGGTTACTCCCTTTTGGATGTCACCGATGATGTTGTCGATTGGGTGATCCCTTTGGATGCATTGGTGTACTCTTGGGTGTGGCACTTGAGGCGTTGTATCTTCATGATCATCTGCTTCTCCCCCTAAGTGATTGCCTTTGTTGACTTGTTGATTATCTTCATATTCTTGTGGTTGGTGTTGTGCTGAAGCTCCCCCTTGATCGTTGACCTCCTCTTGTGGTTCATCTTCCTCATGTATGTGTGGAGTTGGCTCTTGTGGTCGAACTTCACCTAGAGCCATTCTTTTCAATGCTTGACAAGGAGCTTCTTCTTTACCTAGTTCACATGGATCAACTTGCTCCTTTTGGGAGCCATTAGTCTCATCGAACACTACGTCACATGCTACTTCAACAAGTCTGGAGGTCGTGTTGAGAACACGATAGGCGTAAGTGTTCGAATCATAACCAAGCAAGAAACCTTCATCGGACTTCGAAGCGAACTTTGAAGTCCTAGGCTTCTTGTTCAAGAAATAACATGGAGAACCAAAAACTCAAAAATATGAAATATTTGGTTTGTTACCGGTGAGTAGCTCATAGGATGTCTTCTTGAGTTGTCGATGAAGATAAACTCGATTTACGGCGTGGCAAGGAGTGTTAATCGCTTCCGCCCAAAATTGATCTGAGGTCTTCTACTCATCGAGCATTGTTCTTGCCATCTCTATAAGTGTTCGGTTCTTTCTTTCGGCAACTTCGTTTTGTTGTGGGGAGTACGGCGCTGAAAATTCGTGCTTTCTGTCTTCTTCATCAAGTTATTCTTCCACTTGTGTGTTCTTGAACTCTGTGCCATTGTCGCTTCAAATATTCTTGATTGTCAATGAAAAAATGTTTTGAGCTCACTTGAAGAACTTCTTTAGTATTCCTTGTGTTTCTAACTTATCATGCAAAAATAAAACCCAAGTGAAGCGAGAAAAATCATCAACGACAACTAAACCATATTTGTTACTGTCGATGCTTATGTAGGCAATTGGACCAAACAAGTCCATATGTAGTAGCTCGAGTGGTCTTGTTGTAGTCATGACGTTTTTGGCGGGGTGAGGTGCTCCAACTTGCTTCCTGGATTGGCACGCGCTACAAGGCCTGTCTTTCTCAAATACAACATCCTTTAAACCTCGGATATGATCTCCTTTGAGGAGTTTTTGAAGGTTCCTCACACCAACATGTGCTTGCCGTCTATGCCACAGCCAACCCATGTTGGTCTTTGCAATCAAGCATGTGTCAAGTTCAGCTTTATCCTTGTTGAAGTCAACAAGATAAAGCTTTCCCTTTAACATACCCTTGAATGCAATGGAACCATCACTCCTCCTTGAGACAGTCACACCCTCGTTAGTGAACAAGCAATTATAACCTTTGTCACATAGTTGAGATATGGACAACAGGTTATAATCTAAGGATTCAACATGTAGTACATGAGAAAGTGTGTGTTTAGATGATATAGCAATTTTACCGGTACCGAGCACCTTTCCTTGACTATTATCTCCAAAATAGATGTCTTCATTTGGATCCTCATTTTCCTCATATTCAACGAACATTCTTCTTTCTCCGGTCATATGATTGGTACAACCACTGTCTAGCACCCATTTAGATCCACCGGAGGAATAGGCCTGCAAAAACAAATTATGCTTTGGTTTTTGGTACCCAAGCTTGCTTAAGTCCTTGGAGGTTAGTTACAAGAGTTTTGGGCACCCACACATGAGACTTGGTGTTCTCATGGCATGGCCCAACATAATGTGCATAAACTTTGCCATAATTATTTCTCATTAATACATATGATGCATCAAAGGTTCTAAAGAGTAATTGTTGTTGTTTGTATATAGGACTAGTCAGGGAAGCCGGACTTGTCCAGAGAACCGGACTTGTCCGCACCTCGACTGGACTAGTCCGGTGTTCGTGAGAGTTCAAGGTTTTACCCTTTGACTTACCAGTTTGAGCGGTCTTCCCTTTACAAAGGAAATCCTCTCCTTGTTATTCTTATGGCTTCTAGCATGCTGCTTTTCACCATAAGAGTAAACAATGCCATATTTGACATTTGGAGGTCTTTGGACCAAGTATGCACTACGTGCATAGTTGATCTTCTCCTTGTCAAATATGCCACTTTGGGAAGGATGCTTATCCTTTGTAGAGTTTGGCTTGTCTCTCAAACCTGTGTCAATTTTACTACATGTGCACGTAGAAACAACCTCAGTTTTAGTGGGTTGAGAAGGTGAACCTGAAGAGGATGAAGGTTCACCTTGCTTGAGTGACTCAATCTGCATTTCAAGGGTCTTGTTAACCTTGATTAGGTTAGCAAGTTGGTCCTTGATTGCAACATTTGAGTCGGTTAATTCCAAGCATGCTTTCTTTCTTGAAGCTAAATCAAGCTCTAAGGAATTGCTTCTCTCCTTTTCAAGTTCTATAAGTTTGTCAAGTTCGACATACTCCTCCTTTTGGGAGACGATCATGTCCTCTTGATGATGAATTAACCTCTCCTTCTCAACAAGTTGATCAAGTAAAAATTTCATTTTTGTTGCAGCTTTCCTATCTAGTCCAATAAGCATATCCTCATTATCACTATTCATTTCATCATCACTAGAGTAGGAATGCACGGAAGGGGTTTTGATGATTACCTTGCGTTTACCTTCCTTTGCCATGAGGCAAGTGTCATTTCCCTTCCTTGCACCGAGTGTAGGGAAGAGTGTAGACTTATTGGACGTGTTCTCGATGGCTGTGCTAGCCATCTCTTCTTCTTCGGATGATGAGGACTCATCATTTGAGTCCCACTCCTTCCCTATGTGATCTTGTTCGGCTTGTTTCTTCTTCTTAAAGAATTTCTTGGGTTGAGGCTTGGCTTCTTTTGTCTTCTTCTTGTTCTATTCATATGAGCAATCAACAATAAAGTGGCTATACTCACCACAATTATAGCATGCCTGCCTCAACTTTGCCTTTGTTCTTTCCTTGTACATTCCTTCACTTGATATTGTACCTTGTCTTTTCTTCATTATTCTCTTGAACTTCTTCATGAATAATATCATGTCATCTTCATCTAGCTCACTGCTCTCATCATTACTATCTTCTTCTAGATGAGCTTCTCGAGCTTCTTTGGATAGGGGCTTGATAGTGGATCTCAAGGCAACTCCTTTCTTCTTTACCGAGGTGAGGTCGGCAATTTCCTTGACGTGCTTTGCTTGTTTTTCCATCATCTCAAAGTTGATGATTTTTCCAAGCAATTCATCTGGGGTCATCCTTTTGTATCCGGGGCTTTCTCTAATCATGGAGCATAGTGTGACATTGCGAGGCATAAAATCTCTAAGGATGAGATTTACTACCTTGTGGTCATTCCACTTCTTGCTCCCATATGATCAAACTTTGTTAATGAGTGTCTTCAGTCGGTTGTACATATCTTGTGGTGACTCGTCTTCCTCAATTGCGAATCTTCGTAATTTGCCTTCGATCATCTCAATCTTTGCTTCACGCACATGTCGGTCACCTTCATGTGCAGTTTGTAGTGTATCCCATATCTCCTTAGCAATTTCGAGTCCATCCACCTTGGTGAACTCGTCCCGACTGAGTGAGGAGGTAACTACTGATGCGGCTTGAGCGTTTCTATGAATAGCCTGCTCTTGGCTTGGTGTGAGCTTTTCGTCATCGTCTGGAATATCTATCCCTGTGCACACAATATGCCATAGACTTGGGTTGAGAGAGATTAGATGCATTTTCATATTCTGCCTCCACATTGCATAATCATTTCCGTCAAAGTGTGGGGCCTTTCCAAGTGGGATAGATAAATAATGATTGTTGTTAGAATTGAGATGATCATAGTTGAAAGGATATCGGGAGTAGTCGGTGTGACTACTCCCCTTCTTCTATTCTTCGATCTTCACTTTTCCTTTGGAAAGTGTCTTCTTTCTTAGAAGCTCCTTTAGTTCTAGCATCTCCCCATCGTCGTCCTCGAAGTCCTGAATGGCTTCGAGGAGCTTCTCCACCTTGTGGTTCTTTTCATCATCAACCTTTTCTTGGTTGTTGCTCTTGTGGGTGTCCTTCATGTCCAACATGATCTTCTTTGAGCGATTAGTCTCTTTCTTGAAGAACCTGCTCTGATACCAATTGAATGTGGCCTAGGGGGGTGAATAGGCTTTTTTAATAATTGTCGGAACCTGCAACACTTAACAACCAGTTCAAAACCAGAGATATCGGACTAGTCCGGTAAAGTGCAGACTAGTCCGGTGTTTACGGACTAGGTTGATTAAGTTTGATCGATTAGATTGATTCTTCAATGTATGCAGCGGAAATATACAATCAAATGAAGGGTTTCAAGGTTATGAACCAGGTTATATCACAATTCAATCTTATGTTTAATGATTCAACATGAAGTACGCAATGATGATTGAAAACCCTAGATTATAGTGAAGAATAAGAACAATGAACACAAAGCAAGACACAAGATTTTATCTCGTGGTTCGGCTCCCACAGAGGCAACCTACGTCCATGTTGAGGGGTCCACAAAAGGACCGGGTCTTCTCCAACCCTATCCTCATCGGATCACCACGAAGGCCAATCCTCTTCCACTTATCACAAAGGGGTGAATAACCAAATTCAAAGGGGCCTTCTCACACGTTGAGAGCTCCCTTGGATTAGAACACGAAATACCACCAAAAACACACTCAAAAGATTACAATGAAATCACAGGAGTGTGTTAGAGAATCAAACCAAGAGCTCAATGTGGTGTTCAACGTGTCTCTCCAATGAACTAGAGTGAATCCTCAAAGGATTGATCTTTGTTGCACTTAATTTCGTGGAGAGATGTGGTTTTTGAGCCTCTTGGTAGGTGTGACGGCGCTAGGGTTCGAGAGAATTTATGGAATATGGCTGTGCACCTCTATTTATATGGGTTTCTAAAAGTGACCATTAGGGTTCAGAAAGATCAGACTAGTCTGTGGTGGTCACCGGACTAGTCCGGTGTGCTATGTGCAGCAAACCCTATGTGTCCCGAAATATCGGACTAGTACGGTTAGGAGCGGACTTGTTCGATTTCGCTTCTGGAAATCTTCGGACTCGTCTGATAGTCATCGGACTTGTCTGGACATGTGAAACCCTAAATGTATTTGGTGATAAGTCTGCACTTGGAGGACTTGTTCGATTTAGTTCAGAGGGTTTTTTTTGGACTAGTCCGTGCAAATATCGGACTTGTTCGATTTCGACCAGAGAGAATATCGGACTAGTCCGGTTGTGATCGGACTTGTCCGACATTGTGTGCCTTGTGAAGTGTTTTGAGGACTAGTCTGCACTGGGGAGGACTAGTCTGATTCTAGTCAGAGAGATATCGGACTTGTCCGATTTTGTGCAGAGAGGATATCGGACTAGTCCGGTGTCAGTCAGACTAGTCTGGTCCTGTGTAACTTTGTGCAATGTGTGTGTTTAACTGTGATTGAGCTCTTGGGATGTGTTTCCTTAACACACTCCATACACAATGATCTACTATTCTTCTTCCTTGAGCTCATTTCCACTTTGCTCCTCATTCTTCCTTCTTTTTGGCACTTTGCTCATTTTGCTATTGAAAGCATGTGCTCATATCAACAAAGAGGTTAGGATCCCAATTGCTTGTCATAAATCATCAAAACCCACAAGGTATTCTCAGATGCACTTTCATCCCTCCTTGGTGGTGGCTCTCCATGAACTAGGGTTTGGGTGGGGTAGAAAAGTGACAAATAGATGTCAAGCCAAGGGGTGGGGTTGTTTATATAGAGGTGGAGGCTAGGGTTAGATGGATCTCGAGTTTGAGAGGAGTAGAGGCCGGTTTAGAGTCCAACATGGGCTCTAAAAGAGTTAGGCACGACGTCCCTAGACCCACTTAATGTGAACCCCAAGAAACAAGTCGTAAAACAAAAGATCAACTCGGAGTCACAAAATATCAGACAAGTCCGAAAAGGACCGGAGTAGTCCGAAAATGTCCAGAGAGAAAATCGGACAAGTGTGGCCTAAAATCGGACAAGTCCGACTTTAGTCAGAGAGGAAACCGGATAAGTCCACTGGAACACCGGACTAGTCTGGAAAAGTCCAGGGACTTAGCAAATTTTCAAGGATTCTTGGAATATCGTACTACTCCACACAAAATCGGACAGGTCCGAAAGTTTCCAGAGGCAAAATCGGACTAGTCCGAAGCAAAAACGGACAAGTACGTTTTTAGTCAGAGAGAAATCGGACTAGTCCTCACCAAAATTGGACTAGTCCGCACTCTTCAACATTTTAAGTGCGGTTTTGCTCCAAATAAATTTTTAACTTGTTCCTCTTTATGTGGGTTAATGTTAAACATGTATATGAATGTATATAGGGTATGATGCATGAAAATGAGGGTGTTACAAACCTACCCCCCTTAAAATCAATCTCGCCCTCGAGATTTGACGTGGAAGAGAAGAGATAGGGAAATTCCTTCTTGATATCATCCTCCAATTCCCATGTTGCTTCTTTTTCTGTGTGGTGCTTCCATTGAACTTTACACCATCAAATCACCTTGTTCCTTGTTACTCTCTCGTTGGTTTCCAAGATTTTGGTCGGTTGCTCGGCATAGGTCAAATCTTCCTCTAGCTCCAACTCTTCCATTGACACTTGTTCTTCTGGTACTCTCAAGCACTTCTTGAGCTGGGAAACATGAAACACATCATGGACATCTGAAAGATGAGTTGGCATCTCCAACTTATACGCTACTTCTCCTCTTTTGTCCAAAATCTTGAATGGTCCAATGTATCGAGGTGCTAGCTTTCCTCTTATGTTAAACCTCTTATGACCTCTCATTGGTGACACCTTGAGGTAAACAAAATCTCTCACTTCAAAGGTTAATTTCCTTCTCCTATTGTCCGCATAGCCTTTTTGTCTTGATTGGACAGCCCTCAAGTTTTCACGAACTATTTGGACTTATTTTTCGGTTTCTTGCAACACATCCAGAACAAATACTTGGGTTTCTCCTGCCTCATTCCAGAATAAAGGTGTCCTACACTTCCTTCCATAAAGCGCTTCATATGGTGACATTTTCGAGCTTGCTTGGTAACTATTGTTGTATGAAAATTCTGCATATGGCAAGCTCTTGTCCCAACTTTTCCCATGCATTAAAGCACAAGCTCTTAACATGTCCTCTAAAATCTGATTGATCCTCTCGGTTTGTCCATCCATTTGAGGGTGATACGCTGAACTAAAATTCAACCTCATTTCCAACGCTTCATGCAATTTCTACCAAAACCTGGAAGTGAATTGTGAACCTCTATCCGAAACTATCTTCTTCGGAACTCCATGCAAACATACGATTCTTCCCATGTACAGTTCCGCCAATTTCTCTCCATTATAGGTGGTCTTGACGGGAATAAAGTGAGCTGACTTAGTTAACCGATCTACAATTACCCAAATTGAGTCGTAATCGGACTGAGTACGTGGTAAACCAACTATGAAGTTCATACCGATTTCTTGCCATTTCCATTCCGGAATCTCTAATGGTTGTAATAGTCCAGCTGACCTTTGATGTTCCGCCTTGACTCGTTGGCACACATCACACAAAGCTACGTATTCAGCTATGTCCTTCTTCATGCTAGCCCACCAATAGCTAGTCTTCAAGTCTTTATACATCTTCATACAATCGGGGTGAATCGAGTATGGCGAGTCATGTGCCTCCTTTAGTATTGTCTCCCGAATATGCTTTACATTGGGCACGACAATCCTTTTTCCAAGCCATAAGGTACCATGTTCATCCTCATCAAATCTGAATTCTCTCCCCTCTTGGGTCCTTTCCTTAATTTCCTGAATTTCCTCATCCTTATTTTTGGCCTTCCCGAATTTCTTGCTCTAGGGTTGGATTTAACTCCATCATCTCCAACTCATTTACAAATCCGAGGTTCAACCGTTCGAACTCCTTACATAACTCGGATGGTAACTCTCGAACTGTGAGTTGATGACTTACTCCTTTTCTACTCAAAGTGTCGGCCACTACATTGGCTTTTCCCGGATGATAGTTGATCCCCAAATCATAATCTTTGATGAGCTCCAACCATCTCCGTTGCTTCAAATTCAGATCTGTTTGTCTGAAGATATACTTCAAACTCTTATGATCCATATAAATTTCACACCTATGTCCAAGGATATAGTGTCTCCAAATCTTCAACGCGTGTACTACGGCTGGAAGTTCCAAATCATGTGTTTGGTAATTCTGCTCATGTTTCTTCAATTGTCTTGATTCATAGGCAACCACATGACCTTCTTGCATGAGCACACATCCAAGTCCTTGTCTCGAGGCGTCGCAATATATGTCAAAACTCTTGCTCACATCTAGCAGTACCAAAATTGGGGCTGTTGTCAACCTCTTCTTCAACTCCTCAAAACTTTCTTGACAAGCTTGAGTCCTATGGAAAGCTTTTCCCTTCATTAGCAATTTCGTCATTGGCTTGGCGATCTTGGAAAAGTCCTTGATGAATCGATGGTAATATCCAACCATTCCAAGAAAATACCTTATTTCCTTTATGTTTTGCGGGGGTTCCCATTTTAGCACATCCCTCACTTTTCTGGGTTCAACCGATACTCCTCCTCCTGAGATGATATGACCCAAAAAAGACACTTCCCATAACCAAAACTGACATTTGTTGAACTTGGCATACAATTGATGCTCCCTCAATTTCTGCAACGTAAGCCTCAAGCGTTCCTCATGTTCCTTTTCATCCTTCGAGTAGATCATAATGTCATCAATAAACACCACAATAAACCTATCCAAGTACTCCATGAAGACCTTATTCATGAGGTACATAAAGTAGGCAAGCGCATTGGTCAATCCAAAGGACATCACAGTGTACTCATAAGATCCATACCGTGTCCTAAAAGCTGTCTTGGTATGTCCGATGGTCTAATCTTCATTTGAAAGTATCCCGATCTCAAATCAATCTTAGAGAAGACACAAGCACCCTTCATCTGATAAAACAAGTCTTCTATGCGTGGCAAGGTGTACTTGTTCTTGATTGTTACCTCGTTGAGAGCTCGGTTATCCACACACATCCTTTGGGTTCCATCCTTCTTGTCCACAAACAGCACAGGCGCTCCCCAAGGTGAAGAACTAGGGTGAATAAAACCTTTCTCTAGTTGCTCTTGAATTTGTTTCTTGAGCCCCGCTAATTCCATAGGAGGCATCCTATATGGCCTCTTAGCTATAGGTGCAGTTTCAAGTATTAAATCAATAACAAACTCAATATCTCGATCAGGTGGAATACCTGGCAACTCGTCTGGAAAAACATCCAAAAATTCACACACCACCAGAATTTCCTCAATTGCAGTACCATCCATGTGATCCAGCTCCAATTGCTTCGGTGCATGTTGAGTTGCTTCAAATTCTACAGTGATCCCTTCTTCATTAGTCAACTTCACCGTCTTCGTGGCACACTCGATAACTCTATTGTGCTTCCTCAACCAGTCCATACCAAGTATAATGTCCAATCCTTGACAGTCCAAAACAATGAGGTTGGCGGAGAAGTCTACCCCCTTATTCTAAGGCTTACTTTTGGACATACTATATTTGTCCTCATCTCTCCTCCAGGAGACTTAACCAATAGAGTAAACTTTATATGAGATATAGGAAAACTATACTTGGCAACATACTTTGATGCAATGAATGAATGCGATGCTCCAGAATCAAACAACATAGTCGCGGGGTTGGAGTTGGCGAGAAACATACCAATGACCACGTCATCCGCTTGTTGAGCATCCTCCGTAGAGACATGGTTCACATTGCCACAAGCAAAATTTTGCTGTCCGCGGTTCCCTTGTGGCTGTCCTCCATTGGGTCTTGGGTTTTGCCTCGGTGCATTACTTCCTTGACCAAGGCCTAACTAAGGACATTGATGCGCAAAGTGTCCAGCTTCTCCACAAGTATAGCACTTCTTAACTCCATCAGAATTATTGGGGCGAGCTTGGTTTTGAGCATTGGCACCAGAATAGTTGGCATGAGGTGCATAAGACATTGGAGGCCTAGGTGCTTGCATAATGGGGCGCTGCTGCACAAACTGAGTTGGGCGCGGTGCATAACCAAGGCTCTGTAAAGGAGTAGAGGAGTTGTAATATGGCGCATTAGGAGGCGCAAAGCGAGGGTGCACATTACTTCCTTGTTGCTGTCCTTGATATGGCGCCTTCCTCTTGTTGTCTTGCTCCATCTCACGGACCTTGTTCTCAACCATGATTGCTTTGTCCACAAGCTTTTGAAAATTGACATAATCACAATTGAGTAGTTGCACATGGATTTCATTGTTCAAGCCCCTCATGAACAAGTATTATTTCCGGCTGTCCTGGCTCACATCCTCAGGGGCATACCTTGAAAGTTGAGTGAATTTGTTGAGGTATTCATCCACACTCAATTTTCCCTGCCTCAAGTTCTCAAATTCTTGCCTCTTCAAAATCATAACTCCTTCCGGCACATAATGAGAACGGAAGTTCTCCTTGAATTCATCCCAAGTAATTCTCTCTTGGTTCTCATGGGCATTGCATAAGGAGTCCCACCAATCGGCAGCAACTCCAACTAGTTGGTGAGATGCAAATAGAACCTTCTCCCGGTCACTGCATTGGACAATAGCTAGCTTCTTCTCCACGGACTTGAGCCAATCATTCGCATCCATAAGGTCAGCGGCTTGAGCAAAGGTTGGTAGCCTAGTCCGCATAAACTCTCCCAACCGGTTATGAGGAGGTGGGGGTGGCGGTGGAGGCATGTGGGGCTGATTATTGATGTTACTAGCCTGCAGTTGTCCAATTGTCTGTATCATGGTCTGCATGAGCTGGTTTTGCTTAGCCAAAAGCTGCTCAATGTTGATAGCTCCTTGGGCAGGTCCTTGTCCATTGTTGTTTTGAGGTACTCCATGGTTCTCCGCCTCATCATTGCCATCCCTCTAGTTGTGAGTCATCACCATCTGAAGAAAAGCAATAGGTAAGAATTAGAAAACTCCCCAACTATATGCATCAAGGGATATGAAACTAGACAACTAACTAGCCTACGCGGACATGGCAATGCTAAAACATCCCAAAATCCTCTATTAAGCACACAAGCAAACAATATATAGCAAATAGCACTCGAAGCAAAAACACATCGATTCCTAAGTGCTCCTATGTGCTCTAAAGTGTCCATTCTATCTAAGCTGCATCATACGGTCAACCTCTGGCTCTGATACCAATCCGTGACACCCAGTTCCGAAAAATGAACCAAGTGAACGCATATGTGTGCCCAGGACGTTCAACACACATACACGAGTGCATTCACAAAAGAGTATACAAAAAATTACCACAGAACAAGATTTATTAACCAAATTTTATTGCACAAACCATATTATCTTGGGATACAAACTCTAATGAATATTAATGACAAGTCCAACTAATGCAGTGGAAATAAACTAAATAAGCAAGCCAAACAGCTAGGTAGCATAAGCGATAGGGTATAGCGCAGCTCCATGCAACACCACAGGCAAAGCTGACGGTAGACACGGCCTAGAACTCCACATTATCGCCATTAAACTCCCAATCCTGACCTGCAACTGTTAGGGGGGGGGGGGGTTGCAAGAGTGAGTACATGTCCTACTCAGCAAGTGTGGAAAGTATGACATGTGGCTAATTCAAATGACGAATATAATAATGGTTAAGTGCTGAAAAGTACATTAAAACACTTGAAAAAAAGCAATATATTAGATGTATATGAAATAAACCCATCATAAGCTATGTAGTTATCATAATACCAGTCCATATTCCATATCCATCATCATATACCAATATCCTTATTCAATACCAGAATTCAATTCATAACCATCCATAACCATAATACCAATGATAACCATAATACCAACCATAACCATTCCAAATTCCCAATTTTCCTCTAATCATGTGAGGGTCCAGGTTGCTCATAACCGGGAGCACGGCTATCATGAGAGTTTTAGACACACTCTGCAGAGGTTGTACCACTTTACCCACGTGTTTGTGATTTCATCACCTTTCGATGACTAGAACCTATATTATGCCTTCTCACACTTTCGTCGGTGTGTGGCTAAGAGATTACAAAGTAGCCTTTACAAAGGAATTACTAGCCTATTTAGACCCCACTGAGATTTCACCGGTGGCGATGTCTCCAACTGAGCACATCTTCAACCAAGGGCCCCCTCTTGAGCCATTCGGATCCCAGGGTAGTCCCACCAATCATCAACAAACCGAATCTGACTACCCCTTCCCCGAGCATCCTTAATGGTCTAAATAGCACTAGCAAAGCCTTAATTAATTAGCTATGACGCACCCATACTTGGCCTTGTGGTGGCACTGTAAATCCTGGATGATCGCTCCACGAACCGGTCCTTAGATCTAAAGCAAGCAAAACCACCATAACATCCAACCCATCCACATACCAGGCTTGCTTAGATCACCCATTACCATATCATATTTAACCAGTTCATGTTAACCATAATCCCATCCATGCATAATTAAATTGAGTGGTATAGTTGTTTTCCCATCCCAGTTGATTAAGCGAAGCAAAAGGTAAAAATCCCTTTCCGACTCTCTACCATATTTCCAGGTGACAAGGGTGGTAAACAAAACTAGTAAACTTCCTAGCATAGTATTTCCCATCAAATTGACACAAGCATGCAATTTGCAAACAAAACATTTATTTTAAAACATGATCAATATGCTTCAAGGACACTTGCCTTGATCTTGGGATTGGTTCGGGTCAAAACCTTCAAACTCTTGGTGCTGTAGATCCTCCGCGGCACTCTCTAGCGCAAATCCGTCTAATCCACACAATAAACATACAAGACAAGAAACACAATCAAAGAGTGCACAAATATTACTCAATATGACATGATATGCATGATTGATACAAATGCAATGTAGAACTTGTTAATAGATTGCTTTTAATAATCCCTAACTAGTTCTAATAGATTTTAACAAGTTTATACAGGTTTGGATTTGATTAGATCTACTTTTAGAATCAATTCAACACAATTTAGTCAGCAAAATCGGACTAGTCTGCAGAAGGTCGGACAAGTCCGCACTTCGCAGAACTAGCGAACTAGGGTTTTCTAGATCGACGTAAATTTGGAGATTAGGGGTTCAATTCTCGTAAGGAAAAGAGAATAGAAGGTATACCAGGTGTTTAGAACTCCAATGAATCAAGAAACTTGGAGGTAACACTTGGATCTTGATGATCTAGGGTTGATGATGAACTTGGAGATGAATTGGTGATGAAGAACGAAACTTGATGGAGATCTTGATCCTCTTTCGTTTCCTCCTCTTCTTCTTCTTGCTTGGGATCTCCTCCTCCCTCCTTGGTGGTGGCTCTCCACGAACTAGGGTTTGGGTGGGGTGGAAAAGTGGTAAATAGATGTCAAGCCAAGGGGTGGAGCTGTTTATATAGAGGTGGAGGCTAGGGTTAGATGGATATCAAGTTTGAGAGGAGTAGAGGCCAGTTTAGAGTCCCACATGGGCTCTAAAAGAGTTAGGCACGATGTCCCTAGGCCCACTAAATGTGAACCCCAAGAAACAAGTCGTAAAAAAAAGATCAACTTGGAGTCGCGAAATATCGAACAATTCTGAAAAGGACCAGACTAGTCTGAAAATGTCCAGAGAGAAAATCGGACAAGTCTGGCCTAAAATCGGACAAGTCAGACTTTAGTCAGAGAGGAAAACAGACAAGTCTGCTGGAAGACCAGACTAGTCCGGAAAAGTCCAGGGACTTAGCAAATTTTCAAGGATTCTTGGAATATCAGACTAGTCCACACAAAATCGAACAAGTCCGAAAGTTTCCAGAGGCAAAATCAGACTAGTCCGCAGCAAAAATGGACAAGTCCGTTTTTAATCAGAGAGAAATCGAAGTAGTCCTCACCAAAATCAGACTAGTCCGCACTTTTCAGCATTTTAATGCGGTTTTGCTCCAAATAAATTTTAAACTCGTTCCTCTTTATGTGGGTTAATGTTAAACATGTATATGAATGTATGTAGGATATGATGCATGAAAATGAGGGTGTTAAATAGGTCCAGAGGCTCCACACGTGGCAGCTTCGGAGCTTCCCTTCGCGGGGAGGTAGCTCCGAAACCGCTATACACGTGTTGGGACCGGAGCTTCCCTCTGCTGGGGGTTAGGTCTGAGGTCATTATACACGTGTTGATTGCGGAACTTCCCTATGTTGGGAGTTTAGCTCCGGACTTACATTACACGTGTCAATCTCAGAGCTACCCATATGAGGGATGATGGTTCGGTGTAGTATGACGTGTGAGGCCTGAGGAGACCTTTAACTTTGACAGGTGGAACTCTCTTGCACTTCTTGCGGTGCCGTGGGGTACCCGATACGCAGGATACCGACAGAACTAATGCAGCAGAAATACACTAAATAAGCAATGAAGAAAACTAAGCAACACAAGCATAAGAGTATTGCGCAGCTCCAATCAACACCACAGGCAAAGCTGACGGCAGACACGGCATAGAACTCTGAATTATCATTGTTATACTCCCAAATCTAACCTGCCACTGTTGGTGGGGGAATTGCAAGAGTGAGTACATGTCGTACTCAGCAAGTGTGGAAAGTATGACATGTAGCTGATCAAATGACGAATATAGTAATGGCAAAGTGCTGAAAAGTAAATTAAAACATTTGAAAAGCAATATATTATATGTATGTGAAGTAAACCCATCATAAGCCATGAAGTTACCATAATACCAGTCCATATTTCATATCCATCGCCATATACCAGATTTCATCATTACCATTAACCATATTCAATACCAGAATTTAATCCATGTCCAGCCATAGCCATATTATCAACCTTAACCAGGACCAAACCATCCCAAATCCCAAGTTTCCTTGTAATCATGGAAGTTGTCTAGGTGCTCATAACCGGGAGCACGGCTATCATGATAGTTTTAATACTCTGCAGAGTTTGTACCACTTTACCCACGTGTTTGTGATTTCATCACCCGTCGGTGACTAAAGAAAAACCTCTATTATGCCAAAACACTACCATAGGTGCATGGCCAAGAGACCACAAAATAGCCTTTACAAAGGCATTACTCGTATGTACGAACCCACTAAGGTTTCACTGGTAGCGATGTCTCCAACTGAGCACATCTTCAACCAAGGGCCCCCTCTTGTGCCATTCGGATCCCAGGGAGTCCCGCCAACCATATCCAAACCCAATCCGACTCCCCTTCCCCGGTGCGCCAAATGATCCATGCAATACTAGCAATACCCTAATTAATCAGCTATGCCACACCCATACTTGGCCTTGTGGTGGCACTGTTGTCCTGACTTATTCTCGCATGAAACGGTCCTTGGATCTAAAGCAAGCAACCACCATAACATCCAACCCATCCACGTACCACTCTTGCTTAGGTCACCCATTACCATATCATATTAACCAGTTCATATTAACCCTAATATCATTAATGCATAATTAAATGTGTAGTGTTGTTTTCCCATCCCAATTAGTTAAGCGATGCAAAAAGGTAAAAAGCCCTTCCCGACTCTCTACCATATATTCCAGGTGACAATGGTGGTTAAACAAAGCTAGTAAACTTCCTATCATAGGATTCCCATCAAATTAACACAAGCATGTAGTTTTGCAAACAAAACATTTATTGTCAAAAACAGGATCAATATGTTCAAGGATACTTGCCTTGCTCTTGAGCTTGATTTGGGTCAAGACTTCAAACTCCTGGTGCTGGAGATCGTCCGCGGCACTCTCTAGCACAAATATGTCTAATCCACGCAATAAACATACAAGACAAGAATTATAATCAATAAGTGAACATATATTACTCAATATGACATGACATGCATGATTCATGCAATTGTGAAGTAAAACTTGTTAATAAGTTTTTAATTATGTTTACTAACTAGTTCTAATAGTTTTTAACAAGTTTGAACAGGTTTGGAATTAATTCGAACCAGTTTAGATTTAATTCAGCAGTAAATAGATCGCAAAGTCGGACTAGTCCGCTATGGACTGGACCAGTCCGCTCTTCGCAGGAACAACGAACTAGATTTTTCCTAGATCGACATGAATTTGGATTAACAAGGTTGAATTCACGTGAGAAATAGAGAGTAGAAGGTATACCAGGTGTTTCGGACTCTAATGAATCAAGTGTTTTGGAGGCAACACTTGGATCTTGATGATCTAGGGTTGATGAAGAACTTCGAGGTGGATTGTTGATGAAGAACGAAACTTGATGGAGATCTTGATCCTCTTTTGTTTCCTCCTCTTCTTCTTCTTGCTCGAGATCTCCTTCTCCCTCCTTCATGGCGGCTACCCACAAACTAGGGTTTGGGTGGACTTTTGATTGAGGCAAAAGGATGTTAAGTCAAGGGGTGGGGTTGTTTACATAGAGGTGGAGGCTAGGGTTTGATGGAATTCGAGTTTGGGAAGGGTTGAGGCTGGTGTGGGGTCCCACATGGGCTCCAAAAAGAGTTAAATACGACGTCCTTAGGCCCACTTAAGGTAAAACCCAAAAACAAGTCGTGAAATAAAAGATCAACTTGGAGTCGCAGAAAAGGGGTCAGACTAGTCCGAAGTTAGACAAAAAGAAATCGAACAAGTCCGAGCTAGACATCGGACAAGTACGAACTTGGTCAGAGGGAAATCGGACAAGTCTGTCCAAAACCGGACAAGTCTTATTTTAGTCAGAGGGAAAACGGACAAGTTCGGACAAGTACAGGACTTAGCAAAATTTCAAGGATTCCTGGAATACCAGACTAGTCCGCAACGGACCGAACTAATCCAAAACTGTCCAGAGGCAAAAAAATACTAGTCCGCAGCAAAAACAGACTAGTCTGATGGAGGTCAGAGAGATATCATACTAGTCTGCACTAAAAATAGACTAGTCCGCACTTCCCAGAATTTTTAAGTGCAGTTTTACTCTAAATTTATTTTAAACTTATTTCTTTTTATATTGATTATGTTAGACATGTATTTGAATGTATGCAATGCATGATGGATGAAAATGAGGGTGCTACAGGTCTCCTTGGTTATTTTACTATTTGGAGTCTCATGGCGCTGAATGGTCACTCCCATGAAAAGCTAATGCCAATAGAGGGTTCGGAGTGCTCTGTCTGCTTAGCCTAGTGCTGCACCCTAAGGATGTGCACTCTTCCTTTCTTGCAGCTGAATATTGGAGATCCGAAGTGTGCTACCTACTTAGTCTGGTCGTGCACCCTAAATATGCACACTCTACCTTTCCAATGCTGAGGCTGAGTACTGGGGTCCGAAGTCCCCCGAAAGACCAATGTCCGTGACAGGTCAAGAGTTTGCAGCCTGGTTAGCCTGGTCTTGCACCCAAAGTCGTGCTCTGTTACCCTACGCCAATGCACTCTTCCTCCCCAGCATTGCAGTTCAGTACCGGGTATAGAAAGTCACATGCTCCTAGACAAAGCAATAACCAAAATACGGATATTGTCACCATGTTCACATAATCATGCTTAAATATTATGCATATTATTCCCTTTTTCGCTCTGTTACATCTTTCTGTTTGCCCACGGTGAGAGTTGTGCTATCCTGCTGCAGACGGACAGCATGTAGTACCTGTGATGTGTTTGTGTATTTCTGATAGTCTTCTCATTTGGGATCTCGTGCCCGCTGAATGGCCTACTTGCCTTAAAACTAATGCCAATGACAGGTCTGGAGTATGCTATAGATTTAGCCTGGTCCAGCATCCTAAGTACGCCACTCTACCTATTCTAATATTGCATCAAAGTAAGGCGGGTCTGGACAGCACACGTTCCTTGGTGATGTGGTACCCAGTACTCGGATACTATCGCACTGAATTACTTAGGCCCCGTAGCCTGGCTAAGGACCTTAAGCCACAACAAAACTGAGGGCAGGAAGATTTTAACCAATGAGAACTATTGCTCTTTCTGTTGTCACTCTTGTGCAGGACTTCACCCTTCTTCGGGCTCTACCGTCGGATCTCAACCTTCGGCACCGGCACCTTCCAAGGGTGCCCGCTATCGACGTTCTTAGCGTCAATGGTGGACGCTCCTGCACCATCGCCAAGCTCCGACGTCGGACCTCAAGCTCCAACACCGACACCTCTCAGGGGGGGGGCTACCATTGATGTTCTTAGCGCTAATGATGGTGGTCCCACCTCCGGGATCGTTGCCTCTCCCGAGGTGGGCCCGGGGGCCACTGTCAATACCCTACAGATTGTGTACCCTCACATACAAGGAAGACAAGACGTTGGGTTCCACCTTCCAAGAGGGGAAGTACCAAGAAGCTACCACGTGTCCCGCACTCCAGACCTACCTCCCTACTATGGTGGCTCCAGTACTGCCACGTGTCTGTAGCTCCGGATCTGCCTCCCTGTCAAGGGTGGCTCCGGTGCTTCCACGTGCTCCGTAGCTCTGGACCTTCGGTGCTTCCACGCGACCCACGGCTCCGGACCTGCCTCCCTGCCAAGGGTGTCTCCAGTGCTACCACGTAGTTCGCGGCTCCGAACCTTCGGTGCTGCCATGCGTCCCAAGGACTCTGGACCTAGTCTCTCCGTTGAAGAGAGGTCCGATGCCACCACTGCGCGTCCCGTAGCTCCAAAAGGCAACGTGTACACTCAAGACCGCATTAAAGCGCCATCAACACAACATTAATGTGTCATCAAGACACCTTAGTGCACCATGAATACCATTAACGTGTCATCAGGACACGTTAGTGCACCATCAAGACCATAAAGTGTTATTAATAGCACGTTAATACACTTTTATGACTAATTAACCTGGGACCACCTATTGGGCCTCAGTCATAATGTAACCTGCAGGCCCTTCACCTATAAAAGGACCAGACAGCCACGACAAAAAAGGGGGGTTCTCTAACACGTCGCTTATAAATACAACACAACCCCGTGTGGATGTAGGGTATTACGCCTTCTGGCGGCTCGAACTACGTAAAAATCCTCCGTGTTCATCTAGCTCGTAGTTCCAAGAAATTCACCCCTCCTAAAAAGAACCTCCACGGGCTGCTCCTTAGCAGGTGCAGTGGAAGTGTCGCAAAAATACTTCGACAAACCCTTATCCCTCCTCTTATAATCCTCCTCATACTTAATCTCTGCACAAATTTTGCACAATTGCAACTAAGTCAATCTAACAAGTAAATTGAAAATATATTGAAAAAAGAGAATTATGAACTAAGTATTACCCTTCTTATGACACCATTTGAGGAAGCCTACGCAATCCTTCTGGTAGTGCCCTTCTTGCTTACAAAAGTAACACTTACTTTTGTCTATCTTCACATTCTTTTGGGAAGAATGTGTCCATGAAACCTTATTCTTGCCTTTATAATTTCCATTAGTGTGGTTGATAGGGTCAACAACACTAAGGGACTTAGTGGAGCTAGCAAACTGTCTCTCAAAATCATTGAGGTACTGAGTAGCAGTGTCGCATTCGGGAATTGCTTCTCGAATAGCCTTAGTGATGGAACCTTTAATTATTAATAAAACCAGCTTATTTGAGTGGTCCCACTTAGCTAGCTCAATCTCATTAATGTGCATAAGACTAAGGAATTGTTCATTTCTCAAGTCAAAAGACTCATCAGTCTCTCGAGTCATAGGTATAGGAACTTGAAGCTTAGTAGGCAAGGACTAATTATTGCCACATCTAATTTAGAGACTGCCAAAGCAATCTTCAACTTCTCTCTCCGTGAGTCATAATTAACTTCGAAGAGGCTCAATGGTAGAGAGGTAACTGAGTGTTGAACTGATGATGAAGGAATCATGTGAATGAAAAACTAAGTAACATAATTGAATGCAACTTAATGATTTAGAACATAATAATTTTATCTTTCACGTTGGCTACTTAACAAAATCGCTATGAAACTTTATAAACTGAGAGCATAGCTTAATTTTGTTTTTCAAGTTAGCTACTTAACAAAAGATCACTATGCATAACTGAATAACACAGCGGAAGCTAAATAATGGGCATACTAAAATATGAAACTTAACAGAATTCCCTAAAATGACCAAAATTACTTAGATGTATATATTGATTTTATCCCATGCTAAAATCACTAAAAATATAATGCCCATTATTCTAATTATTGAATTTTAGTTCAAGACTAAAATTCCTCTGACTCAGAAAACTAATTTTATTTTCTGGAGGAAATCAGAAAATACCAATTTTATTTTCTGCAAAACATAAATACTAATTTTATTTTCCGTAGAATGGAAAATACTATTTAATATTTTACTAAAATGATCTACAACCATTTAATTCAATCAGTGGGTCCTACATAAAATTATTGCCAATATTTATATTTTATAAAATAAAAAACAGAAAAATACTAAAATACCCACAACTAATTATGGCCCAAAAGGGCCCTGATGTTGGCCCAGCTTACTGAATATAATTCAGAGAAGGAAACTAAAATTTTCAGGTGGCCCATAATAAGGAACCAGCCCACTAAGATAATAGGCCGAGAGGCCCATATCTGAGAAGATATTAAAATTCTGAAAAATAAAAGGGAAAAGCTAGCCCAACAGCCTATTCCCCCCACTGATAGGGCCCATGGCCCAAATCTAAAAACCCTTGAAAATCCCACGAAAAAGAAAGGGAAAAACTAGCCTCTACGGCCCGGTCTCCCCCTAACTCAGCCCACCGACATGCTAAGGAAAAAGGGAAATTACGTCTAAAATAGAAGGGCAACCCAACGGCCCGTTGCGCCCTCCCGCACGGGCTGGTGGCTCGACACGCGTGTGCCGCTTAATGAAGATCGCACGATCTAAGTGAACGCCTAGGATTTAACCCGCGGTGAGGGCCAAAAAATCCCAGCCACTGATCATGCCATGAACGGATGAGGTTCTTCAGACTAAGATACTTAGGCTGGTTTCTGGAAACCCTAATTCATTCTTTTGCCTCCCCAGTACCCCTTCGTCCCCACAAAGAAAGAGGTAGATCGAGAAAACAGTGCTGCTGAGGTGACTAAGATCTGCCGTCGGTGGGTGGTTCCCTGCGCCGCCGTAGCGCAACTCCGGTGTGCACAGGTACCCCGAACGGTGTTACTGCCGTCGACATGAGCTTGGTGGCCAAACGTCGTGAGGGTAAAAACTCGCGCTAGGGTTAGGGTCAGACCCTCCTCGGCGAGGACTAAGACCCGGTGGCGCCATTACGGCCCTCTCGTCGGCAAGCGATGCTCACTGTTGGGTGAGCGCGCCGCCGTTGAGCGGCTCGGCGTGGTGCCATTGACCGGCTAAGACAGCGCAGATCCAGGGTGCTCCGAAGAGGAGTTGACCCTAGAGTGCGGTGGCGATGAACTCCAACGAGCGCAAGGCATCGGCGAGGAGGATCAAAGGCCAGACTGAGATATGTTCTATTCTCCTCTCGAATATAAGCACAATTTTTGAATGGCTTTGGTTTTTTACTCTTACGTGGAGTCTGATCTTGTTTTAGTGCTGAGTTTGATTCAATCCAATTCCACAACCCGAATTGAGTCCTAATTTGCATCTAATTTGACCCGAGTTGGGTCCTAATTAGGATTTAGAAACCCTAATCGTGTTCTGATTTTGGGATTAGAACCCTAATCTCCTTAGTCAGATCCACCTCCTTCTTATATGTTGTAGGATCATGTCCTAGAGTGTGAGATCCAAGTTGATCTCACTGAATTTATCAACCGATCAAGTCTAAGGTGTTTAGCTAAGGTGGCCGAAGCCTAAAACCAACTAGGTGGCTCTGATTACCATTGATAGAAATTAACTTAGTGACTAATTGGTGATTAGGCTCGGTCGAGGGTTGTACAGAGAACACAACGAGGCATAGCAAGGTAGCAAGCGGGAACAGAGAGGGGAATCTGCACCTGAGAGAGTACCTAGTGCTGTTGATGAAGTTGCTGGCGAAGAACATAACGACATGGTGGTGCAGAACCGACGATCTCCTTCTCTGGTGCAGGTTCGTCGGCGATGGAGGATAGAAAAACCTTCTCCAGCTTTCTCCTTCTAGATCATCGGAACCTCTTAGGTTTGGAGCATGTAAATCTTAGAAGAGGCAATCCACGTATTACTTTTTCTTAGAGGGGTGCTTATCTATTTATAGATGAAGGAGCAGGTGAGTGGGCCCACCGCAACAGATTCTGTTGGGTTTTGTTCCCAATCAGAACATAGGAGGAGGTTAGGAGATTGAGTTGATTACTCCCGTAACCAACTCCAAATCACCTGTGATCAACTTAATTAATTAATCTCTAACACTCCTAGCTCATAGCAACAGCTCAGCCGTACGCCTGTACCACTTAAGCTCGGTATGGCTCGATGCAAATGGATGCATGCGCGCCAGCCATGCGGCCGCCGAGCACAAACAACAATCCCATATTCTTCCAGAGAAGATATGACAAAACGGAAGAGATCGGCTCGAGACGCCGGGCGCCATTGGACCTCTCCTTTTGGGCGCATTATGCCCGCGCGCCGGGAGGGAGGGGCAGGCACGCGCGTGCGCGACCACGTACGTACCCCTCCGCGCTCGCGTGGCGCGTTGTCACTTTCGGCACCAACGGCAGCACAACCGACGCAACGCCAGATATTTTGCTTCCTCCTCGAGCGTCTATCTAAAGAGTAAAGAGAACAAGCAAAGTCCACGAACGCATCGTCCTACAAACTGCCCCACATCTGTGGCCGAGTAGGGCTAGCCGGCTAGGGGCCCGCCAAAGCCAACCTCCCGCCGGCTACCGCGGTCATACGTGACGGCGTCGGCGGCCGGCCACCCCCCACCCACTTCCGGCACTCGATCGTTTCTGTGGTCGAAGCGGCCGCGAAGGCACCCTCGCACACACGCACACGGGGTCGTCGGTTATCCGGTTGACCCCAAGCGCCGAAGGCCGAACGATTTTGTGCGTGCTTCCGCGGCTATCACGTACGCAGGCGGCCGGCGCCGGCGAGGCGCTGACCTTGCTGCTACTGGCGGTAGTGTTCCTTTGCGAATGCTGCCACGAAGACTTTCGTTGTGGCCGGCGACGCGCGACCAAGCGTACTACGTCAACAAGCACAACAACGACGCCGCAAAGGCATCTCTACTGCCGCCCGGCGAAAAACCCAATGCAAGTGCGCATCCAGGCGTGGCTCCACTTGCGATTCATGGCGTCTTGCCATCGCAGTCTGCCGATCGATCGAATATATCCATCCATACCGGCAAAGTGGTCTTCCACTTAGCAGTACATAACTGCCACACTTTTTTTTTTTGAAATAACTAACTGCCATACTTCGATTATATTGGTATTAGTAGTGGTCGATGCCTGTTACTGGCGCTATCAAATAAACTGGGATCATCAAGCTCGGCTAACTGGCCTGCCGTGTGGAATCTTTCACTTCCGAGATAGCGATGTGTATGAGCGGCAAGTGATTACAACGCTCTATCTGCTGTCACACCCAACAGAAGTATACACAAACAAAAGAATAGTGCCAACAGGCTGACAGTCACACTGCTACAATAAGCCTCATCACAGACGGCTCCAAACCTATTATCACAGACGACTTTTAAAACCGCCTGAAACGAAGAGTCTGTGATAATCCGCAATTTCACAGGCGGAGAAGTGAAACCGCCTGTGAAGACTAATTATCATAGGCGGTTCTTCACTAAGGATAGCCGCCTGTGAAGACCGATTATCATAGGCGGTTCTTTACTTAGGCTAGCCGTCTGTGAAAATACTTTATCACAGACGGGTCGTGCAGCATATATAACGGTCTGTGATAAACATCTTATCACAGACGGTTATTGAAGAATAACTAACCGTCTATGATAAGAAGTCTTCACAGGCGGGTATTGAAGCATAACTAACCGCCAATGATAATTTGTCTTCACAGGCGGATTTTGAAGCATAACTAACCGCCTATGATAATGAGTCTTCACAGTCGGGTATTGAAGCATAACTAACCGTCTATGATAATGTGTATTCACAGGCGGATTTTGAAGCATAACTAACCGCCTATGATAATATGTCTTCACAGGCGGGTTTTGAAGCATAACTAACCGTCAATGATAATGTGTCTTTACAGACGGTTATTGAAGCATAACTAACCCGTCTATGATAATGGTGTTATCACAGACGGAGTTTACCTATATCAGCCGTCTGTGAAGACCCTTTAACGCAGCCGGTTTCTACCATAACAGACACCGCCTGTGAAAATTAGGTTATCACAGATGTTTCTTTACTTGTATCTAGCCGCCTGTGATAATTGTTTTTCACAGTCATGCAGTACTACTGCTGTTATTTCTAATTTCCAGGTCAATTCAATATAATCACAGAACAAAAAACAACAATCATCACAGAACAAAAGACAACAATATTATCATCACAGAAGTCAATTTCACTAAAACAATATACATACACACAAGTTACAGATACAATTTCATCTCAAAGTTTACAAGTTTTCACTAAAAACTGTTTAGATTGGTATAGTCGCAAAGTTCTGGCACATCAGCTGTTGAACCTCTCTTATCAAAGAACTTCCCCGTTTTGTGCAAAATTTCGCGACGAATGAACTGACAGAGTTCAGAAGCAATCCTGTCGGCTCCTCCATCAGGAATACTTCTACAAACCGGCCATTCTTCGTTCAGATTCTTCTTGTGCTGCAATATAACACATAACAAGGTTTAAAATGTGTTGGTTTGAACAATCTCAAAGTATAGATCAAAGTGAGAGTATACAAGAATTTAGTAGCTATTTTTGGAGCAGTTGTACTATGAGCAATTGAATTTTGAAGTTGGAATCAAAATATAAAAATAATGTTTCTGGTAATATTGAACAGCAGAGAATATAAGCATTAAACTATGCTAGTTACAATGAAAATGAAACACAAAAGTAAGAAAATAAGGTATCGACATTAAGGATAACTTACATCCTCACGATTGACTCTATATACGGCGGCGGTCCAAAGATGCTCGCATACATAATACCCGCATAAGACACTCCCAGCAGGCTGCTTCGGACAAGCATAATACGTTTTAATGTCCAATGCATTCGTATTAGGAGGTCTTTGACCGCCAAGCTGTCCCGCGTAAAACCGCCAAGCGCTGTAATACAAGAAATGTCATATAAAACTTGTCAACACATTCTAAATGTGCGTAAATTAAAATTATTGAATAAACGTACTTTTTCAAAATGGAAAGGAAATCTTTGTAACGATCTGGTGGGTAATCGGCCGAGTCCAAGACTGTTGCCATTCCCTGCGTCGGCTTGATGAAGATCATTATGTAGTGATTACTGCAAACATACAAACACACGTGTTAACAATTACCAATAATTGCTATTTCAATGCCATGTGTCGAACTTACTCGAAGTGGTACGGAGCCTTTACGAGGTCCTGGCCGTCTCTGACAAAGTTAAACATCGCATGTCCTATGTAAGCTGAAACTTCTGCCTTTCTATCCTTCTTAAGTTTTGCAATTGCTCTTTCAAAATCTTTTTTTTTTTCATGTGTTTGTACTGGCTTGATTCTCGATTCGCCTGGACGTCGAATAGCGACTTTGCAATCCTAGTAGGGTCAAGGATACCTGTCTTGTGCGCCAACTTTTCATTATCCATGTATTGCATCCTATTGAAGAAGTCCAGAATTGTTATAATCTCATGAAATGCGTATGCGTGTAGTAAGAAAAGCAAATACAAAATATTAGAGCACTTACAAGCACCAGACGAGCAGCAGGTTGATTTCGAGCATGCCCCGATGGAAAAGGGAAAGCAGCTCGTCAAATAAAATGACTCGTTTATCTACTCCAGTGCTCCAGAATGCTTCTTTTGGAATACGAAATGTGACGCAATCAAGACCATATTTTGTGCTGGCAGTGATGTACCACTCATGCATTCTTCTGAGCGCGACGGGTTGTTTGCTAAGTTGTACAGATGTCATTAACGGCTTCCCATTCTCAAATTTAGGAGGAACATCCTCAAGCTTGTATATTGGAACTCCTGGTTTAACTAAAGCCGTCCGCCGATTATACATGACACCGTCTTCTTCCCACTCCTCGATATCTTCTAATGCTGGCTCATGAGAAGAACGAGATGCACTCGATTTTTTAATATTTTCCTTCATAGCTTCCAAATACTTTGTCACTTCTGATGAAGGTTTCTTATTTTCGTATGAGCTAACTTTGACAGGCACTGATGATCGAGGAGTAGTCGTCGGAAGTTAGACACTGGCTTGTTGTTAAACCTGTTGTTCAACTGATTGCTCTTTACTCCCAGCAGCTGGCTCTAGTACTACTTCAAGCTGTTGCTCAACTAGTTGCTCTTTACTAGCAACAGCTTGCTCTCGTACTGCTTGAAGTTGTTGTCCAACTTGTTGCTCTTGGATATCATCATCCTTGCTCAGACATAGGGGGAGTGGATCTTCCCGGACTGGGAGTGGATCTTCATGCACTTTCGCCTTAGAAGATGGGGTTGCAGTATTTGGAGATGCGACGGGGCTAGAAATTGGCTCATCGTCCAACACGATATCGCGTCGGTGCCAAAGGATTAATTGGTTGACAGCCTGCCCCAGAGTCGCGATCCCCTCAGGTGTGACGTGGTCTATTTCATAATCTTCATAATCATTATCAATGATCTGAAGAACTTGCACCACAGAATAATACAACGGAAGTGGACTCACGTTGAAGTCACGATCAGGCTTTGCCATAGCAGTGGTAACCTGTTTGGTTTTGTTCCCTGCTCTGCCTATCGGGACAAGAAGACGACAAGATTTGTCGTTAGCAATATCATCGACAGGGAACTTATGGGCTGACCCTGAGCCTGGCACGGAACCAACGCTGCTAGGGTAGGCAGTTGGAGATACTAATTGCTCCTTTTGCACCGGAACCATCATTGTACTCGGTGCCACTAATTGTCCTGATTGTCTAAGTTGTTCCATTATTTCTTGCATATTTTCTTTGACCTTTTGAGCAATTGTTTCATCAAGTGTTTTCTTAAACTTCTCACGTCTTCTATATGTGTCTTTATCTTTAGGGAAACCATCTAGCCAATACATTTGAGAAGAGACCGCTCGAACCCGTCCGCTGTGTTCAGGGTTTCCCAAGATAGCGGTAAGTTGGTCATTCTCCCTCTTCGGCTTGAAGAGACCCTTCTGTTGCTTTTCAATTACTTCTTTCATTTTATCCTCTACTTCATTCAGAGAGTCGGGCTTTTCAAGTTTGCCCTCGCTGGTCAAACCTGACCGAGCAAAGACCCAGCGTTGAGTTCGCTCATCGCACCCTTCTAATGGGTGAGGATTGCCCTTACTAAGAATTCCGTCTATTATCTTATTCCATTTCTGGACTTTGGGGCCATATCCGGCAGACCCCAAGCGATGATGGTATTTGTTCTTTTTTGCAAGCTCTGACCTAGTTGCACTTAGAGCTTTAGCATCAGGTGTGCTCTTTTGACGAACAAACTCTTGCCACTGAGCTTGTGTGATTTTTCCCATCTTCCTCGGGCTAGGGACCTTATTGGCCTTAACATAAGCATTCATTTCACTCTTCCAGCATCGAAACTTCTTGCCGCAAGAGACCAATGTTGCTTTCTTTACAGCTTCTTCTGTGCCTTTCGGGAACTTGAATTGTTTCTTTATCATTTCCCACAACTCATTCTTGGTCTGCTCGGGTAATTTCCTCCAATTCTCGGTTGTGATCGGCACAACCTCCCTAACAAGAAAACCGCATGCATTACGGTACTTGGTAACTGAATCCAGTGGTTCTTGGGGAAGCCCACCTGGACCGACCCTTGTTATGTACATGATGCGGTCCAATGGACCCTTATTGGGACCTCGTTGCCCTCGTTTCCGCTTGAGTGAAGCTGAGGATTCATCCATTGGTGAACCTTCTGCGGTTTTAGGAGCCGATGTCACCTCATTGTCTTCGAGATTAATCTAGGTAGAAAAAAATTATAAGACTTCGTATACTTGACAACCAACATTAACTTGAACTGCTGAAGTTAAGATTCGTGATCCATACCTCGTCGGCAGGATCATATTTCGGGTCTAGATCCACTGAAGTCTTTTTAATTTTTATATTCGGAAAAGGATCCGAAGGACTGTGATAGGAGCCTGAACTGCTGGAGTCAGTAAACTCCATATTGTCTTCTTTGTTGTTACTATCAGGACCAGTCTTCTTAGGGCTTTCCATGCTAGATCTAATAAGACAAAAAATCTAATAAATGGCATACCTAAATTTGGTCATATTTAAAACAAATTTTCTCAATTTTGGCTCAATTAAGTAAATTTAGCCAAAACACATTTTTGAAGTTATATAGGTCTAACTAAATTCTTGTATCATAGAGATCGGCATCATATGCTCAGACTCCATCGCCACACCTAGTGTTACCTAGATATGGGCGTGAGGATGCTCCTGGCATCACAAATGAGTTGGACAGCAACTTTTGTTTGGCTTCAGAGCTAAATATAGCATAACTTTGGTAGCTCAGATTAGGTACAATTGCTCAAATGAAGCTGATGGAGCCACAAGTGCAGACATCTTTGGTAGCACAGATTAGCTACAATTGCTCAAATGAAACTTAGAGAAATAAAAGCAAACTTAGCCAAACTTAGTCTAGCATAGCTAACTCTAAGCAAAAGTAGCCAAATATAGCTAAATATATCATAACTTAGTCAAAATTAGTCAAGTATAACTATATCTAATGTAACTTAGCCAAAATTAGCCAAATTTGGTCAACTTAACCAAATATAGCTAAATCTTGCCCCTAATAGAGAATTATGTGGCATATGCAAGGCCGATGACAGAAATAGGGAATATACTGCTGTTACTAGAGTCTAGAATCATGTTTACCACTAATGTGTCAGAACAGTTTCAGACACACAGAACCAACTACCAATTTATCGTGATATAACCATCCACATAAATCTTGCCCCACCGAACCCTAACCAAAGATGCCACCGAACTTGACAGTTTTTCGAATTCCACCGAACCCTAACCAAGGATGCCTACCATTATCTAATTCTCGAACCCTAACCAAGGATATGCAAGGCGGCAGCGAGGGCGGGGAGGGAGGCGGCACGGCGAAGGAGGATGGAAGGTTGAAGGGTTTAGGGTTTACCTTGAAGCTCGGCGGCGACGGAAATGGCTTCGCTCGACGTACCTGGAAGTGAGGAGGGCGAAGCTCGGCGGCGACGGCGAAGCTCGGCGACGACGGCGAAGCTCGGCGACGACGGCGAAGCTCGGCGACGGCGGAGCTCGGCGACGGCGAAGCTCGGCGGCGTACCTGGAAGTGACGAGGGGGAACACTTGGCGGCAAATGAAATTTTGGCAGCCTAACGGCATCTAAGTGTTTCGCCCGGGTTAGGTTTTTCCAATGCTGCCGAGGGGTATATATAGACTCACATTTTCTCAGGCGGATTTTAAGTACCGACCGTCAGGGAAGACTGTTACCTCAGTCGGATTTTACTTACCAACCGCCTGAGAAGATACAATTATCTCAGGCGGTTGGTTAGTAACACCCGCCTGAGTTAAACATGGGCCTGTGAAGATATTTACTTCTTCTTAATTTGATGAACGCCTACATAAAGACCCCTCACCAACCGGGATGAGGATCCCCTGACTTAATCAACGGTCACTGACATGTGGACCCGGTCCCACACGTCAGTGACCATGTCACGCGTGCGCGACCTTTCTTTTCCCCGAGGTGCGACCTTTCTTTTCCACTCCGCACGGCCTTAAAGACGCGCTATCGCTCACAAGCGCATCGCTCACTTTGAATCCTCTTGTTTTCTTCGTCTTCCTCCGCTCCGACGACCCAACACCACTATGGCCGACCTTCCGCCGCCAAGCCCTCCGAGGGAGCCACCTTGCAAGAAACGATGTTGCAGCTCCCCCGAGAAGATCAACACCGAGCAGCGCCTCCTCATGGCCCGAGAGGCGTACAACAATACGTCTCGCGCCATGAGTGCCTTGGGGCTGGGTACCCTTCCAGAGTATACTGGAATGGGTACCTTGGGCCACTACCTCTACACCCTCATGGGGGTGGCTGATCGTCTCGACATTCTGTTCGCGACGATGGCCCAGGTTCTTGGCCCCGAGGGCCGTAGAACGCTGGTGGAGGCGACGGCTAGCAACCTCGGGGTTGCACCGCCGGTGCAGCCGGTGCAGCCGGTGCAGCCGGTGCAGCCGGCCCTGTCTCCTGTTGCACCGGTGCCGGAGTCGCCGCCGGAGGACGAGGAGGAGGAGAAGGAAGAGGAGTAGGAGTAGGATTTAATTAGTTTTTCTTTTTGTTGTTTTTAGTTGCTTCTGTTTTGTAAATATTGTTAATGAATGAAATCTATCTTTTTTCATATATGTGATTGAATATTACTTGTGTATCTTTTGTGTTCTTGTGTGTTCTTGTGTAAATATTGTGCATCTTGTGTGTTCTTTTGTGAGATGTGCATATTGTTAATGAATGAGTATCTTGTGTGTTCTTCAACTGTGTGAATGATTGAATATTGTTAATGAATGTAGTGTGTTCATCGTTAATTAAAATTTCACGTCTGAGAAGAAATTAATTTGATATTTACCAAAACATTACAATGTCAGCTATACAAGTTTTAAAAATATTTTGTTCAGGTGGTAGATGTTAATTTTATACAAATGTAGAAGAAAGAATCATCGAATTTGGACACAATTTGCAGAATCTAAACATGTTTGAGTATTTATATTGGAATCTAAATAAAAAAGAAGCAAGGGATAAGGAAACTGAAGAACAGTATCGGGCATTATCTCAGGCGGTTGTTAAGCAATAACCGCCTGTGAAGATATTTACTTCTTCTTAATTAATATTCTTGATTAAATGTGGTCCTTTAAAAAGGAAAAAGTCCACTTTCTTGTAATATTATTGATAAGTAAAGGTTACCATTAAATTTCACTTCATAAATCCTTTGAAATTGGTCAGAACATAAAAAACATACAACAAATGCTATTTTTCATTTTTCTATCTTGATGAATATAATGCTTTTTTCATTTATTTTTTCAGTGGACATTTTTAATCATCATATCAACATCTACGAATTTTTTCATATTTTTTTAAATTTTTTGGAATCAATGTGTGTTCACAATTTGATGAATGTCTCATATGAATATGAGCATTTAGTTAGAATGGTGGATAATTTGAAGTTTGACATGTTGGAATGCTTTTAAAAAAATTAAAAAAATTCATACATGTATAAATTATACAAATATGTTCATACCAACAATTTTGAGTGAAGGAACTTTTTTTTTTATGAGATACACAAATGTGAATAATATGTGAGTAGAAATTAATTTGATATTTACCAAAACATTACAATGTCAGCTGTACAAGTTTTAAAAATATTTTGTTCAGGTGGTAGATGTTAATTTTATACAAATGTAGAAGAAAGAATCATCGAATTTGGACACAATTTGCAGAATCTAAACATGTTTGAGTATTTATATTGGAATCTAAATAAAAAAGAAGCAAGGGATAAGGAAACTGAAGAACAGTATCGGGCATTATCTCAGGCAGTTGTTAAGCAATAACCGCCTGTGAAGATATTTACTTCTTCTTAATTAATATTCTTGATTAAATGTGGTCCTTTAAAAAGGCAAAAATCCACTTTCTTGTAATATTATTGATAAGTAAAGGTTACCATTAAATTTCACTTCATAAATCCTTTGAAATTGGTCAGAACATAAAAAACATACAACAAATGCTATTTTTCATTTTTCTATCTTGATGAATATAATGCTTTTTTCATTTATTTTTTCAGTGGACATTTTAAATCATCATACCAACATCTACGAATTTTTTCATATTTTTTTTAAATTTTTTGGAATCAATGTGTGTTCATAATTTGATGAATGCCTCATATGAATATGAGCATTTAGTTAGAATGGTGGATAATTTGAAGTTTGACATGTTGGAATGCTTTTAAAAAAATTAAAAAAATTCATACATGTATAAATTATACAAATATGTTCATACCAACAATTTTGAGTGAAGGAACTTTTTTTTTTATGAGATACACAAATGTGAATAATATGTGAGTAGAAATTAATTTGATATTTACCAAAACATTACAATGTCAGCTATACAAGTTTTAAAAATATTTTGTTCAGGTGGTAGATGTTAATTTTATACAAATGTAGAAGAAAGAATCATCGAATTTGGACACAATTTGCAGAATCTAAACATGTTTGAGTATTTATATTGGAATCTAAATAAAAAAGAAGCAAGGGATAAGGAAACTGAAGAACAGTATCGGGCATTATCTCAGGCGGTTGTTAAGCAATAACCGCCTGTGAAGATATTTACTTCTTCTTAATTAATATTCTTGATTAAATGTGGTCCTTTAAAAAGGCAAAAATCCACTTTCTTGTAATATTATTGATAAGTAAAGGTTACCATTAAATTTCACTTCATAAATCCTTTGAAATTGGTCAGAACATAAAAAACATACAACAAATGCTATGTTAATTAACTGACGCGCCGCATGAGGTCTGCGGAGAAGTTAAGAAGCCGTGGTGCAGGGGACGCGTGCGACGGAAGGATCTCTGAAGATCGTCTTCCACAGTGGTTTAATTGTGCGCCGCACGAGGTCTGCAAAGAGTTCAATGCGCAATGAACAAAATATTTTGTTCAGTTGGTAGATGTTAATTTAATACAAATGTAGAAGAAAGAATCATCGAATTTGAACACAATTTGCAGAATGTAAACATGTTTGAGTATTTATATTGGAATCTAAATAAAAAAGAAGCAAGGGATAAGGAAACTGCAGAACAGTATCGGGCATTATCCCAGGCGGTTGTTAAGTTATACCCGCCTCAGATAAACATATTTGTAGACGGTTGTTAAGTACCAACCGTCTGTGAAGATCTTTACTTCTTTTTTCTCAGGCGGTTTATAAGTAATACCCGCCTGATATAATCATTTTTAAACTACAATATGTTAATTAACGGCCTGAGAAGTGTTAATTAACTGACGCGCCGCACGAGGTCTGCGGAGAAGTTGAGAAGCCGTGGTGCAGGGACGCGTGCAAGGATCTCTCAAGATCGTCTTCCACAGTGGTTTAATTGTGCGCCGCACGAGGTCTGCAAAGAGTTCAATGCGCAATGAACAAAATATTTTGTTCAGTTGGTAGATGTTAATTTCATACAAATGTAGAAGAAAGAATCATCGAATTTGAACACAATTTGCAGAATGTAAACATGTTTGAGTATTTATAATGGAATCTAAATAAAAAAGAAGCAAGGGATAAGGAAACTGCAAAACAGTATCGGGCATTATCCCAGGCGGTTGTTAAGTTATACCCGCCTTAGATAAACGTATTTGTAGACGGTTGTTAAGTACCAACCGTCTGTGAAGATTTTTACTTCTTTTTTCTCAGGCGGTTTATAAGTAATACCCGCCTGAGATAATCATTTTTGAAACTACAATATGTTAATTAACGGCCTGAGAAGTGTTAATTAACTGACGCGCCGCACGAGGTCTGCGGAGAAGTTGAGAAGCCGTGGTGCAGGGACGCGTGCAAGGATCTCTCAAGATCGTCTTCCACAGTGGTTTAATTGTGCGCCGCACGAGGTCTGCAAAGAGTTCAATGCGCGGGAAACGAACCGCTCCCTCGTCTACTCCGCACAGACCTATATAAGGCGCGTCGTCGGTTATGGACAAGCACAAAACTTTTCTCCACTCCTTTCTTCTTCTTCCATCGTTCCACCTCTCCTAGCCCGCCGCCGATTAACCACCACAGCCATGGCCAACCTTCCGCCACCTAGCCCGCCGAGGCAGCCACCCTGCAAGCGGATACGCTGCAGCTCCCCCGAGAGGGTGAATGACGACCAGCGCGTTCCACCGCCGGTGCAGCCGGAGCCACCGGTACAGCCGGAGCAATCGGCTCAGCCGGAGAAGCCGACCCTCTCTCCTGCTGCATCGTCGCCGGAGGAGGAGGAGGAGGAGGAGGACGACTTCGACGATGACGACGATGATGACGATGATGACGACGAGTCGTCCTCCGACGACGGCGACGACGAGTCGTCCTCCGACGACGGCGACGACGAGTCGTCCACCGACGACGGCGACGACGAGTCGTCCACTGACGACGGCGACGACGACGACGGCGACCACCACCATGGTGACGACTACGACGACGACGACGACGAGTCGGAGGAGGACCGCTTGGCTTGGTTTGAGAAGCTGGCGGAGAGGATGGAGGAGGCCGGGCCGTAGTGTAGTTTTAGGATTTCAATCAAGTGTTCTTGTACATTTTTCTTGTGTTTTGTACATATTTCAATCAAGTGTCAATGAATACTGGTGGATAATTTGAAGTTTGACATGTTGGAGTGCTTTTAAAAAAATTAAAAAAATTCATACATGTATAAATTATGCAAATATGTTCGTACCAACAATTTTGAGTGAAAGATCTTTTTTTATGAGATACACAAATGTGAATAATATGTGAGTAGAAATTAATTTGATATTTACCAAAACATTTCAACGTCAGCTATACAAGTTTTAAAAATATTTTGTTCAGTTGGCATTATCTTAGACGGTTGTTAAGTAATACCCGCCTGAGATAAAAATCTTCCTTGGCGGTTATTAAGTACCAACAGCCTGTGAAGATATTTACTTCTTAATTAATAAACATCATCTCAGGCGGTTGGTAAGTAAAACCCGTCTGCGATAAAGTTAAAAACCGCCTGTGAAAAACCTACGTCTATATAAGGACCCCTCACCGCAGTCAAAACGCAACCCTGGAGAATTTATATCGACGCCGCCAGGCTGTTGAAATTTCCCCTGGGCCGCGCCGCCGCTCCGCCGCCCAGCCCATACTGCCGCGCCACCGCTCAACCCCGCACCGCCACTTTTCCACCCAGCCGGCCCACCGTGCTGACGCCTCCCCACCGTGCTGACGCCTCTGCAAGGTAAATGTAGTTTCCTTACTTTTTCTTTGTATATTTTCATTAGCTGATAAGCTGTTAGTTTTGTGTGTTCTGGTATATGGATTCTGTCCTTTTGCATGTGTAAGGACTGTATGGATTGTGTTCTGGTATATTGATGTATGGACTATATGGATTGTTTCCTTTTTGTACCTATTATGTGACATGAATATGATGTTTAATTAACAGATGCTATTGTAATATATATAAGATGCATCTGGGCCTTGTTTCCCGATATAACGGACTGGATCCCACCCAGACCTAGCCCATGCTGCTGGGCCTGTTTCCCCCTTTGACTCCGTCCGCCTCAAGACGTCGCCCGTCTCCTACATTAGTCGCCCTAATCATACTTGTTATGTCTCTGTAAATTCATTTTATAGAAGACCTTTAGAGAATATTTGTGGCCAAATTTTGTAAATCTGACAAAAAATTCTATTATTGAAGCATGGACCGTCGAGCGTGGATGTATAACATGCCAAGACCCGATCCTATGTACATTCGTAATGTTGCAAATTTTATTGAAGCATCCAAGAGACATGCGAAGTTGCAAAAGATAGATGACATATTATGTCCATGTATCGACTGCAAAAATAAGATTGCTTGGACGGATACTATAGTAATCCAATCTCATTTGGTGAAAAGAGGTTTCAAAAATAACTACACAATATGGACAGAGCATGGTGAGTTAGATACACATGATGTGGATAAAGATGATGAGAGAGGCTCAGATGATGATAATGTTCATATCGATGATGGTAGTGACAATCAAGCTGGTGATGATGATGATGAGTTCGATTGTGAGGAGATGTTGCGTCACATTGAACCATATGTACTGACTTCTATGGGAGCAAGCAAAGGTTTAAGTAAAATGGAGACATTGCAGAATGCGTCCACAGAGCTTTTATATGATGAATCAAACGGTTGTGATAAAGAGTTTACTACATTGCGTGCAGTCTTAGAACTACTAAAGTTGAAAGCTACGCACGGATGGTCCGATTGTAGTTTCTCTGATCTTTTGAATCTTCTGGCAGAAATTCTTCCAAATCCAAATAAACTGCCTAGAATCACTTATAAAGCCAAGAAACTTCTTTGCCCGATGGCACTAGGTGTGACAAAAATACACGCTTGTGTGAACCATTGTATTCTGTATCGCAAAGAGCATGAGCTCGCAACTAGATGCCCCATTTGTGGTGTCAGTAGATATAAGAAGGACTACAATCACCAGTATGTTACCAACATGAAAAAGACTCAGAAGAATAAGAAGTTTATTATTGGTCCTGAAGGTGATGATGACGATACTTCTGGCGATGCAGACGGGAAGAATAAGAGAAAAATTCCTGCATTGGTGATGTGGTACCTTCCGGTAATTGATCGCTTGAAGCGTTTGTTCTCAAACCCTAGGGAGGCTGAACTTATGCGTTGGCATTCCGAGGAACGCAAGAAGAATGAAAAACATATACGACACCCTGGTGATGCAACGCAGTGGAAAAACTTTGATATTCAGTATCCAGAATTTGCGAAGGAAATCAGAAATGTGAGGTTTGCCTTGGGTACAGATGGAATGAATCCGTTTGGTGAAAAAAGGAGCATACACAGCACATGGCCCGTGGTCTTAACTATGTACAACCTACCGACGTGGTTGTGTCACAAAAGGAAATATATCTTATTATCTGTTCTTATCCAAGGTCCGAAACAACCCGGCATCGAAATTGATGTGTTCTTGGAACCTTTAATGGAAGATATGGCGAAATTGTGGAATGAAGGGGTACGTACATGGGATGAGTACAAGCGGGAGTATTTCACGCTAAGAGCAATGATATTCGTTACCGTGCATGATTATCCCGGACTGTTTACATTATCGGGACAAAAGAAAGGGAAGAAAGGTTGCGTTAGGTGCGTGGATAGAACTGGATATCTATACCTCACTTCATCCAGAAAGACGGTGTACATGAGACATTGACGGTTCTTGACAGATACACACAAGTATAGGAAGATGAAAGAACAATTTGATAACAAAATCGAAAAAGATACTGCACCGAAACCTTACAGTGGAAAACTTGTGTTTGAAATGGTCAAGAACATTCATATTGCTTTCAGTAAGGGAAAAAAGAGTAAAGGAATTAAGAGAAAGAAAAGTACATCTTCGGATGATACAACTGACATGGCTTTCAAGAAACAATCAATTTTTTTCAAGTATCTTCCGTATTGGAAGAATCTGGAATTTTGCCATAGTATTGTTTTGATGCACGTTACAAAGAATGTATTTGACAGCATCATTGGGACCTTGCTGGACATGCCGAGGAAGACAAAGGATGGATTAAATTCACGTATGGACCTAGTAAATCTTGATTTGAGACCAGAGCTTCATCCAGTAGAAAAGGCGAACGGGAAGCATTACCTTCCCCCAGCCAGCTACAACATGACGCTAGAAGAGAAAAAAGCAATTTGCGAATGCTTGCGTGGGATCAAAGTGCCCACAAGTTTCTCATCCAATATCCGCAAACTAGTCTCGATGAAAGACTTGTCTTTATTCGGTTATAATTCTCACGACTGTCACATGATGATGACAATTTTCCTTGCCATTGCAATAAGAGTAATCAAACCTGAGCATATAAAAGTTGTCATCACACGTTTGTGTTACTTCTTCAATGCAGTATCGCAAAAGGTGATAGCACGTGAAGATTTAGACTATCTGAAAACATACATTGTCGAGACAATGTGCAAGCTTGAGATGTGTTTCCCACCATCCTTTTTTGATATGCAAGTACACCTAATCATACATCTTGTTGATCAGATAAAAGCATTGGGGCCACTATATTTACATCATATGTTTTCGTTGGAGAGATATTTAGGAGTATTAAAAGGTTATGTGTGGAACCGTGCTCATCCAGAGGGTTCAATTATGGAAGGATACACCACTGAAGAAGTGATTGAGGGTTACGCTGATTACATCAAAGATGGAAAATCGATAGGTGTGCCTATACCGGTACATGAGGGTAGACTACGTGGGAGAGGCAAAGTGGGTAAGAAAACTTTTATTGTTCAAGATTACAAGAATGTACACCGTGCACATTTTGGTGTACTACAACAGCTCGCAATAGCTGAGCCGTACATCGAGGAACACCAAATTGAGCTTCGTGATAAAAACCAAGACCGCAAAGAGGACTGGATCATGAAAGAGCACATAAGATGTTTCACTGAATGGTTAATGGACAAAAATATATCATACGGAAACACTATAGAAGAGGCAACAATGAAAAAGTTAGCTTGTGGCCCATCTGCTTTGGTAACATCATGGCAAGCATATGACATCAATGGTTACACATTTTACACTAAAGAAAAAGACGGTAAGAGTGTTGCACAAAATAGTGGTGTTCGTATTGAGGCTTATGATTCACAAGGGCAGAAGACCACATACTTCGGGTTCATAGAGGAAATATGGGAACTCGATTATGGCGAAAGAATGGTAATGCCCGTATTTAAGTGCCAATGGGTCAAACATCCTGATGGTTTGAAAGTGGACAATTACGGACTGACACTGGTAGACTTGAATAAAGTGGGTTACAAAGATGACCTGTGGGTTCTCGCCGATAATGTTGCACAAGTTTTTTATGTTCAAGATCCAGAAACTGAGAAGTTGCACGTAGTTGTTTCTGGAAAGCAAAATATTGTTGGGGTTGACAATGTGGGAGATAATGAAGAGGAATATAATCAGTATGAAGAGATGTACCTTTTCACCGAACCAGAAAACATCAAGCGCGTAGAGAGAAGCATTAAAAAGAATTTGAAACCCTATATGCGAGAAGATGTCAATGCTGGAAAAAATGTATATAGCAATGCGAGATGATATATATTGTATATATTTGTATCTTCTGAAATCAACTTAGAACAATGTTGGTATATGGATTGTGTCCTTTTGCATTTGTGTACATATGCGTTTGGACTCAATGATTTGGAAGTTTGGAAGTTTGGTCTTTCTTCAGATAATGATGTCTCGGGCGTGTAGCCGATTGAAGGAGGAGCGCTTGGCGTGGCGCAAGAACCATCCCCATGTATGTACATATGGCACACCGGTCATATGGTTGTATATACATATGTATCTGTAATGGACTGATGAACTTAACTGTAGTTTGTTTTTCCGTGTTGTTTGTTTTTGGTATTTTCAATTTCTCCGCGTAGGGTTTCTCTGCGAAGCCTGAATCGGGAGATTTATTGAAGTGGCAGTGCATCGTCCCCGGTAAAGAAGGGGTAAGTCATGAAGAACAAGCACAATATGAGTTTAACTATCGTCCTCCTATTAATAAATTTCTTTTGCAGACTGAATGGGAAGATGGTTACTACCCCCTGACAATCTCCTTCTCTGAGGACTATCCCTTGGTGCCTCCAAGATGCTCCTTTCCAATTGGGTTCTTCCACCCAAATGTCCATCGTTCGGGAGCACTCTGCATCGGGATTCTTGATCAAGAGACTGTAAGATAGACCTATTTTGTTCATGTAATTATTACTTATAATTTTTGTCGAACTTATTTGAACTGGTTTCTTATATTGCTTAAATTATATTTCGTAGGGGTGGTGCAGTGCTTTTACAATCAAAACTATACTACTTGAAGTTCAGCGTTCGCTGCATCAGCCAAATGTGCCTGATGTTGAAAATGATTGCTATAATCTACTTATCAAGGTTAGATGACACTTTGACTTAGTGACCAATGTAGGTTATTCATTCCTCCTTCGATATTTGTTAATTTAAATAATGTCAATATTTTCAGGATCCAACGGAATATAAGAGACGTGTTCGGGAGCAAGCAGGACGGTACAATTTAGATTGATCGATGGGAGCTTCATCGTCGATCTACAATGAATGTAGCATGATTTTTGTTCAGTGTGTAAAGAAATTATCTTTGAACAATTGTAAAGCCTCTAATGGTGTATTATCACAATTAAGCCAGCCTCACTGGTGATCGAGCATTTCCTATAATGCATTACTGTACTAGTATCCGCTAGCTCATCTGTGTTTTTTTCCTGATACAATTTTGCCTGCACGACTACATGCGGCTGTGATATATAATTGCAACTACATCCCTGTAATTTCAATGAAATCCGCTTATGATAATTAAACAATGACCGCCACTGAAAATACATGATCTTCTCAGGCCGTTGTTAATCAAGAACCGGCTATGAAGTTCATTGCATTACAGACGGTTATTAATTAAGAACCGCCAACGAAGATCATGTATTTACTCAGACGGTTGTTCCTTAAAATCCATCTGTGAAGTTCATTGCATTACAGACGGTTATTAATCAAGAACCGCCAACGAAGATCATGTATTTACCCAGACGGTTGTTTCTTAAAATCCGTCTATGAAGTTCATGGCATTGCAGACGGTTGATAATTAATAACCGTCTGTGAAGATCATGTATTTACCCATACGGCTGTTTCTTAAAATCCGCCTGTGAAGTTCATTGCATTGCAGACGGTTAATAATTAATAACCGTCTGTGAAGATCATGTATTTACCCAGACGGTTGTTTCTTAAAATCCGTCTGTGAAGTTCGTTGCATTACAGGCGGTTCTTAATTAAGAACCGATTCTGAAGATCATGTATTTACCTAGACGGTTGTTCTTTAAAATCCGCCTGTGTTGTTCTTTCATCACAGACGGTTATTATATCATTCGTCATCACAGTCGCATATTTTTAAGGACCGCCTGTGTTTGAAAAATTGAGGCGCCTGTAAAAATGCTTTTTGTAGTAGTGTCATACCTATGAATTTTGTGCATTCTAAGCTGCGAAAAGGGTGCACGTCAAACTCGCCATCAACGCAACGGTACCTTCGTTTCCGCTCGTCACTGAAGTCAAAATCACAACCTCTCAGGCGCTCCCGTGGCTCGTTGCTCCCCGCACCAGCAACGGTCCGGGGCACGTCGCGTTCGGAGTGACGACGATCACGAACACAAGCACACCCGTCGCGGACCGGGTCAAGGGCGCGGGCCGTCGTAACCAGGCACGGGCGAGCCACTGGGCCTGCCTGCGTCATGGAAGTTGCTGCACCAGGTGACAGGTTGCATCCACCGCCGCAGCAGAGTAGCCGCACAAGTGATTCCGGCGACTTGGCCGTTTCACGGCGAGAGTGCTCACCGCATTATGGCCAATGCATGACTGCATGATCAATTTGGCAGTCCGGAGAGGCAACAGGTGCAGAGTCCACGCAATCACAGCACCGCTACCACCTCGTGCTACTACTAGTGCCGAACTGCTGATCCACCGAACGGTGCTAGTGTAGCATACAGCCACCTCCCACCCGCCCTCTTTTTCGACGATCGGCCGCCGATGAACCAATCATTTCGCCGTCGCTGTGGCCGTACCACATAATTGGCTGCTACCACTTCGCAAACTGTTACGTACGCGATTCTATCAGCGCCTAAAACACACCGCAGGTCCTACTGCTACTATAGTGACAAGAACCAAACGATAAATCTGTAGCATCATTTACTCATTTAGAATAGCAGCAGCGTACGGCTTCGATCTCCGGTGGTGGCCTGCCTGCGCTCGGCCAGCCGGACAGGACGCCGTCCACCACTGCTCCCGTTCCCGTTTCGGTGATGGATTATCAATCAACAACGGCCAATGATCGTCGTTATGGATTGCTCACTGCTGTTACTGGCGAATATATTACCTATGCTGCATTCTTGCGCTTCAGTGATGGGTGTGTACTGCCTCGTTGATCTCTCGCCGTCCTCCTCGGTGCAAGCTGTCATGAGCGAGGACACCGTGTTTAATTAATGGTCGACCCTCAGTTGGTCTTCTGTACCTAACAGTTCTTTAACTCCATCTAAGACGGCGCTGCGTAAATGCCTCCGGCTGAATAAGTTTCCCAGGTGGTACACTTACTAACACTCGAGCGGTCCTTCAGTTACTAATTAATCGACGATGCTTGCAAGAATTAACTGATTAATCTTGTATGAAAGCGTGCTGGAGCCTGGAGATCACTTTTTATGAGCCGTGTTCCACAGTAGAACATGCATTTAGGATGAGGACGATGACTTTTATTTTGAGTAATAGTACGGCTCTCGTAGTTCAACTATTTAATTACGTGGCCGTTTCCCATCCTTACGCTTAGCTTGTGGCGTCGTTATTTCGAAACACCCACTTGATGGTTCTTTTCAGACGGTGGGCTCAAAAGCATGAAATCTGCTTCAGAACACTCTGCCCATGTTTCAATAAAACCTTATTTTTTTCTACTGAATTTTTGTTTATTCTTAAAACCGGTTGAAATGTCGCATCACGCCCAGAAAACAGGGAGTTGCCGCAGTGTTGGATTTGCCAATTAGTTCTTCAAATTAAGACGTGCAATAAGCACGTTGAGTCAATAATACGCCCACATGACTAAGCACAGAAGCTGCCATTTCTAATACGTCATGCCCGGCCGGGAGGCAGGACAAGATGACACTTCGATCGGATGCCAGCTGAACACTAAACAACTGTTAGCTTCTAACCAGCCAAATCATGCACAGCACATCTGATGATCGACGCCCCAGCCGGCCAGCCCCATATAGCACGCATTGGAAAACCTGGCCCCGGACCTCACACATGCTGCCCCCAAAGCAGACTGTTGCAGTGTTGCACACCACGCCACTGCAACTGGCCCGTTGTCGTAGCAGCCACAACATTCCATGGAGGCCCATTCTTTAGTCAGCGTGACCAAATGTGATTTAAGAAGCTACTAACCTCGTAGCGCAACGCAATGGCGTGGCTCCATATCGGTCATACCTAACCTCATGCACTGATACAATAAGCCTCATCACAGGCGGCTCTAAACCTATTATCACAGGCGGCTTTTAAAACCGCCTGAAATGAAGAGTCTGTGATAATCCGCAATTTCACAGGCGGAGAAGTGAAACCGCCTGTGAAGACTAATTATCATAGGCGGTTCTTCACTAAGGCTAGCCGCCTGTGAAGACATATTATCATAGGCGGTTCTTTACTTAGGCTAGCCGTCTGTGAAAATACTTTATCAGAGACGGGTCGTGCAGCATATATAACCGTCTGTGATAAACGTCTTATCACAGACGGTTATTGAAGAATAACTAACCGCCTATGATAATAAGTCTTCACAGGCGGGTATTGAAGCATAACTAACCGCCAATAATAATATGTCTTCAGAGGCGGATTTTGAAGCATAACTAACCGCCTATGATAATGAGTCTTCACAGTCAGGTATTGAAGCATAACTAACCGTCTATGATAATGTGTCTTCACAGGCAGATTCTGAAGCATAACTAACCGCCTATGATAATATGTCTTCACAGACGGGTGTTGAAGCATAACTAACCGTCAATGATAATTTGTCTTTACAGACGATTATTGAAGCATAACTAACCCGTCTATGATAATGAAGTTATCACAGACGGAGTTTACCTATATCAGCCGTCCGTGAAGACCCTTTAACGCAGCCGGTTTCTACCATAACAGACACCGCCTGTGAAAATTAGGTTATCACAGATGTTTCTTTACTTGTATCTAGCCGTCTGTGATAATTGTTTTTCACAGTCATGCAGTACTACTGCTATTATTTATAATTTTCAGGTCAATTCAATATAATCACAGAACAAAAAACAACAATCATCACAGAACAAAAGACAACAATATTATCATTACAGAAGTCAATTTTACTAAAACAATATACATATGTACAAGTTACAGATACAATTCATCTCAAAGATTACAAGTTTTTACTAAAAACTGTTTAGATTGGCATAGTCGCAAAGTTCTGGCACATCAGCTGCTGAACCTCTCTTATCAAAGAACTTCCCTTTTTTGTGCAAAATTTCGCGACGAATGAACTGACAGAGTTCAGAAGCAATCCTGTCGGCTCCTCCATCAGGAATACTTCTACAAACCGGCCATTCTTCGTTCAGATTCTTCTTGTGCTGCAATATAACACATAACAAGGTTTAGAATGTGTTGGTTTGAACAATCTCAAAGTATAGATCAAAGTGAGAGTATACAAGAATTTAGTAGGTATTTTTGGAGCAGTTGTACTATGAGCAATTGAATTTTGAAGTTGAAATCAAAATATGAAAATAATGTTTCTGGTAATATTGAACAGCAGAGAATATAAGCATTAAACTATGCTAGTTACAATGAAAATGAAACACAAAAGTATGAAAATAAGGTATCGACATTAAGGATAACTTACATCCTCACGATTGACTGTATATACGGCGGTGGTCCGAAGATGCTCGCATACATAATACCCGCATAAGACACTCCCAGCAGGCTGCTTCGGACAAGCATAATACGTTTTAATGTCCAATGCATTCGTATTAGGAGGTCTCTGACCGCCAAGCTGTTCCGCGTAAAACCGCCAAGCGCTGTAATACAAGAAATGTCATATAAAACTTGTCAACACATTCTAAATGTGCGTAAATTAAAATTATTGAATAAACGTACTTTTTCAAAATGGAAAGGAAATCTTTGTAACGATCTGGTGGGTAATCGGCCAAGTCCAAGACTGTTGCCATTCCCTGCGTTGGCTTGATGAAGATCATTATGTAGTGATTACTGCAAACATACAAACACACGTGTTAACAATTACCAATAATTGCTATTTCAATGTCATGTGTTGAACTTACTCGAAGTGGTACGGAGCCTTTACGAGGTCCTGGCCGTCTCTGACAAAGTTAAACATCGCATGTCCTATGTAAGCTGCAACTTCTGCCTTTCTATCCTTCTTAAGTTTTGCAATTGCTCTTTCAAAATCTTTTTTTTTTTTCATGTGTTTGTACTGGCTTGATTCTCGATTCGCCTGGACGTCGAATAGCGACTTTGCAATCCTAGTAGGGTCAAGGATACCTGTCTTGTGCACCAACTTTTCATTATCCATGTATTGCATCCTATTGAAGAAGTCCAAAATTGTTATAATATCATGAAATGCGTATGCGTGTAGTAAGAAAAGCAAATACAAAATATTAGAGCACTTACAAGCACCAGACGAGCAGCAGGTTGATTTCGAGCATGCCCCGATGGAAAAGGGAAAGCAGCTCGTCAAATAAAATGACTCGTTTATCTACTCCAGTGCTCCAGAATGCTTCTTTTGGAATACAAAATGTGACGCAATTAAGACCATATTTTGTGCTGGCAGTGATGTACCACTCATGCATTCTTCTGAGCGCGACGGGTTGTTTGCTAAGTTGTACGGATGTCATTAACGGCTTCCCATTCTCAAATTTAGGAGGAACATTCTCAAGCTTGTATATTAGAACTCCTGGTTTAACTAAAGCTGTCCGCCGATTATACATGACACCGTCTTCTTCCCACTCCTCGATATCTTCTAATGCTGGCTCATGAGAAGAACGAGATGCACTCGATTTTCTAATATTTTCCTTCATAGCTTCCAAATACTTTGTCACTTCTGATGAAGGTTTCTTATTTTCGTATGAGCTAACTTTGACAGGCACTGATGATCGAGGAGTAGTCGTCGGAAGTTGGACACTGGCTTGTTGTTGAACCTGTTGTTCAACTGATTGCTCTTTACTCCCAGCAGCTGGCTCTAGTACTACTTCAAGCTGTTGCTCAACTAGTTGCTCTTTACTAGCAACAGCTTGCTCTGGTACTGCTTGAAGTTGTTGTCCAACTTGTTGCTCTTGGATATCATCGTCCTTGCTCAGACATAGGGGGAGTGGATCTTCCCGGACTGGGAGTGGATCTTCATGCACTTTCGCCTTAGAAGATGGGGTTGCAGTATTTGGAGATGCGACGGGGCTAGAAATTGGCTCATCGTCCAACACGATATCGCGTCGGTGCCAAAGGATTAATTGGTTGACAGCCTGCCCCAGAGTCGCGATCCCCTCAGGTGTGACGTGGTCTATTTCATAATCTTCATAATCATTATAAATGATCTGAAGAACTTGCATCACAGAATAATACAACGGAAGTGGACTCCCGTTGAAGTCACGATCAGGCTTTGTCATAGCAGTGGCAACCTGTTTGGTTTTGTTCCCTGCTCTACCTATCGGGACAAGAAGACGACAAGATTTGTCGTTAGCAATATCATCGACAGGGAACTTATGGACTGACCCTGAGCCTGGCACGGAACCAACGCTGCTAGGGTAGGCAGTTGGAGATACTAATTGCTCCTTTTGCACCGGAACCATCATTGTACTCGGTACCACTAATTGTCCTAATTGTCTAAGTTGTTCCATTATTTCTTGCATATTTTCTTTGACCTTTTGAGCAATTGTTTCATCAAGTGTTTTCTTAAACTTCTCACGTCTTCTATATGTGTCTTTATCTTTAGGGAAACCATCTAGCCAAGACATTTGAGAAGAGACCGCTCGAACCCGTCCGCTGTGTTCAGGGTTCCCCAAGATAGCGGTAAGTTGGTCATTCTCCCTCTTCGGCTTGAAGAGACCCTTCTATTGCTTTTCAATTACTTCTTTCATTTTATCCTCTACTTCATCCAGAGAGTCGGGCTTTTCAAGTTTGCCCTCGCTGGTCAAACCTGACCGAGCAAAGACCCAGCGTTGAGTTCGCTCATCGCACCCTTCTAATGGGTGAGGATTGCCCTTACTAAGAATTTCGTCTATTATCTTATTCCATTTCTGGACTTTGGGGGCATATCCGGCAGACCCCAAGCGATGATGGTATTTGTTCTTTTTTGCAAGCTCCGACCTAGTTGCACTTAGAGCTTTAGCATCAGGTGTGCTCTTTTGACGAACAAACTCTTGCCACTGAGCTTGTGTGATTTTTCCCATCTTCCTCGGGCTAGGGACCTTATTGGCCTTAACATAAGCATTCATTTCACTCTTCCAGCATCGAAACTTCTTGCCGCAAGAGACCAATGTTGCTTTCTTTACAGCTTCTTCTGTGCCTTTCGGGAACTTGGATTGTTTCTTTATCTTTTCCCACAACTCGTTCTTGGTCTGCTCAGGTAATTTCCTCCAATTCTCGGTTGTGATCGGCACAACCTCCCTAACAAGAAAACCGCATGCATTACGATACTTGGTAACTGAATCCAGTGGTTCTTGGGGAAGCCCACCTGGACCGACCCTTGTTATGTACATGATGCGGTCCAATGGACCCTTATTGGGACCTCGTTGCCCTCGTTTCCGCTTGAGTGAAGCTGAGGATTCATCCATTGGTAAACCTTCTGCGGTTTTAGGAGCCGATGTCACCTCATTGTCTTCGAGATTAATCTAGGTAGAAAAAAATTATAAGACTTCGTATACTTGACAACCAACATTAACTTGAACTGCTGAAGTTAAGATTCGTGATCCATACCTCGTTTGTGAAGTTCGTTGCATTACAGGCGGTTCTTAATTAAGAACCGATTTTGAAGATCATATATTTATCCAGACGGTTGTTCTTTAAAATCCGCCTGTGTTGTTCTTTCATCACAGACGGTTATTATATCATTCGTCATCACAGTCGCATATTTTTAAGGACCGCCTGTGTTTGAAAAATTGAGGCGCCTGTAAAAATGCTTTTTGTAGTAGTGATGGTGTGTGGATTTTTCGATGACTTCTGCTGAGGCAGGCAGCCCCCACTTGCATTGCCTCACCCACCATGCACGCATTCATACACATACAGGTAGTAGTAACCACCCAACCTCGTGCCAGCAACAACTACACTTCACTTTAATAATCTAAGTTTATACTAAGACTAACCTTCAGGTGTGGCTACGATCTCTGGCTGTATAATATTGTTGTGCAGGGATCGCTGCTGCATCATTTGTAACAAATGGCCGGAGAGGAACCATTGGTCCAGCAAATGGCTTGACGGCCGGCTCAAGGACAGCAACAGACAGAACTAGAGGTGGGACTCGGGTCGTGCCCGGTCCGGCCCGGCACGGCCCGTTCGTGCTTCGGGCCGAAATGGCCCGGGCCTGAAAGCACGTCGGGCCAGCGACAAAAATTCAGGCCCAGGCACGGCCCGGGGCCTGACGGGCTGCCTTCGGGCCAGGCCAAGCCCGAGCACGGCCCAGTTCACCAATTTAAGCCAATAAATAATTAAAATTTTAATAAAAATCAAGCTTTTAATGAAATAAATGGACAAAATGCAAAAAAATATGTAAAAATATGGAAGTGATAGAGAATATTTTTTGAATAATTTAGGAAAAAAATCATTAAATTTGGACCAAATTTGAAGAAATTATATAAGTTTAAACTTTTAAATTTGAATAAAAATGAAAAAACAACCTCAGTCCAGCAGCAGCCCACTACCACTGGGCTGGCCCAACAACATATAAAAATTGATTTGAGGACAATTTTTTTTAAAATACATAGCCAAAGAACCTTCAAAAAATATGAAAAAAAAATTATGTAGATTGATACAGTTGAATTACATATTCTCAAAAAAATTTACATTCAAAATAATAATATATTTCAGAGAATAAAAAAAATAAAAAAATGAATTTTGAGTTTTTTATGCCATACATGTACAAAAAATTTCCAAAAATTCTGAAAAAAATACTGGAGTCTAAGGATGTTGTATTTCATGTGTCCTCTGAATTTGAGTTTGAGAAACATAATAAATTGATCAGAACAAAAAAACAAATAAAAAAGGAATTTGAGGAGTTTTTGTCATTTTTATATCTTCAATAATACATCGATTTAGTGAGTGAAATTTTTTGTGAGGCTTTTTAATGATGACACCAACCTCCATGAATTTTTCAAGAATTTTTGAACTTTGTTTGTATGAAAGTGTGTTTGAATTTGAAGATTGTCTCATAACCTTAATAGCTTTTGAGTGAGAAGAGAGAAAATGTGAAACTTCACATGTTGAAGTATCTCAAAAAAATTATAAAAAATGTATACATGTAGAAATATAGAACATACACATACAAAACAAAATTTCATACAACATCTTTATTTTTTGGAGATTTACAAAATAGTGAAGAATATGTACATATGATTTATTTTGGTTGTTTATAAAAAAGTACAAAAAGACCTGTCGGTACCCTAGAAACCGTACACCCCTTGAGGTTACAAAGATCTCAAAAGAAAGCCATCTACTTGGTTTGAAGACCCTCGGAGGCCCACTTGTCAGACATGACCGGACCCGCTTCTCCAACATGGTTAATCCCTGGGTCGCCACGTGTACAACCAAACCGGAGCTACCGCCCACAAGGGGGAAGCTCCGGGCCACGTACCGAAACGGCACCTCCGGACTTAACCCCAGACCGAGAGAAGCTCCGGACTTGACACGTGTCTGGTAGCCCCGGAGCTACCTGCTTCCCACAGCAAGCTCCGGAGCTGCCACGCGTCCAATCGTCGGACCTGCCAGCCTCTAACCTCCGGAAGACCTTGTAACGGCTCCGGATCTTCAAAGGAGAGCCAAGGACTTCAAGACCCGATTAAGTGTCATTAATTCCATATTAATGACACTTAAACGGACGATCTTAACACCAGTAACAGCGCTGTCGGAGCCCGTTACAGGATCATTAAGAGGAATTAAGCGTGTGTCAATACTAGTAACCGCCGGGGCCACATGTCGGGCCAGGCTAACTTGTAACGGCCTGTCCTTGTACTATAAAAGGACAGGCCGACGATACACGCGGGGGGAGGTGGACGGACGAACTCACGCACCCGATACACTCGTGACAAGCTCTTACAGCTAATACAACACCAACACACCCGTGGAGTAGGGTATTGCGCTCAGGCGGCCCGAACCACGTAAATTCTTGTGTCTCCTGTGTCAAACTCCTATTCACCTTCTTGAATCTCTGCGCGCCCACACCGAACTTCAAACTCCCCAATCACTTTAGCAGTGTAGGGAGATCTGCCAGCTCCAACCACCGACAGTTGGCGCGCCAGGTAGGGGCGCCTGAGATTTTCGAGAATGGTGAACTCCGCTGCTGGATCATCCAACGGCCAACCTGCTGCTCAGGCTGTTGTGGGCAATCCCTCCAACAGGCAGCCACCAGTAGGAGCTTCAGCACCAGTAGGAGCCACACTCCCACCACCACCGTCTTCTCCAGCAAATCGTGCTGGGCAACGTGATGGTGTGCCGGCGTCGCTTACTGCGTTGGCGAGTCATGACAACCCGGAACACGCGCTCCATGCAGCGCGTGCTCTTCTCCAACGTCCACCACCTCTGGATGCATCTCTAGATGCAATGGAGCAGTGGAGGGCCGATGTGGAGCATTTGGTCGCAGCAGCGGCCGAACGCCTCAACAACCAGGGTCCTCCTCCTTCGGGACGAGCCCCGTCGCAGCGGCGGACTTTGTCTGGAAGACTTGGTCCGCACGCCTCTAATAGCAGGAGACGTGCTGCATCTCAACAAGTGACATCACTGCCCTCCGGGGCTCGAAGCACTCACACGGTATCCAGGCTTTCGACTCATGACCTCCGGGCTGAGCTTGATCACCGATACCGCCAGCAGGATGGCCGCGTCCATATTGAGCGTGCCCGTGAAAGACGGGAAGCTCAGGACCTTTCTACTCTGGAAGGAGTAGGAGGAGGCTGTTCAGCCCTAGCCATGCACCTGCGCATGGTTAGATGGCCACAGAAGTTCCGGCCTCACCTGCCGGAAAAATTCGACGGGACTGTCAACCCCGCCGAATTCCTTCAGATATACTCCACTCAATCTTGGCAGCTGGAGGAAACGAGGCCGTGATGGCCAATTACTTTCCAGTGGCCTTAACTGGGACCGCCAGGTCCTGGTTTATGAGCCTTCCACCCAACTCTATCAACAGTTGGGAGGAGCTGTGCCGCCAGTTCACTGCCAACTTCGGGAGTTCATACACCCGACCAGGCACTGAACTAGACCTTTTTGCGGTCGTTCAAAAAGGCGGAGAATCTTTGCGGTCCTTCATCCAGAGGTTCTCTTAGGTACGAAACACTATCCCTTCTATCTCAAGCGCTTCTGTCATTGTGGCATTCAGACAGGGCGTACGGGACAAGAAGATGTTGGAGAAGCTGGCGATCAAGGAGATCACCAGCGTCACAGAACTCTTCAGCCTTGCAGACAAATGTGCCAGAGCTACGGAGGGCCGTGAGATGCACTCCAAACCAGCCCCCGAGGATCACAAGAAATCCTCCAAGGAAGAAGCCGCTACCTCCGGGGGTGGCAAGAAGAAGAAGAAGACCAACGACAAGAAGAAGCCGTCGGCCGGCACATCCAACATTGCAGCTGCTGCAACTCCGGGTGGCCGGGGGCCACGCCCCGAGAAGCGACCTCGACCGTCTTATGAAGACGGTGGCAAACCCAAAGTGTGGTGTCCCATTCACAAAACGGGCAGCCACAGTTTGGAAGACTGCCGGGAGGTCCAAAACCTTGCCGAGCGCTACAACAAGCGCCGGGAAGGATCTCCTTTCCGACAGAGGGAAGGAAAGCAAAAGGTCGACGAAGCTCCGGCTGAAGAGGAGTTAGGGTTTCAGGATCCCAAAAAGGTCCTGAAAGCCGTTTACACCTCCGTCGACGATGACTCTGACGTCTCTGACAACGAGCGTCGGAAGACGATGAACACCATTTTTGGTGGGTCATGGGATATCACCTCCCGTCGCATCATCAAGACTATGCGGCGGGATATGGCCGCTGTAGCCCCTACAGTCAGGCCGGAACCTCATCGAAAGTGGATGGACACCTCCATCACTTTTGATGCTTCTGATTGCCCGAGGAGCATGGTTGGAGCAGGACAGTTACCTTTGATGGTATCTCCTACCATCAACAACATCTAGCTCCGCCATGTCATGGTAGACGGAGGTGCGGGGCTTAACCTCATCAGCTTCGAAGCTTTCACTAAGCTTCAGCTCCGACCTTCGGATCTCCAGCCCTCTTGACCTTTCTCCGGAGTAGGTCCGGGGGCCATTACCCCACTCGGAGCTATTACTCTCCCTGTTACCTTCGGGACCCGGGAGAAGTATCGCACTGAGAATTTGGTCTTCGATGTTGCTCAGATCAACTTACCATTCAACGCCATCTTGGGTAGACCTGCCCTGTACATATTCATGGCAGCTGCTCATTATGGATATCTGGTGTTGAAGATGCCAACACCAGTAGGCGTTCTCCAGATCTGCGGAGATCGCACTGCCGGAGTAACTGCACTGGAGGAACTCCACGCACTCACCACGGCGCAAGAGGAGGACTCCAGACAGGAGCAAGCTCCGAAACCCCCGAGCATTCGTCAACGAGGCTCGACTTCTGCATCCCGTGTGCAGCCAAGCGGCGACACTGACATTCCCGTCAAAGTCGTCCAAATTGGTTCCGATGCCGCTCAAACCACCCGTATATCGGGAGGGTTGAACGACAAATAGGAACTCGTGCTCATCACTTTCCTCCGGGCTAATGTTGACGTGTTTGCTTGGCAACCGTCACAAATGTCTGGGATCCCCAGGGAAGTGATTGAGCACAATCTGAAGATCTACCTCGATGCTCGGCCTGTGCATCAGAAGCCTCGGAAGCAATCCGTAGAGCGGCAAAACTTCATCCGACAAGAAGTGAAGAAGCTACTTGAAGCCGGATTCATCCGAGAAGTCTTCCATCCAAAATGGCTGGCAAACCCAGTCGTTGTGCCCAAGGCCGGCGGGAAGCTTCGGATGTGCATCGACTACACCACACTAAATAAGGCATGTCCAAAAGATCCATTCCCACTACCTAGAATAGATCAGATAGTGGATTCCACCTCCGGGTGTGAATTACTGTGTTTCCTAGACGCATATTCTGGGTATCATCAAATCATGATATCTAGGGAGGATGAAGAGCATACTTCATTCATCACAGTAGATGGATTGTACTGTTACATAGCCATGCCATTTGGTCTCAAGAATGCAGCTTTAACTTTTGTACGAGCTATGTACAAAACTTTTGAGGAACTCATCAGAGACATAGTGGAAGTGTACGTCGATGACATCGTGGTCAAGGTCAAGAACAAGGAGTCACTCCTAGACACCTTGCAGGCTCTCTTCGACAAGCTGCGGACCACCCGCACAAAGCTAAACCCGGACAAGTGCGTGTTTGGGGTTAGCTCCGGAAAACTTCTTGGTTTCCTGGTAAGTCACCGGGGCATTGAAGCTAATCAGGTGAAGATAAAAGCCATTGAAGACATGCGGCCACCAACCCGCATCAAAGACGTCCAAAAGTTAACTGAGTGTCTAGCAGCCCTCAGCCGGTTGATATCAAGACTGGCGGAACGGGCACTTCCCTTCATCAAGTTATTGAGGAAGTCCGGACCATTCCAATGGTCCGAAGAAGCAGAGAAGGCATTCCAGGAGCTGAAACAGTTCCTCACCACCCTACCAATTCTGGTAGCTCCGAACCCTGGTGAGCCTTTGTTGCTTTATATTTCAGCTACTGATGAAGTCGTTAGTATGGTTCTGGTTGCGAAGAGACCGGAACTACCCTACACTCAGGAATCCATACCCCTTCGGGAAGGTCCGGAAGTTCCTGAAAGCGAGTCTGGGTCCCAGCTCCCAGATTCGAACCCACAAGAAGCTGCTTCAGGAAACCTAGACCCCTCCAGGAGGGTCCAGGTCATTTCTGAAGAAGCTTCGGGTTCCTCCAGCCAGAACCCGGAGGTACCCGAAAAGAATCTGGACCCCTCCATAGGGTCCGGATCAATGAAGAGGAAGCTCCGGACCCCTCCGGGAGGGTCCGGACCATTCAACGCCCGGTATACTTCATCAGTGAAGTATTACATGATGCCAAGACTCGATACCTAGAGGTGCATAAGCTGCTCTATGCAGTTCTTATTGCCTCCAGGAATCTTCGACATTACTTCCAAGCTCACAAAGTCTCGGTGGTGACCTCCTATCCACTTCGAGCAATCTTGCATAATCCCAACTCAACTTGGAATATTGCAAAGTGGGCTGCGGAATTGGCTGAATTTGATCTTGAATTTATTACAAGACAAGCAGTCAAGAGTCAAGCGTTGGCAGATTTTGTGGCAGAATGGACTCCCTCTCCATCAAATCCAGGGGGCCCCAGCGAGCAGAAGACGGAGCATCAAGCTCCAACCTTCACCGAGCCTCACTGGACCCTCTACTTCGACGGCTCCATGCAGAAGCAGGGGGTCGGAGCTGGAATCCTTCTCCTTGCACCGACTGGGGAGAAGGTAAAATACATGGTACACCTTGACTTCAAGGCAACCAACAACATTGCGGAGTATGAAGCACTCATCTACGGACTAAAGGTGGCACTATCATATGGTGTCAAGCAACTGCTGGTCAAAGGAGATTCACAACTCATCATCAAGTAGGTGAAGGGTGAATGCACCTGCAATAATCTCCATCTAGCTGCTTACCTCCTTGAAGTCCAGAGGCTTCAGAAGGACTTTGAAGTCCTAGACCTCCACCATGTTCAGCGTGCTCATAACGCTGAAGCTGATGAACTCTCGACCAAGGCGTCAACCGGAGCTCCGGCTCCTGACGGAACCTTTGTCCGGAGGTTGTCAAAGCCAACAGCTCAGCCTGCTGAACTGAGCGAAGGGGGCGAGATCAGCATCCCGATGCTGACGGTCCCGATGGCCCTATTACCATGGCAGCCATCAAGGGTCGTAGGTGCTGCCGGAAGCTCCAAGCTACCCAACACGCAAGACTCAAAAGCTCAAGCTAGCTCCGATGCATGGATCTCGGAGATCCGGAGCTACTTGAAAGACAACATCCTTCCTGACGATGATGTATCCGCTCACCGGGTAGTCAGATTGGCTAAAAGATACATGTTGGTAGAAGGGGATCTCTACCGGCGCGGTGCCAACGGCATCCTAATGTGGTGCATCACAAGGGAAGAAGGCTGCGAGCTTCTCGCAGAAATCCATGGAGGCGGGTGTGGGAACCACGCATCTTCCCGCACGCTGGTCGGAAAAGCCTTTCGGCATGGCTTCTACTGGCCTACAGCGCTCCAGGATGCCACTGAGCTGGTGAAGAAATGCGAAGCATGCCAATTTCATGCAAAGCAAATTCATACACCGGCTCAACCCTTACAAATGATACCTCCTACATGGCCCTTCACTGTATGGGAGATGGACATCTTGGGACCCTTCCGAAGAGCCGTCGGAGGTTACAAGTTCCTGTATGTCGCCATCGACAAGTTCACCAAGTGGCCGGAAGCAACTCCAGTTGTGACGATCAACAAGCAATCTGCTATCAACTTTCTGCAATCCATTGTAAGCAGATTCGGAGTCCCAAACAAGATCATCACTGATAATGGGACTCAATTCACAAGCTCCGCATTCCAAGGATATTGCGAAGACCTCGGCATACAAGTTTGCTACGCCTCAGTAGCTCACCCAGCCAGCAATGGCCAAGCCGAGAGAGCAAATGCTAAAATCCTTAAAGGACTTAAAATGCGCACCTATGAGCGCTTGAAGAGACATGGAGCCAACTGGATCGAAGAGCTTCCGCCCACTTTATGGGCCAACAGGACATCTCAAAACCGGTCAACTGGAGAGACACCCTTCTTCCTGGTGTACGGAGCTGAAGCAATCCTTCCTCCGGAAATCACCTTGGGTTCACTCCGGGTCCGGACCTTCGACGAAGCCGCGCAGGAACAGCTCCGGCGTGAAGACCTAGACCTCCTCGAGGAGGGAAGGTGCCAAGCAGCTGTTCGGAATGCCCGATATCGTTAAGCTCTACGGCGTTATCACCAGCGGCATGTACACAACCGACAGCTCGAGGAAGGCGATCTGGTCCTACGGAGAATACTATCCAGAGAAGGGTTAAACAAACTCTCCCCCGGCTGGGAGGGGCCCTTCCGAGTGATTAAAGTATACCATCTCGGAAGCGTTCGCTTGTCTACCGAGGATGGGACACCTCTCCCAAATCCTTGGAACATCGAGCACCTCCGTAAGTTCTACACTTAATACCACGGAGGTGAGTCTTGAGTAACTTGAGGTGTATGTTATAGAGTCATTGTACAGAGTCAGGTAGTTCCTCCGGGAGAGCAGCCAAACCTTTCCTCAAAGGTCCGCAAAGCTCATGCAACACTTGTCACAGTCTCAGGACTAAAAGTGTGGCTAACTACACTGGGTCAAACGAGAAATGAAACACACTTAGCCTGGTTCCGTACCCTAAGAGTGTACTTGTTTCCCCTGTACCCCGGACCTATAATGAAAGACATCTTCATGTGAAATAGACTCCACGTGCATTTGTTTTGTACAGGCTCAACATTTTTATTTTTCTCTTTCTTGTCTATAACAAAGACGTGCAATTCTTAAGAAATTTAAGTTCAACCGGTTTATATACGATTCGAGTTGTATTGTTAGTTTTTTTGGATTCAAATATCGTTCATGGCCAACTCGCCTGAAAGCCGCCAAGCCAATCTAGGGCTGGAGTGTGCTATCGACTTAGCCTGGTCAAACACCCTAAGTACGCCACTCTACCTACACCCCGGCAGGCCGAAGTAAGGTGGGTCCATGGGCTGTTGAATCTAAGAGAAAAGGCAATGCACCCGGTTAAAACCGAGTTCAACTTAAAGTTTTCTTGAGAATCGTAAGCCGCGACGAAATTATAGACAAGGAACGAATTTTACTATTTTTCTTGGCTTAAGTGTGCAGAAAAAATAAAGTCTATGTTGATGGAGAAAAGCCGGAGCTAACTAAGCTCCGACTCCCCCAAGGGGGCCAACCGTCGACGCTGAATATAAGATGGTGAGAAGACCCTGTAAATGGAGTCTGCTGCCAACAAACCAAAGTGTTGGCAAAGGTCACTGCCGGAGCTACTCAGCTCCGACACCCCGGAGGACTAATTATTGACGCTCTATGCGTTGATAGAGGCTATTGCCGGAGCTATCAAGTTCCAGCGATAGACAATGCCGGAGCTTCTAAGCTCCGACAACCTCAGAGGGCCTTCACTATCGAAGACTTCGGACCTAAATTCTACAAATTCGGAGCAAATGAGTCTTCAACAAAACACAATATCCTTTTGGTACATGTTCACAATCAAATTGTGTACATCTACCAGGGGGCCGAGTGAAGATAAAGGTGTTGAAGACAAAAAGTGAAATTCGCAAAAATTTTGGGGATTTCATTCGTCTGGAGACAGGAGATTACATCCAGAGACAAGGGATTACAAAATTGAGGAAGAAGAAGAGAAAATACAAGTGAAAGCTAAAGAGATGGTCCTATACCCTATGGAAGAACTCGGCGACCTTCTGGGTGACCTCCGATACGCTGGCTCGGGTAGCTTCGCCTTCTCCTTCAACGGGGCCTTCAACCACCGGGTCCAGAGGAAATTGGGAGTTCCGATTGGTGTAGCACGTCAGCACATAATCTACGACGTTCTTCGCCAGGGATTGCCCCTCAACCTCCAGTTGGTCCGCGATGACATCGCCCACCTTGGAGAGCTTGCTATCTGCTGCGCTCAACTCCTGCAGCGCAAGGTCCAGCTCTGGCTCCGGATCATCCGGGCGCACGGGGCTGAAACCCATCGGCGTCAGCGCGTCATTGGCCTTGCCCAGGAACTCCCAAATCTGTAGGGAGTCCGCCGTCCTCAAGCTCTTCATCTCTTCCATGGATCTCCTGGCCTCCGTCAGTTCGGAATTCTCACGGGCGAGGCGCTCAACTTATTTGGTGTTTTGCTGAATCTTAGCAGCAACCCGCCTCTCGAGTCTTCCGAGCTCCTCCTCCCGGAGGTGTATCTTGTTCCGACGATCGACCAGGTCCTTCTCCCTAGCCTCCACTTTTTTCTCCCGGGCAACAAGGGCACACTCATATTCGTAGAGTTCCTGCCCCCGCACCCAGGTCTTCTCCTCTTCCTCTTGGCAGCGCTCTTCCAACTTTTTTGGTGCGCTCCTCGAGGCCCTTATAAGCCAGAGCTACCTTCTCGGCAAGCTCCTCTTCCCTCCTCAGGACATCATCCCGCAGCTCAAGGAGTTTCTGCTCTTCATTCTCGAGCCGTTTCTCCCTCTCTTCAAGTGCCTCTCGGTGCTTGATGAGTGCAGTGTTAATGACCTCCAGCCTTTCATGGCGTTCCTCGGCCGCACTGTTGGCTGCTTTGGCTTGATTGTATATCTCCTGGGATTGGGTGTCGAGGGCATGAGTCATGCTCTCCCTGTCGTCCAGCAGCTTGCCCCAGTACTCCAGGCGGATCTTCTCCCGCTTGATCCACTCCTTGTCATCCGCTAGCCTCGACTGCGCCAACTTGGTCTCGAAGTGGAGCCGATTACGCCACTGCCTAAGGGTTTGGCGCTCCTCTTCAAGAGCCTTGCTGTCGTGGAAGAAGGCCAATTGGACTTGACGCAGACTGGAGCAGGCGTTGTTGATAGACATCGATAGCGGGATGGGCTCCGGACCTGCTGGGGTCTCCTCCGTCAGCGGGTCTTCACATACAAAAATTGGGTCCCACTCTACGAGAGTGGAACCCTGAGCTTCCAAGGCACTAGGGCCGTCCTCCGGGATGGCCTCAGTCGCCATCGAAGAAGGCCCCGCCGCCAAGTCTTCATTCGCCCCCTCGGGCAGGGGGCCAGCGACTTCGCTTGGGCACTCCGGCTCAGCCGCAGGTACCTCCGGCATCGTCGCCTCCAGAGCAGGAGCTGCTACTGGCTCTGGTCGGGACACCTCTTCTGAAGGAGGCTCGAGCTCCCTCGCCTCTTCAACTGGCCCTGAGGACGGAGCTCCAACAATAACCGGCTCAGCGGCCGGTGCTTCGAAGGTAGCCAGCTCAACTACCGGAGCTACCTCGACTTCCGGCTCGTATGCCGGGGCTTCAATCACCTCCGGCTCAACCGCCGGGGCTTCAGCACTTTCCGGCTCCGAAGCCGGGACTACTACTTCCTCCGGCTCAACAGCCGGAGCTTCCATCACTGCAGCACCAGGACCCGAAGCTTCAACCTCCGGGACAGGTGCCGCTGGCATGTCTTCACTCCCGTGGTCCGGCGCTACCACGGGAACTTCTGGGGACGAGTCGAGGTCCATGACCACGACAGCCAGCGCCGGAGCTGTCGCAGCCTCAGCCACCACCTGGGGCGGCACCGGGACAGGAGCAGAAGCTCCCACGACCTCAGACACTGTGGCTGAGGGTGGAGCTTCACTTCCCTTCTCGGGGACGCTACAGATGATGGACGAAGAAAATCAACAAACAGTTGCTACAATTAAATAGTTAACCAAGGTAAAGATTAAAAATTACCTTGGAAGGCTTCCGCACCAGCTTGCGCGAAACCTTTTTCCTAGACGTTCCGGGCTGGCCACGGTCGGTGTAGGAGCTCCGGAAGGCCCCCTGGCCCTGGAACTTGTCGCATCCACGGGCGTTTCCCGGGTCGAGGCTCTCCTCGATCGGGAGGAACCCCTGGACCTGGAGGCTCTCACCATCCCAGGTGTCGGAGTCGTGCGCCCGGAGCTAGCACCCCAGGAGGGTTCCACCACGGGGACAGACGCGCTCCGGGAGGATCCCACTGCAGGAACGGTATCATTTCGGAAGGACCCCACTACGGGGACGGTCGCCACGGTTGTAGAAGATCTTCCCCCCTGGGGAGAAGGAACTGAGGCGGAAGTAGCGGGCCTGACGAACCTTCCGTCGGCATGTCGCAGCTTCCTCTTCTGGCTCTCCGGCTCATCCGCCAGCTCCTTGCCCTTGCCGACGACCTCGACCCTTGGCTGTGGGGCAGGGGCGGAGCCGTCTTCGGGCATCCCGGGGGATCGCCACCCGGGTGGTTGATCTTCTCTCAACGACACCAAGGTCGTCAAGTGCAGGCATCGTCCGCCGGAGCTCCCTGCTGAACTCCACCTCCACGTTTAGAGGGAGAAAGGCCGACGGCGGAGTCAAGTCATCACCGTCGATGTCGATGCCGTGCTGGAATTTCTTGAGGTGGAACTCCAAGGTCTTCCCCACCATATTGGACTTCAACCCGGTCTCAACCCGGTCCTCGTCCATCACGCTGTCGAGGGCCCAAGCGAGCTTCTCCCTCTTCTTCAGCGGCGCCCACCTGTTGGCCAGGAAATTGCAGAATACCACCTGGGGAGTCAATCCTCCCTCCACGCATTGGCGGATCCTGGTCAGGGCGGGGTTGAAAGCTTCCGCCAGCACCGAAGCTTCACTCCAGATAGTCGTGTCGATGCCGGGCAGACCGCCAGGTAGCTCCAACCTCTCGTGCTCCTCCACCCTGACGACTATCTAATCTTTCTTCCAGTCATCCCATTTCCCGGAAGGGAACGACCGGAGGTACTTGAATGGGCACTTCTTGCGCTTCACGAAATAGTAGAAGCCAAGGTACTCATTGCTCCGGCTGGTGGTGTGGACGGTGAAGAAGGTCCGGATAAGCTCGATGCAGAGGGGGGGGGATGCCCACCCACATCTCACAGAAGTGGACAAAGATGGACATGAGGAGAACGGAGTGAGGGCCAAGGTGGTATAGCTGAAGACCATAGAAGTCTAGCAGCATCAAGAAGAAGGAAGAAAAAGGTGGGATCAACCCCACCATGGCGTACGAAGAAAAGTACACCATTTCGCCGGTGCGCTCCTTCTCGAAGGGGAGCTCTCCACCGGAACGGACCAAGCGGTTGAAGAAGTACGAGGACCACCCCATGAGGGCCCGGACCTTCTTCAAATCTCCGTCGGTCTTCAAACGACTTTCGCGCAGACCCAACTCCATCGCAACACAGCTAGGCAAGAGAAGAGGATTGAAGCACGAGTTGGGAGTTTGAGTGCAAAATCAGATGAGAGGCATAGAGAACTCCCGATGGTGCGCGCTTTCCTTCTTAAGTAAGCCCTCGCAACGCTTGGATGGAAACTGCAGGGAAGTCGAAGATACCACTCAAGAATTTAACCCAACCGATGACAAGAGGGCCTGGGACCACCCCGACAATCAAGTCGAGGCTCTTACCCAGGCGAACGGTTGCCATCACGCGGCGGGAAACCCAAAGGCGGCAGCCTGACAAGGCGCGCGGAACCGATACGGTTTTTGTATCGGGAACCGGCGACCTTCAATTACGTGAGATCTGCACGTCAAAGATCTCATCTGCCGCCTGAGGTGCGCCACGCGGCGGGATCTAACTGTAAATCCCAGCCAACAGCACCTCCGAAGACCCTTGAAGACTCAGTTCAAGAGTCACAAGGATGGACCCACCTCCGACGGAATGACTTCACCCCAGTGATCTTCCTCGGAGGTAGGTCCAGGGGGCCACTGTCGGTACCCTAGAAACCGTACACCCCTTGAGGTTACAAAGATCTCAAAAGAAAGCCATCTACTTGGTTTGAAGACCCTCGGAGGCCCACTTGTCAGACATGACCGGACCCGCTTCTCCAACATGGTTAATCCCTGGGTCGCCACGTGTACAACCAAACCGGAGCTACCGCCCACAAGGGGGAAGCTCCAGGCCACGTACCGAAACGGCACCTCCGGACTTAACCCCAGACCGAGAGAAGCTCCGGACTTGACACGTGTCTGGTAACCCCGGAGCTACCTGCTTCCCACAGCAAGCTCCGGAGCTGCCACGTGTCCAATCGTCGGACCTGCCAGCCTCTAACCTCTGGAAGACCTTGTAACGGCTCCGGATCTTCAAAGGAGAGCCAAGGACTTCAAGACCCGATTAAGTGTCATTAATTCCATATTAATGACACTTAAACGGACGATCTTAACACCAGTAACGGCGCTGTCGGAGCCCGTTACGGGATCATTAAGAGCAATTAAGCGTGTGTCAATACTAGTAACCGCCGGGGCCACATGTCGGGCCAGGCTAACTTGTAACGGCCTGTCCTTGTACTATAAAAGGACAGGCCGACGATACACGCGGGGGTAGGTGGACGGACGAACTCACGCACCCGATACACTCGTGACAAGCTCTTACAGCTAATACAACACCAACACACCCATGGAGTAGGGTATTACGCTCAGGCGACCCGAACCACGTAAATTCTTGTGTCTCCTGTGTCAAACTCCTATTCACCTTCTTGAATCTCCGCGCGCCCACACCGAACTTCAAACTCCCCAATCACTTTAGCAGTGTAGGGAGATCTGCCGGCTCCAACCGCCGACAAGACCAATATAAGTTTGAAAATAATTGTTCCAAGTGGTAGAGAGTATTTTTCTAAGAATGTAGAAAAAAGAATCATTGAATTTGGACTTAATTTGCGAAATCTATACAAGTTTGAATATTTAAATAGGAATCAAAAATAAAAAAGACATGCAAACTCAAGAACAGCCATGTCAGGCCGCCGGGCCAATTCGGGCAGTCGGGCCGCTTCGGCCCGTTAGGGCATTTCGGGCCGTGCCAGCCCGGGCATGGCCCAAGTCGTCGTGCCGTGCCATGTCGACCGCCGTGCCCAAAACCTAGGCCCGGCACGGCCCGGTGTTACGGGCCGGGCCGGCCCGGCCCGAATGACCTTCGTGCCGGGCCGGATCGGGCCTCGGGCCGTGTCGTCGTGCTTCGGGCCGCCCGGTTTTAGCCCGGCCCAATTCCCACCTCTATTACTGGTGCTATCAAATAAACTGGGATCATCAAGCTCGGCTAACTGGCCTGCCGTGTGGAATCTTTCACTTCCGAGATAGCGATGTGTATGAGCGGCCTGTGATTACAACGCTCTATCTGCTGTCACACCCAACAGAAGTATACACACACAAAAGAATAGTGCCAATAGGCTGACAGTCATACCTATGAATTTTGTGCATTCTAAGCTGCGGAAATATATAGTGCAAACTATATATGAGGTGCAATCATGCAAACTCTTTTAGAAAAAGAATAGCGCAGGAGGAAAAATCTTGTGCATTTCTAGCTCTGAGATGTTTAAGCCTGTAACTTGAAGTGCTGAGTTTTAGGCCCTGTTTGGCACAACTGAAACTTGTTACAAAAGCAGTTTGTTTGAAAAGCTGGTAAAAAGCAGCTTCCGCTTATGTCCTGCTTTTAGTTCATTCTAAGAAGCAGCTGAACTAATAAGCTGTTACAAAAACTTCCTGTTTGGCACATCCTCGGCTTATTTTTATGAAGAAGCTGCAGCAGAAGCTGTGCCAAACAGAGCCTTAGATGCTCCGAAACAAACTTTCACCTACACTACACTTTATCTATTAGGTGCTTGTCAATGTATGCGCCCAATGATGCAGTTTACTTGGCCATTACTGTATTGTATGTGTGCCAGCGAATCAGAAGCACATAGCAACATTATCAAGACAATTGGTCAATCATAGGTCTCATATACATGTGTAAGCACAGCTGACATTGACAGCTGCAAGGCTGGAGTAGAATCTATGGTTCTAGATGTGGGGACCGGAGTCCACAATTTTCAACAATCGTATTAGGTGGTGTCATGCGATACGACACCCAACAGCACACATGTAAAGGAACGCGTATTACATAAATCATTTGCTAAAATTTACAAAGATGTTAAGTTTACAAATAGTTTATAAAGATAAACTACAGCAGAAGATAAGATTACAACTCTCGTACTCCAGTCTAATAAGCAAAAGAGAAGTCATCCAGCCCACGGACGCTCCTCACTAGCCACGAAGAGCAAACAGCGGCGGCATAGTTCCCACATGAGTATATCACTCGGAGAGTCCCGAGTCCCATCGGACCACCAATAGCATAAGCACAGAGGTTAAAACCTGCAAAACAACTTATATAGCAACCGTGAGTACGAAGGCTCAGCAAGACTTAACCGTCTCACCTAAACATGAAACTCTACATGAGGGTAAAGACATAAACATGGGATGGCAGATTTGCATAATGGACTCGCCTAAATGTGGGTCCTTATTTTTACATTTATAACAGCAGTTTAAAACCTTGTGCGGGGCAACATTGTAACTCCACAATCAAACAAGAAACACTTCATCACGATGTTGCATGCCCAAGGTGGAAATTAAATTTAATGAGCACTATACTAATACATACACCATAGCAATACCATGACAATATAATGTTCATAACAGTAGCAATTAATTCTAATCTCAAGTGCAAGTATTTACTTACGTCACAACTCAGTGAACAAGTGGTACTCATATCCGCGAGGGACGATGATTCGAATCAATGATACTCGTAAAACACGACACGTACGCCCGTACTGGAAGTCACATTGGTGCACTCCACGGACGTCGTACGCAGCCACCTTTCTCAAGTTCCGCCAAAGTTGAATCGATTCAATCGTCTAGGAAATATCCCCACTCACGGTGCACTCTTCCACTGTGAAGATGTCGTGAGCGAGTTTCCGTCTACTGTGTTGCGGCCGAAAGGCCGAGGCGATCGAAAAAGTCTCAACAAAAGCTTCCCAAGGTACATCGAGTTCGTGGACCCCATATATCCAGTATGACTCTGGTACAGTTCAAACTTGCTCAGCAGGGCGGCATACGGATCGGTCCTTAACCGACACAGGCAGGGCTATGCACCCAAGACCATGTCTTGTTGCATCCTACACCCCTACCCGGTCTCATTTTCATATTACTACTCCATTTTCTTTGAACCAATCGTGTGTGAAAAAATCCTAGCCATGCGAGTAGATTTCAACTACTCGACTTCTACCGAATCCTATACAACATTTAGCATAGCATAGTCTACACGATGACTTGATAACTAACCAAATACTCCATAAGTTGATCTGGTCATGCAAGTGGGTTTTCAATCACCTTAGCCCTAATGCACAATACTCACCCTAGACATAGGTGATACAAATCGAAATCTTGTAATATCGCTTAAATACAAACTGAGGCTTGCCTGGTTGCAAGGTGGTGTCAAAGTTAATCTCCAGAGGTATGACTTCAAGTAGCTCCAGGGTCATCTTGAGCTCGGCAACTAGTCGATATGCAAAGAATCATGCAAGTTAATCAATACTGGTATTATGATATAGTTTAATGGAAAGACAGTTAAGTATATTAATTTAAGCACAGTGGTTCTGGATATTTTACAGGGGACACTAAGTACTATGGGGAAGATCTGGACCAAAAATTGGATATGTTCAAGGAAGCTTGTTGTCTCTAAAATTCCAAAAAATAAAAGTCTTCTCTGAATTTTGGTTGTAATTCTGGAGGTCTATCATGGCTACCTGTGGTTGTACCATACAGAGGGGTTCTCACTGGTTCTATGAAAATTTGTTTCATAAATTTATAACCTTTCTATTGGGAGATATTGATTTTAGAAGTTTGGATAAATTTCTGAAATAGTTCTGATATTTTTGGGCATTCTATGACCTGTTAGGAAAATCTCCAGATTGAACTAGGTTATTAAAGTCCAATGAAGCTCAAATTTTTACAGGAATTCAGAAACTTACTACATAACATTTTGGCAAAATTTCATAGTTTTCTATTAAGTGAATTATCAGATAAAAATCAAACATGATTTTACCTTAAAGGGCTCTACAAGAAAATCTAGTGATTTTCATGAAGATTGGGTTGTAGTTATGGTGAGTGTGGATAAAGAGAAAACCAACAAAATTGGTGTAAGGACCGAATGCCCAAGAGGGGGGGGGGGGTGAATTGGGCTTTCTTCTAAAAAATCTTAGCAATGAAACTTAATTTCTAAAGCCCAATTCCCTACGCGACTATCTATGCAATCTAGTAGATAGAAACTTTGCGGAATATAAAATGCATAAAAGTAAGGGAAGGAGAAGGATGCAAACTCCCGAGGAGACAAGGATTTATCCCGTGGTTCGGCAAGATCGTCAAGATCTTCCTACATCCACGTTGTGGCACCCACCAAAGGGTTTTGCCACACCCAAGTCACCAAGACGAGGGGTCTTCACTATTCCTCTCCGTTCGCCTCCTTGGCAAGGTGGAGCTCAAGCCTTGTACAACTTCGACCTTCCGGGCTTCCACAAACGCCTTGGCAAGCTCCGGAAGTCTCTTTACGATTACAACACCAAGGGCACACCCTTGAGGCTCTCACACTATCCTAGAGAGTCCACTCACCCAGAATGGTGGCACACAAGCTCTCTCTCTAGCTAGTTCTAGCCTAAACCTTGGTGTAGAGATGATCGAAATGGTGTGGAAGTGATTGCTCTTGGCCTTGAACACTTGTGGATGTGTTGATAGCTTCTGGTGATCAAGACTTGACGAAATGACAGGGTTAGGGGGTATTTATAGCCAGCCTCCCCGAAATAGCCGTTGGAAAAGTAGGCTGACAGAACTTTACTGTGAACACCGGATGATCCGATGTCTCCCCTTTAGTTATCATCGGTCTAATTACTTTGGCTAACGTCATTGTGTCAGATATGACTGTTGTTAGACCGATGTTGCTCCTGTCCTCTCATCGGATGATCCGGTGGCTCTTCCTCCAGAATTTGCTTAATCTTGATGCTTACTGGAGTGATTGACCGATGTGTGTAAGTCTGTACATCGGATGATCCGGTGCTACACTTGGTCCAAGGGTAATGCAAACTGTACTGATGGATCGATGTCATTGAGCCATTCACATCGGATGATCCGGTGAGTACATTGTTCTAAGGTCTTCTTCTTCAGTTGAACCAACTCGACCGATGTGTACATTTCTGAAATCATCAGTTGATCCGGTGAGTTGATTTTGTTTGCTTCGAGTTGTTTTGAGTGAATCTTTTGTGTCTTGCTCATATGACCTCTTGGACATTTGTTTCATAAGCCTCTCTGTCGATCTTTAAGCATTGTATGTTGTCAACTTATGGTTGATTGACTTAGACATAAGAGCTTTCACTTCTTGTCTTTATCTCATTGATTTGATCTCAAAAGTTGATTGTATATGGGTCTCCAATGACATATTTATTTCATTTTATTGAGTGATTATGGGGACCTTGCATTCACAAATTCATTAGTAAAGTTCAATGGTTGTCATTAATCACCGAAACCGTACTTCATGGGGGGCCTAGATGCTTTCAATCTCCCCCTTTTTGGTGATTGATGACAACACAATAATCAAAGCGTAATAGTAATGAATTTGATGGAATGAAACTTAAAAGAATATGCAATGAATACAGGAAGTCACACTTGAAGCTTAAGCATCAAATGATAACTCAAGTGTGAATAAATAAGTGATCAAAAACATAGATAAACACCAAATGAGCCCAATCGATTAATTAACATAAGAGTACTCAATGAACACCAAATGTGTAGCAAAAACATCGAATTACAAAAGATAATATTGATAAACTCCAAATTACAAAAGATAACAGATAACACAAAAGAAGGACTCCCCCTGAGACTAAGACACTCCCCCTGAGACTAAGCTCTCCTCCCCTTGACTCCTCTAACTCTTCTCCCACTTTGGCATCAAGACACCAAAAAGGGATCCGAGTGCCTAAGGATCCTGAGTGCTGGGCGCGATGACGAACTGGTCACCGTCGGGAGTGCTTTCGCCGGAGCTGCTGCCTGGAGTAGCGGTGGAAGGAGCTGCCGGAGCCGTAGGAGCCACCGTCGGTGCCTGCTGTGGAGGAGCTGCTGGAGCAGGGGCACTGACAACGGAAGTCGGCGTCTGCTGAAACAGTGTCGTGGCCGGCAGTAGGGAGTGAAGCGGAGCACCAGGAGCCAGAAGGGGAGACATGCTGAACGAGGGTATCGGCGTAGAAGGTACTAGGGCCACTAGAGCGGCAGCTGGAGCCAGGACTGGAGGTGGTGGAGCGACTCCTGGCAGCTGCGATGGGAGGGCAATCCCGGTCTGGGTGTAGAGGTTGGTGATCAACCCTAGGATGCCCATCATCGCCTGCTGTAACACCCTAAATTTTCGCATCATGCATTGCATACATGGTCATGCATTAAACACTAGTAGAATAAAAGAAAAATAATAAAACATATATATACAAATGTATGTAGCAAAAGAAGAAATAGAAAATAATAATTATAGCCTAAAACTTGTAATAGGGAATAAGTATAAAAATAATAATAAAAATATATATAAGTATATATATAAATAATATATATAACAATATATAAAAATAGATAAAATATTAATATTAATAATATATGTTATAAAAATAATAAATAATAAATATATAATACAAATAATAATATATATATAAATATATATAATAAATTATATAATAAAAGAAAGTAAAAAAAGTAAAATAAAAAAATATAAATAATAAAATATATAATAATAATAATATAAAAGAATAAAAAATAAAAAAAATAAATAAAAGAAAAGGGAAGTAAAAAAAAGAAAAAGAAAAAAAAGAAAGGCCAACCCGGCGGCCAGGCCAAGCGGCCCAGCCGACCGAGTGGCCTCGCCCCGCCCGCCGCAGCGCTCGGCTCCCGCCCCGACGCAGTAACCCCCCCCCCCCCCCCCCCCCCCCCCGCTGGGCCCCGCTCCGCGTCAGCCCCGGTCCGGCTCGGCCTCCCGCTGGCCCCGACGCCGTAACGCCCCCTCCGCCCCGACTCCCCTCCCCCCCCCCGACGCGGTTCCGATTTTCCCGTTCGCTCCCGACCCCACCGGAAATTCCGCCCCGCGTCCGACTTTCCCGCCCTCGAGTCCCGTTCCGCCCCGACTTCCTCCCGATCGCCTGTTCCGCCGCCCCTATAAAAAGGGACCTAAGGCTCACGATCCCAGCCGCCAGAATCGCCCAGGGAAAAGACCCTAGCCGCCGGTACAGAAGCAAAAAGGGAGTCCAGAGGGCTGCGCCGCCAGGGAAAAGAGGGGAAGGAGAGGAAGAAAAAGAGGAGGGCGCCACCGTCCGCCGGAGAACGTCGTCGACATCGCACCGCCGTCGTCGTGCCACCGGAGAACGCATCTACTTCGTCTACGCATTGTCCCCATCCCGCGATCATCGAAGCCATCGCATCTACGGTAGGCCATGTTCCCGATGCGAGTTTTAGCGATCATATTGAATCTAATAGGCGTAAATTGATTTTAGTTGCACCATGATTTTATTTTCAGCAGCATTAATCCACCCTAAAACCCCCGTAAACTCATATGAACACGTATGAACTACTCGCATCTAATTAATAAACAACCGTAGTTAATTAATTATTGAATTGTGCATGCATACATGTCATTGCATGTTGATTAATTTGTGTGCATTATGTTGATTGTATATGTTCTCTTGTATGTATGATCACGCGTAGAGGAACGTGCTTAAGAGGCCGCATACGAGGATTTCCAGAACCAAGACTTCGAAGCGCTTGAGCAACCCCATCCACCGGAGCAAGGCAAGTGTCCTTGAAGCATATTGATCCTATTTTAAATTAAATGTTTTGTTTGCGAACTTGCATGCTTGTGTCAAATTGATGGGAATCCTATGGTAGGAAGTTTACTAGTTTTGTTTGACCACCCTTGTCACCTGGGATATAAGGTAGAGAGTCGGGAAGGGTTTTTACCTTTTTGCTTCGCTTAATTAATTGGGATGGCAAACAACACTACACATTTAATTATGCATCAATGATATTCTGGTTAATGTGAACTGGTCAATACGATGGGTGATCTAAGCAAGCCTGGTATGTGGATGGGTTGGATGTCATGGTGGTTTGCTTGCCTTAGATCTAAGGACCGGTTCATGCGAGAATATGCCAGGTCAACAGTGCCACCACAAGGCCAAGTATGGGTGCGGCGTAGCTGAATAATTAGGAGCGCTTCTAGTATTGTATGGACCATTGGATGGCGCGGGGAATGGGAGTCGAGGAGGACTGCCCTGGGATCCGCATGGCACACGAGGGGGCCCGTGGGTGGGAGAATAGAGATTCAAGCCTGCCGGTGAAACCTTAGTGGGCCCGTACATACTAGTAGTCCCTTTTGAAAGGCTATTTTGTGATCTCTTGGCCACACACCTACGGAAGTGTGAGATGGCATAATGGAGGTTTCTTAGTCATCGAAAGGTGACGAAATCACAAACATGTGGGTAAAGTGGTACAACCTCTGCAGAGTGTTTAAAAACTATCATGATAGCCGTGCTCCCGGTTATGAGCGCCTGGATGACCTACATGATTAGAGTTGGAAATTGGGATTTGGGATGGTTATGGTCTGGTAATGGTTATGGTTAGTTTATGGTTATGGGATGGTAATGGTTATGGTTTATGGATTATGGTCATGGGTATGAATTTGAGTTATGGTAATTGGACATGGATAATGGTGATGTTGGCAATAATTGGATATGGTTTATATTTTGTTAATATGATGGTTATGATGGGATTGTTTCACATAGACATAGTATAATGCTTTTCAAATGTTTTACTGTACTTTTCAGCACTTAGCCATTTATTACATTCGTCATTTGAATAAGCCACATGTCATACTTTCCACACTTGCTGAGTACGACATGTACTCACCCTTGCAATCCCCCCTCCAACAGCTACTGGAGACAATTGGGAGTACCCTGAGGATCACGTGGAGTACTAGGTTGCGTACCACCGTCAATTGCCTGTGGATTGGAGTCGTGTTGCTTAGTTTATTTTCCGCTGCAATTATGTAGAGTTTTATTATTCGTGAACTATTGGATTATTGTAATAAAGTACTTATTTAATAGTTCAGACGTGGTTAAATTCTGTATATCATTTGTGATGCAACCGTATATGTGTGATGAACATCCTGGGCACACATATGCGTTACGCTTGGTTCATATAAGGAACCGGGTGTCACAAATTGGTATCAGAGCGAGGTTGACTGTAGGATGCAGCCTAGATAGAATGGACACTTTAGAGCACATAGGAGCACTCAGGAATCAATGTGTTTTTGCTTAAGTGTGATGTTTGCTATATATATATTGTTTGCTTGTGTGCTTAATAGAGGATTTTGGGATGCTTTAGCATTGCCATGTCCACCTAGGCTAGTGTAGCTAGTTGGTTAGATTCATATCCCTTGATGCATATAGTTGGGGACGTTCTCTAATTCTTACCTATTGCTTTTCTTCAGATGGTGAGGACTCGCAACCAGAGGGATGCTAATGATGAGGAGGAGAACCATGTAGTACCTCAAAATAACAATGGACAAGGACCTGCTCATGGAGCTATCAACATTGAGCAACTATTGGCTATGCAAAACCAGCTCATGCAGACCATGATACAGACCATGGGACAGCTGCAGGCTGGCAATATCAACAATCAACCCCACATGCCTCCACCACCACCCCAGCCACACCACAACCGTTTGGGAGAGTTCATGAGGACCAGACCGCCTACCTTTGCACAAGCCACAGACCCAATGGAAGCTGATGATTGGCTGAAGTCTGTTGAGAAGAAACTTGCTATTGTCCAGTGCACTGATAGGGAGAAGGTTCTCTTTGCATCACATCAACTAGTTGGAGCAGCCGCTTACTGGTGGGAAGCTCTTTGCAACGCTCATGATAATCAGGAGACAATCACTTGGGCTGAGTTTAAGCAGAGTTTCCGTTCCCACTATGTACCTGAAGGAGTTATGATACTGATAAGACAAGACTTTGAAAATCTCAGGCAAGGAAGGATGAGCGCGAGTGAGTATCTCAACAAATTCACTCAATTATCAAGATATGCTCCAGAAGACATCAAAACTGATAGTAGGAAGCAGTATCTGTTTATGAGGGGTCTCAACAATGAAATTCAAGTCCAATTACTCAATACCGATTATCCAAACTTCCAAAAGCTGGTTGACAAGGCTATTGTGGTTGAGAACAAGATTCGTGAGATGGAGCAGGACGACAAGAGGAAGATGTCACATCATGGACCGCAACAAGGAAGCAATGTTTGCCCCCGCTATGCACCACCTACTGCACCACACTACAACTCATTTGCTCCTGCATACTGCGCTGCTTATCCGCCTCGCCCAAATCAGCCACCGCAGCAACGCCCCGCCATGCAAGCGCCTCGCTATCCTGTGCCACCTGCGCCGCGTCCTAACATGGTGGCAAATGCTCAAAACCAGTTGCGCCCAAATTTCCCTAATGCTACAGGCGGTAAGACATGTTATGCGTGTGGAGAACCCGGACACTTCGCAAGCCAATGCCCCAAGAGAAACAATGGACCTATGAACAATGCACCAAGGCCAAATAATCCGCGACCAAATGGAGGAGCACCACAAGGCAACCGTGGACAGCAGAATTTTGCTCGTGGCAATGTGAATCATGTATCTACTGAGGAAGCCCAGCAAGCTGATGACGTCGTGATTGGTATGTTTCTCGCCAACTCCAACCCCGCGACTGTTTTATTTGATTCGGGAGCATCTCATTCATTCATCTCGTCAAAGTATGTTGCCAAGTACAATTTGCCTATATCTCATATGAAGCAAACTATGCTAGTAAGTTCTCCTGGCGGAGAGATGAGGACAAATATAGTATGTCCGAAAGTAAGCATTAAAATAAGGGGGGTAGACTTTCTCGCAAACCTCATAGTCTTGGACTCCCAAGGAATAGACATAATACTTGGAATGGACTGGCTGAGCAAGTATAATGGAGTCATTCAATGTGCCGAGAGGATTGTGCAGTTGACAAGTGAACATGGTACACACATCGAAGTTGAAGCAGCCCAACCTGCAAGAGAGAAAGCGATGCTGAATCACGTGGAAGAAGTGACATTGGAAAGCATTCCGATCGTTTGCGAGTACCCGGACGTGTTTCCAGATGAGTTGCCAGGTATGCCACCTGATCGTGACATAGAATTCGCTATTGAGTTGATACCCGGAACTGCACCTATAGCTAAGAGGCCGTATAGGATGCCTCCTAAGGAATTAGCAGAGCTCAAGAAGCAAATTCAAGAGCAGCTAGAGAAGGGTTTTATACGCCCAAGTTCATCCCCATGGGGAGCCCCAGTGCTCTTCGTAGATAAGAAGGATGGAACCCAGAGGATGTGCGTGGACTATAGGTCTCTCAACGAAGTGACAATTAAGAGCAAGTACTCACTGCCCCGTATAGAGGATTTTTTCGACCAAATGAAGGGCGCCTGTATCTTCTCCAAGATCGACTTGCGGTCAGGATACTTCCAAATGAAGATAAGACCATCGGATATACCCAAGACAACATTTCGGACACGATATGGATCTTATGAGTACACCGTCATGTCATTTGGATTGACGAACGCGCCTGCGTACTTTATGTATCTCATGAATAAGGTCTTCATGGAATATCTGGATAAGTTCGTTGTAGTGTTCATCGATGATATTATGATCTACTCGAAGGATGAGAAGGAACATGAGGAACACTTGAGGCTTACGCTGCAGAAATTGAGGGAGCATCAATTGTATGCCAAGTTCAGTAAATGTCAATTTTGGTTACAGGAAGTTTCTTTCTTAGGCCATATTATTTCCGGAGGAGGAGTATCAGTTGACCCAGGGAAAGTGAGAGATGTGCTTAAGTGGGAACCACCACAGAATGTCAAGGAAATTCGGAGTTTCCTTAGAATGGCTGGATATTACCGCCGATTCATAAAGGATTTTTCCAAGATAGCCAAGCCTATGACCGAATTACTCATGAAAGGGAAGGCATTCCGATGGACTCAAGCTTGTCAGGATAGCTTTGAGGAGTTAAAGAAAAGGTTGACAACCGCCCTGGTGTTAGTATTACCGGACGTGAGCAAGAGTTTTGATATATATTGTGATGCATCAAGACAAGGATTAGGATGTGTGCTCATGCAAGAAGGCCAAGTGGTAGCTTATGCATCGAGGCAACTAAAGAAACATGAGTTGAATTATCCTACACACGACCTTGAACTAGCAGCCGTGGTACACGCCTTGAAGATATGGAGACACTATGTTTTTGGTCACCGATGTGAGATTTATACAGATCACAAGAGTCTCAAGTACATATTTACACAAACGGATCTGAATCTGAGGCAACGCCGATGGTTGGAGCTCATCAAGGATTATGACGTGGGAATCAACTATCACCCAGGGAAGGCCAACGTAGTGGTCGATGCCTTGAGCCGAAAAGGAGTAAGTCATCAACTCACAGTTCAAGAACTGCCGTCCGAGTTATGTAAGGAGTTTGAACGGTTGAACCTTGGGTTCATAAATGAGATGGGAACGATGGAAGTCAACCCAACATTAGAGCAGGAAATACGGGACGGACAGACAAAGGACAAGGAAATACAGGAAATCAAGGAAAGGACCCAAGAAGGAAAGGAATTCAGATTTGATGAGGACGAACAGGGTACCTTATGGCTTGGAAAGAGGATTGTGGTACCTAATGTCAGGCATATTCGTGAAACAATATTGAAGGAGGCACATGACTCGCCTTACTCAATTCATCCTGGCTGTACGAAGATGTACAAGGACTTAAAGACATGTTATTGGTGAGCCAGCATGAAAAAGGACATAGCCGAATATGTTGCACTTTGTGATGTGTGCCAACGAGTTAAAGCTGAACATCAAAGGCCAGCCGGATTGTTACAACCTTTAAGGATCCCGGAATGGAAGTGGGAAGAGATTGGTATGGACTTTATAGTTGGATTACCGCGAACTCAGTCTGGCTATGATTCAATATGGGTTATTGTGGATCGATTGACAAAATCAGCTCTTTTCATCCCTGTCAAGACCACATATACCACCGCGAAGCTAGCAGAATTGTATATGGAACATATTGTGTGTCGACACGGAGTACCGAAGAAGATAGTCTCGAATAGAGGTTCTCAACTTACCTCCAGATTTTGGCAGAAATTGCATGAAGCAATGGGAACAAGGTTGAACTTCAGTTTGGCGTATCACCCTCAAACAGATGGACAAACCGAGAGGACCAACGAAATTTTGGAAGACATGTTAAGAGCTTGTGCATTAAAGCATGGGAAAGGTTGGGATAAAAGCTTGCCGTACGCTGAATTCTCGTACAACAATAGTTACCAAGCAAGTTTGAAAATGTCACCCTACGAAGCATTGTACGGAAGGAAGTGTAGGACTCCCTTATTTTGGAATGAAACCGGAGAGAATCAAGTGTTTGGTCCCGACGTGTTACAAGAAGCTAAAAGGCAAGTCCAAATAATACGGGAAAACTTAAAGGCTACCCAGTCTCGACAGAAGGGTTATGCTGATAATAGGCGAAGGAGTCTGACTTTTGAAGTTGGAGATTTTGTATACCTCAAAGTGTCACCTATCAGAGGTCAGCAACGGTTTAACGTCAAAGGAAAACTGGCACCACGTTACATCGGACCATTTAAGATTCTGGACAAGCGAGGATAGGTAGCTTATCGACTTGAGCTGCCGACGTATCTCTCCGATGTACACGACGTATTTCACGTCTCTCAACTCAAGAAGTGTCTCAGGGTACCGGAAGAACAAGTGCCGATGGACGAGTTAGAACTTCAAGAGGATTTGTCCTATGTCGAACAACCTATCAAGATTTTGGATATGAAGGAAAGGGTCACGAGAAATAAGAGGATCCGTTGGTGTAAAGTGCAATGGAAACACCATACAGAAGCCGAAGCTACATGGGAACGTGAAGAAGACCTGAAGGCAGAATTCCCTCATCTTTTCTCCACGCTATCGAATCTCGAGGGCGAGATTCACTTTAAGGGGGGTAGGTTTGTAACACCCTAAATTTTCGCATCATGCATTGCATACATGGTCATGCATTAAACACTAGTAGAATAAAAGAAAAATAATAAAACATATATATACAAATGTATGTAGCAAAAGAAGAAATAGAAAATAATAATTATAGCCTAAAACTTGTAATAGGGAATAAGTATAAAAATAATAATAAAAATATATATAAGTATATATATAAATAATATATATATATAACATATATAAAAATAGATAAAATATTAATATTAATAATATATGTTATAAAAATAATAAATAATAAATATATAATACGAATAATAATATATATATAAAAAATATATATATAATAAATTATATAATAAAAGAAAGTAAAAAAAAGTAAAATATAAAATAGAAATAATAAAATATATAATAATAATAATATAAAAGAATAAAAAAATAAATAAAAGAAAAGGGAAGTAAAAGAAAAGAAAAAGAAAAAAAAGAAAGGCCAACCCGGCGGCCAGGCCAAGCGGCCCAGCCGACCGAGCGGCCTCGCCGCAGCGCTCGGCTCCCGCCCCGACACCGTAACGTCCCCCCCCCCCCCCCCCCCCCCCCCGCTCCGCGTCAGCCCCGGTCCGGCTCGGCCTCCCGCTGGCCCCGACGCCGTAACGCCCCCTCCGCCCCGACTACCCCCCCCCCCCCCCCCCCGACGCGGTTCCGATTTTCCCGTTCGCTCCCGACCCCGCCAGAAATTTTGCCCCGCGTTCGACTTTCCCGCCCCCGAGTCCCGTTCCGCCCCGACTTCCTCCCGATCGCCTGTTCCGCCGCCCCTATAAAAAGGGACCTAAGGCTCACGATCCCAGCCGCCAGAATCGCCCAGGGAAAAGACCCTAGCCGCCGGTACAGAAGCAAAAAGGGAGTCCAGAGGGCTGCGCCGCCAGGGAAAAGAGGGGAAGGAGAGGAAGAAAAAGAGGAGGGCGCCACCGTCCGCCGGAGAACGTCGTCGACATCGCGCCGCCGTCGTCGTGCCACCGGAGAACGCATCTACTTCGTCTAGGCATTGTCCCCATCCCGCGATCATCGAAGCCATCGCATCTACGGTAGGCCATGTTCCCGATGCGAATTTTAGCGATCATATTGAATCTAATAGGCGTAAATTGTTTTTAGTTGCACCATGATTTTATTTTCAGCAGCATTAATTCACCCTAAAACCCCCGTAAACTCATATGAACACGTATGAACTACTCGCATCTAATTAATAAACAACCGTAGTTAATTAATTATTGAATTGTGCATGCATACATGTCATTGCATGTTGATTAATTTGTGTGCATTATGTTGATTGTATATGTTCTCTTGTATGTATGATCACGCGTAGAGGAACGTGCTCAAGAGGCCGCATACGAGGATTTCCAGAACCAAGACTTCGAAGCGCTTGAGCAACCACATCCGCCGGAGCAAGGCAAGTGTCCTTGAAGCATATTGATCCTATTTTAAATTAAATGTTTTGTTTGCGAACTTGCATGCTTGTGTCAAATTGATGGGAATCCTATGGTAGGAAGTTTACTAGTTTTGTTTGACCACCCTTGTCACCTGGGATATAAGGTAGAGAGTCGGGAAGGGTTTTTACCTTTTTGCTTCGCTTAATTAATTGGGATGGCAAACAACACTACACATTTAATTATGCATCAATGATATTCTGGTTAATGTGAACTGGTCAATACGATGGGTGATCTAAGCAAGCCTGGTATGTGGATGGGTTGGATGTCATGGTGGTTTGCTTGCCTTAGATCTAAGGACCGGTTCATGCGAGAATATGCCAGGTCAACAGTGCCACCACAAGGCCAAGTATGGGTGCGGCGTAGCTGAATAATTAGGAGCGCTGCTAGTATTGTATGGACCATTGGATGGCGCGGGGAATGGGAGTCGAGGAGGACTGCCCTGGGATCCGCATGGCACACGAGGGGGCCCATGGGTGGGAGAATAGAGATTCAAGCATGCCGGTGAAACCTTAGTGGGCCCGTACATACTAGTAGTCCCTTTTGAAAGGCTATTTTGTGATCTCTTGGCCACACACCTACGGAAGTGTGACATGGCATAATGGAGGTTTCTTAGTCATCGAAAGGTGACGAAATCACAAACATGTGGGTAAAGTGGTACAACCTCTGCAGAGTGTTTAAAAACTATCATGATAGCCGTGCTCCCGGTTATGAGCGCCTGGATGACCTACATGATTAGAGTTGGAAATTGGGATTTGGGATGGTTATGGTCTGGTAATGGTTATGGTTAGTTTATGGTTATGGGATGGTAATGGTTATGGTTTATGGATTATGGTCATGGGTATGAATTTGAGTTATGGTAATTGGACATGGATAATGGTGATGTTGGCAATAATTGGATATGGTTTATATTTTGTTAATATGATGGTTATGATGGGATTGTTTCACATAGACATAGTATAATGCTTTTCAAATGTTTTACTGTACTTTTCAGCACTTAGCCATTTATTACATTCGTCATTTGAATAAGCCACATGTCATACTTTCCACACTTGCTGAGTACGACATGTACTCACCCTTGCAATCCCCCCCCCCCCCCAACAGCTACTAGAGACAATTGGGAGTACCCTGAGGATCACATGGAGTACTAGGTTGCGTACCGCCGTCAATTGCCTGTGGATTGGAGTCGTGTTGCTTAGTTTATTTTCCGCTGCAATTATGTAGAGTTTTATTATTCGTGAACTATTGGATTATTGTAATAAAGTACTTATTTAATAGTTAAGACGTGGTTAAATTCTGTATATCCTTTGTGATGCAACCGTATATGTGTGATGAACATCCTGGGCACACATATGCGTTACGCTTGGTTCATATTCGGAACCGGGTGTCACACCTGCTGCGTCTGCTGCTGCTCGTCGAGAGTGCGCTGTGCATCTGGTCGATAAGCCCCGTCAGCCTGTCAGTGTCTTCACGCCTCTCACGGGCGATCTGACGCTGTATCTCCTGCTACTGCTGCTGGAACTCAAGGAGACGGGCAACCTGCTCCGCTCGGGCCTGCTCGGCTGCCAGCCTGTCCAGACGCTGCTGCTCAACCATCTGCTGGAGGAGCGACGTCAGCTCTGACGGCTGTGTGACCTGCACCTCAGTGACGGGAGGTGGAGTAGGTTGTGGCACTGTAGAGCCTCTAGCCTCCGCGTCGTGCTGCCTGGGTGAGGGCGGAGGAGGGAAATACTCCTCGACACTATCGTCGGTGTCGCTCTCTGACCAGATATGCTGCAAGTCCTCCCCCTGTGCCTCAGCCTCGACAATCCTCTCATCCTCCTTCTCTATGTTAGACCAGTCCTCCTCAGACAGCCGGGCCCTGACCTGACGCTCAACTGGACAGCCAAGGCGGCGGTCTCCAGGAGCCGGGGCACGGTAGTGACCAAACCGTGTCACACTCTCGTCAGTGAGACGGTCGTGCACGGTGGACCCCTCGGGAACCATCATGGTGAGCATGTAGCTGATCCAGTGTCCATATACGAGCTGCCTCATCATGCCCACTCCATCTGTGATCACATCCTCCATCTCGCATATGAGGACGTCCACGATGTCGAACTCCATCCCGTTCATGATGTAGAACAGAATAGTCTGCTGCAAGCTGGTGAACCCTTCCAAGTAGCCAGACCTCGGTAGGAGCGTGCGGCGCAAGGCGAGGTGCACTGTGCGCGCAGCTGAAGTCAACAAGGCTGGTACTCTCGGCTGGTCAGGAGAGAAAGTGGGACCAAACAGGGAACAAATCTCCTCCAGTGGTGGTGCCACTCCTCCAGTAAGCGGCCTCCTCGGTGGGTCTGCCTGACCATAGACCCTCTCATGCACGCAGGTGTCGTGCAAGTCCACTCCCAGCAGCTGTGCCAGTGTCTGTCTCGTGAAGTGGTAGTGCTGATCCATGAACATGAAGTCAATTGATCTTCTGCCCTCAGAGACATTGAGGGTGGTGTAGAAGACGCGTACCCAATCTTCCACATAGGCACTCCGCTCATATGCCATTAGCTGCACCAAGCCTCGGTACCTCTCAAAATAAGGACGGATCTCCGCCCCTACTGCCAAAGCTAGCTGACCCCAATCCAGATAGTTGTGTTGAAACAGCTTGTGACATCGACGCCTGTAGGTCTCATAGAGTGATGCCTAGGTGACAGTCCAGAAGAGACTATCCACCAGAGCCTCTCTGGGCTGCGGGTACCACTCCTCAAGCAGCACATTCCACCTGAGCTTGCGAAGCTGCTTGGCCTTCATATTCCGGTAGTCGGTCAACCGGACTCCTTCAGCGACATGGACAGTGGTGTCCATCTCGTAGATCGCTCGCTGGGCCTCCCTGTCCTCACGACGGTCGGCAGCCGTCGGTCTCGGACGTGGTGCTGCCGCGGTGTGACCCCCACGAGTCCGGGCTGAGCGACGACGAACGAGAGGCTCTTCTAGCTCTTCTTCGGCCTCGGAGTCGTCAACCACTGGAGGCTGTCTCGAACGAGCCTCACGGATCCTCAGCGACCCTCCTTGGCCACGCTCAGGCTCCTCGGCGGCGCGAGCGGCCATCAAGGCCTTCTTCTCCTCCTTCGACAGTTTTTGCTTCTTCGCGGCCGGCTCCGCAATGGCCTTGCCCTTGTTCTTCTTGTCGCGAGCCATTGCAATGCGCGAGAGTGAGGTTGACAAAGTTGCGCGCGCCGAGCGATAAAGAGGAGACCGGAAACCCTAACGTCGGTGAGACGACCGTTTGGGAAGGCACCACGGCGACGATGTGTGCGTGGGGCGGCGGAGGCGCTGTGGCGATGGGGAAGAGCGGTGGCGGCGCTTGGATGCGGCGGCGAGTGGTGGAGGCGGCGACTGGTGGAGCAGCGACGGTGAGGCGGCGGCGCTTGGAGGCGAGGCGGCGGCTAGCAGTGGTGGAGGTGAGCCGGTGGCTAGCGGCGGCGGGAGGCGACGGGCGGTGGTTGAGGCTCGGCGGCGGAGGAAAGTGACGGCCGAGTGATGGGATCGAGAGAGAGAGAGGAAGGAGGCGTACGGCCAATTTAAATAGTGGGTCCCAAACCCTAGCCATATTTTTAACACCGAATGGACCGATGTTATATTGGATATACATCGGTCGAACGCCACAGTAAGGATATTCATAATGTTACTGTTGACATCGGATGGACCGACGTTGAGGGGTTTTGATCATCGGTTGAATGGCACAGTAAGGGTATTCAAAAGAGGAACGTTGACACCGGATGGTCCGACGATGGAGGAGGTAGCATCGGTGGAATTTGGCACAGCTCCAGAATTGTGAACACCGGATGGACCGATGTTTTTCAGAATGAACGTGTCGGTTGAATTGAGATGCTGACTGAACTGGCCCTTGGAAATTGAACACCTATTGATCCAATGAGAGACTGACCTAGGCATTGGATAATCCGATGAGAGCAGAACAAAACATCCCATATATGTCCTTTGACCAAACAAACAAGCAACATGAAACACATGTCTTAGGACTTTTTGGGCAACCCCTTACCCCTCAAAGATACTAATATGCCAATAACTTGGCTAGGCCTTAAGGCAAATGGAACATCGAGAAAAAATAGGAGGAAAATTGTCCAAATAAAATGTAAGGCCCATGCTTTGTGAGGTAGAGTATGAAGACTTCTATCTCTTTAGAGCATGTTCCTCTAGGCATTAACGCACCTAACATTTTGTTCTTTCCACCTTATATGAGTTGAGATATTGCATTAAAAATAAGTCTCTTTCTCATGAGGTGGGTTCCCCTTTGTGAAAATCTACCGTATGCAATGCCAAACAAATTATAGTGCAAGAAATTTAAATATGAGTGCAAGTCTATATGGCAGGCATCATGCAAGACATAAAGTAAATCTATCTTGCCAAGTTCGAACCTTTCAAAGGCTTCTTCAGGGAGAGCTACTCTCCAAGCCTTGGGAAAACCCAAAAGAACCACCATCCCAAGCTAACCCTAGCTCACCCCTACCCTTTGAGAGTTAGGCAAGACCTATATGATGTGCATTCTTACATGATCATGGCAACTTACATGACGTTTGATGCATCTAGCACATTTAGTTCACTCCTTAGACTAGAAAAAGTTTTCTCATCAAGTGGTTTAGTGAAGATATCCGCCAATTGTTCTTCGGACTTAACACCTCTCAAGGAGATGTCTCCCTTAGCTTCATGGTCCCTTAAGAAATAATGGCGAATATCAATGTGCTTAGTGCGGGAGTGTTGAACGGGGTTTTTGGCTATCTTAACCGCACTTTCATTGTCAAAAAGGAGAGGCACACAACCAAGTTTAATACCAAAGTCCAAAAGGGTTTGCTTCATATAAAGAATTTGGGCACAACATGCACCGGCCGCAATGTATTCCGCTTCCGCCGTGGACAAAGCGATGGAATTTTGCTTCTTGCTTGACCAAGAAACTAGGGAACGCCCAAGCAAGTGGCACCCACCGGAGGTACTCTTGCAATCCACGTGGCATCCGGCAAAGTCCGAATCCGAGTATCCCACAAGATGGAATTTTGCACCTTTAGGGTACCACAAGCCCACACTAGGGGTATGCTCAAGATACCTAAGTATCCTAAAGACCGCCTTCCTATGCGATTCTTTAGGTGCCGCTTGAAAGCGAACACACAAGCATACACTAAACATGATATCGGGCCTAGATGCGGTAAGGTAAAGCAATGAACCAATCATAGAACGGTAGTTAGATTGATCAATAGGTTTACTGTCCTTATCCGCGTCGAGATGACAATTGGTTACCATTGGCCTGCTTCTTGAGCTACAATCTCCCATCTCAAATTTCTTCAAGAGGTCCTCGGTGTACTTCTCTTGATAGACGAAGGTCCCCTCTTGAAGTTGCTTGATTTGAAATCCAAGGAAGAAGTTGAGCTCTCCAATCATTGACATCTCGAATTCCCTAGACATCATTTTGCCAAACTCATGGCTAAAAGTTTCGTTAGTTGAACCAAAAATAATATCATCAACATAAATTTGACAAATGAACAAATCTCCGTTGATGTCCTTGGTGAAGAGTGTAGTGTCCACCCTCCCGATCTTGAATCCTTGCATGATGAGGAAATCACGTAGTCGTTCGTACCATGCCCTAGGTGCTTGCTTGAGGCCGTAGAGCGCCTTGTGCAACCTATACACATGATTAGGATTCCTCGGATCTTCAAACCCGGGAGGTTGTTCAACATAAACAAGCTCGTTAATATAACCATTAAGAAAGGCACTTTTCACATCCATTTGATAAAGTCTAATACTATGATGTGATGCAAAGGCAAAAAGTATACGGATGGCTTCTAGCCAGGCGACCGGGGCAAATGTCTCCCCAAAATCTAGTCCTTCAACTTGCGAGAACCCTTTGGCCACAAGTCTTGCCTTGTTGCGGACCACAACACCATTCTCGTCTTGTTTGTTGCGGTACATCCACTTTGTTCCGATGATGTTCTTGTCCTTGGGTCGCTCCTCCAACACCCAAACTTCATTGCGGATGAAGTTGTTGAGTTCTTCTTGCATGGCCATCACCCAATTTGGGTCTTGGAGTGCTTCCTCAATGTGAGTGGGTTCTACACATGAAACAAACGAGTAGTTCTCACAAAACGAAGCAATGTGGCAAGAACGTGTACTTACACCCCTTGACGGACTTCCAATGATTTGTTCCATTGGATGCGCCTTGGAGATGCATCCATGCCTCATAAGCGGTTGTGAAGCACTTGGCGATGGTGATGCGTGTTGCTCCTCTTGTGGTTGGACTTGATCATGGACTTCTTCTTCCTCTTGATGTTGTTGTGCTTGTGAGTCTTGAGTCGGCAATGGATCATCCTTCTCTTCTTCGTCAACTTGAGGCGCCATAGAGGTGTTGTTGTTGGAACTTGAAGCTCCCCCTTGATCATGGCTCTCCTCAACTTCGGGCTTGATGTCTCCAATGGTCATGTTCTTCATGGCTTCTCGTAGAGGCTCATCATCTATTTCATCATGACCAAAACTCTCCTCTTGGGAGCTATTAGTCTCATCAAACTCAACATCACAACTTTCCTCAACTAAACCGATGGTTTGGTTGAATACTCGATATGCTTTTGAGTTTGATGCATAGCCAAGAAATATACCAACATCACATCTTCTTTCAAACTTACCGAGCCTTTTCTTGCGGTAGATGTAGCACTTGCACCCAAAGAATCGAAAGTAGGAGATGTTGGGCTTTCTCCCAATGAGAAGCTCGTACGGGGTCTTTTGAAGTAGTCGATGGAGATAGACCCTATTTGCGGCATGGCACGCCGTGTTGATTGCTTCGGCCCAAAACTTCTCCGACGTGCCGTAGTCATCAAGCATTGCTCTTGCAAGAGTGATGAGTGTCTTGTTCTTCCTTTCAAAGACACCGTTTTGTTGAGGAGTGTATGTGGCCGAAAACTCATGTTTCACGCCTTCGCGGTCACACCACTCCCCAATGTTGTAGTTCTTGAATTCGGTGTCGTTGTCACATTGGACCTTGATGATGGGAAGTTGAAATTCCCTTTGAGAGAGGTTGGCGAAGGACTTGAACACTTCCGGAGTTTCACTCTTGTCACCTAGAAACAAAGTCCAAGCATAGCGAGAATAGTCATCAACAATAACGAGACAATAGAGGTTACCACCAAGGCTTTGATATGTGGACGGTCCGAAGAGGTCCATGTGGAGTAGCTCAAGTGGCTTGGAGGTTGACACCATTGTCTTCATTGGGTGGTGTGAAGCAACTTGCTTCCTGGCTTGACAAGCGCTACAAAGCTTGTTCTTCTCAAATGTGACATCCTTCAAGCCGGTCACCATCCCAAGCTTGAATGACTTCTTGAGTTTGCTCATTCCAATGTGCGCTATGCGTCGGTGCCATAGCCAACCCAAGATTGTCTTAGTGAAAAGACAAGTGGTCAAGCTAGCATTCTTGTTGGCTAAGTCCACTAGGTAGAGATATCCATGCCGAAATCCTTTGAAGACTATGTCTTGGCTAGTTTCACTACTCACAACAACATCATTTTTGCTAAATGTGCATGTTAGTCCAAGATCACATAGTTGTGCAATAGAAAGTAAGTTAAAGCTAAGTTACTTAATGTACAAAACATTAGAAATGGATAAATCATTTGAAATAGCAATTTTACCTAACCCAATTACCTTTCCCTTGGAGTTATCACCAAAAGTGACTTGTTCATGATTGCCAGGGTTTTCTATAGTGGTGAACATACCATCATTGCCGGTCATATGTTGAGTGCACCCGCTATCGAGTACCCAATGCTTTCCTCCGGCTTTGTAGTTCACCTACACACATGAATTCAATTTTTGACTTTAGGCACCCAAGCCAACTTAGGTCCTTGTATGTGTGATAAAAGTGTTTTTGGGACCCAAAGTTGCTTGGGGAGCTTCCCCTTCATGCCCTTCATGTCTTTGCCAATGAACCTTGCCTTCACCTTGCCATGTACTTTACTCAAGAGATAATAGTGATCATTGAAAGTAGATTTATAGTTAGTAGGCAATTTAGGAGAAGGTCGGTTAGGAAGAGGACACTCCCTTGTGTGGTGACCGTTGACCTCACAATGTTTGCAATAAGAACCAACTTCCTTGATGAAGCTTGTTCTTAGCTCCGGTGAGGGCACCTTTCCTTTGTTAGGCACCGGGAAGGATCCAAGTCCTCTCTTGTTGAAGGCCTTTGCTTGTTGGAAGAGAATTTCCTTTTGCTTGACTTCTCCTTTTGAAAGTCTAGCCACACTAGTGCGGAGACTCTCAATTTCTTCCAACAAGTCCTTCTCCCTAGTATTAGCTTTCAAAGGCAAAGACTTGTGCAAAGCATTAGTGGCATGAGAAGTAATGGATATCTTATCATTAAGAGTTTGCTTCTTCATATTTTTCAACTCTTGATCAAGCATGTCATGAGCAAGGTTAAGTGTTTGATGTTCTTGTATTAACTTGTTGTGCTCTTCCAAGAGTGTTTGGTGTGCTAAGTCAAGTTCATGATTATCTATCTTGATTTTAGTCTTTTCTTTCTCAATTTTCTTGACATGGGATTTGAGCGTGTCATGCTCTTTGAGTATGCTTTCATACTTGTCAAGCAAATCAAGGTTATCACTCTCAAGTTTAGCACGAGTTTCTTCAAGCACTTTAACCTTACTCTTTTCCCTCTTAATGATAGCATGATATTCATTTATCAAAGATGTTAAATCATCGGGGGAAAGCTCATCATCGCTAGAGTCGTCACATACCTTGGTTTTACCTTTCGCCATGAGGCACATGGGCTGTGGATGAAGAGGTGCATCATCATTGTTGGCGATGGCGAGGCCAGCCAAGATTTCTTCTTCCTCTTCACTCTCTTCATCACTTGTTTCTTCGTCGGTGACCCATTCATTTGCCTCACACATGAACACCTTTTGTGGGCCATTTCTCTTCTTTGGGAAGAGCCTTGCCTTCTTGCCCTTGTCATGTTTCTTCTTCCCAAAGGATCTTGGCTTTGGTTTGGCTTCCTCTTCATCATCATCACTTCCTTCAAGCTTGCGATGCTTGCTCTTGTGGTTCTCTCTTCGTTTGTCCGGTCTTGGACAATCATAGGAGATGTGGCCTTGATCACCAAAATTGTAGCATGTCTTGTGATCATCTCTCCTTGGTAGGAATGCTCTCTTCTTGGGATCAAATGTGTATCCCTTCTTAGTGATCTTGGAGTTCAAGCGTGAGAACTTCCTCATCATCAATGCAAGCTCATCATCTTCATCTTCGCTTGTTGCTTGTTCTTCTTCACTTGAGCTAGGCTCAACCACCTTCTTCTTCTTGTGGCTTGTTTTCTTGGTGGAGGCCTTTAGAGCAATTGACTTTGAAGATGATTGCTCCATCATCCCAAGTACACTCATCTCATGAGCGTGTATTTCTCCAATGAGCTCCGAAACTTCAATGTGGTCAAGTGACTCTTTTTGGAGCATGGAGTTGATGATGTTGTATTTTGGCTTGGGGAGGAGCATGAGGATCTTGCGGTTGATGAGTCCCTTGCCAAGAGAAGCAATGTCAAGAGCATTTATTTCTTCAATAAGCACATTTAAGCAAGAGAACATCTCATTGACATTTTCATGAGGTAGCATCTTAAATTCATCATATTTTGCTTTAAGCATGTGATATTTAAGTTCCTTGACCCTAGAAGAACCCTCATGAATCTCTATAAAGCAAGCCCAAATTTCACAAGCCTTTTCCTTGCTAGCAATCCTAGAAAACACATCTTGACTAATACATTCATAGATTGCATTCCTAGCTTTAGCATCCCATTTAATTAGATCACCAACATAATTGTGTTCTCCAAACCCCGCGTGGGTTGCTTCCCAAACTTCGGGAGCAATAGCCTCTAGATGAGCACGCATGCGTGCTTTCCAATAGGCAAAGTTCTTGCCCTCGAAGATAGGAACCGAACCCCCAACCTTGTCCATTTTAGTTCTCTAGCGGTGAAGCTAGAATGATCCTATGAGCAACCTTGCTCTGATACCAATTATAAGGACCGAATGCCCAAGAGGGGGGGTGAATTGGGCTTTCTTCTAAAAATTCTTAGCAATGAAACTTAATTTCTAAAGCCCAATTCCCTACGCGACTATGTATGCATTCTAGTAGATATAAACTTTGCGGAATATAAAATGCATAAAAGTAAGGGAAGGAGAAGGATGCAAACTCCCGAGGAGACAAGGATTTATCCCGTGGTTCGGCAAGATCATCAAGATCTTCCTACATCCACGTTGTGGCACCCACCAAAGGGTTTTGCCACACCCAAGTCACCGAGACGAGGGGTCTTCACTATTCCTCTCCGTTCACCTCCTTGGCAAGGTGGAGCTCAAGCCTTGTACAACTTCGAACTTCCGGGCTTCCACAAACGCCTTGGCAAGCACCGGAAGTCTCTTCACGATTACAACACCAAGGGCACACCCTTGAGGCTATCACACTATCCTAGAGAGTCCACTCACCCAGAATGGTGGCACACAAGCTCTCTCTCTAGCTAGTTCTAGCCTAAACCTTGGTGTAGAGATGATCGAAATGGTGTGGAAGTGATTGCTCTTGGCCTTGAACACTTGTGGATGTGTTGATAGCTTCTGGTGATCAAGACTTGACGAAATGACAGGGTTAGGGTGTATTTATAGCCAGCCTCCCCGAAATAGCCGTTGGAAAAGTAGGCTAACAGAACTTTACTATGAACACCGGATGATCCGATGTCTCCCCTTTAGTTATCATCGATCTAATTACTTTGGCTGACGTCATTGTGTCAGATATGACCGTTGTTAGACCGATGTTGCTCCTGTCCTCTCATCGGATGATCCGGTGACTCTTCCTCTAGAATTTGCTTAATCTTGATGCTTACTGGAGTGATTGACCGATGTGTGTAACTCTGTACATCAGATGATCCGGTGCTACACTTGGTCCAAGGGTAATGAAAACTGTACTGATGGACCGATGTCACTGAGCCATTCACATCGGATGATCCGGTGAGTACATTGTTCTGAGGTCTTCTTCTTCAGCTGAACCAACTCGACCGATGTGTACATTTCTAAAATCATCGGTTGATTCGGTGAGTTGATTTTGTTTGCTTCGAGTTGTTTTGAGTGAATCTTTTGTGTCTTGCTCAGATGACCTCTTAGACATTTGTTTCATAAGCCTCTTTGATGATCTTCAAGCATTGTATGTTGTCAACTTATGGTTGAGTGACTTAGACATAAGAGCTTTCACTTCTTGTCTTTATCTCATTGATTTGATCTCAAAAGTTGATTGTATATGGGTCTCCAATGACATATTTATTTCATTTTATTGAGTGATTATGGGGACCTTGCATTCACAAATTCATTAGTAAAGTTCAATGGTTGTCATTAATCACCGAAACCGTACTTCATGGGGGCCTAGATGCTTTCAATTGGTTTGACAAATTTGGAAGCTTTATATTGAGGGTTATTCAATTTAGAAGTTTGCACAAGTTTCCGTCCAAACTCTAAATGAATTTGACTATTTTTATGTGCATAGAGAATACACAGGTGATAAGACCATGTAAATGAAGTCTAATGACCCTGAAATTTTTACTAGAGTTCAAGTACATTTACATGAAGGTTCTGGAATAATTTAGTATTTTTCCAAAGAGCAAAACTATAGGAATTAATTCTATAAGCATTTTGCTTATTCGAATTATGGAGAAATTCATATGGACTTTCATACAAATACAAGTGCGCCACTGGAAAGTACTCTTCATTCTGGTTCTAAAAAAATTTATTTAGGAATTTTTGGACAAGTATCCTAGGAGTTATAGATTTTCCAAGTTGGGGCAAAATCTGGAATAAATTTCAAATGGAAAATGTTTGAATAATCCAGGGGGCCCATGGGTTTAAAATGGACCAATCACTGGGCGGCAACACGGAGGGTTACTGGGTTAACCGTGTGGTCACAAAAGATCCCCGAGCCGCAGCTGATCCGGGCGTGCCGCTTCTTTGGCTGACAGCCGGGGCCCACGGGCTTCGTCTTCTACCTCGCGACACCGTTGGTTCCGACAGCGCACGGTTGTCCCTCGCCGCAGCCCGCTCCAGGGCACGGCAGCACTCCAATCTTGCTGCTCCCACCTAAAATTAGACGAGGAACACGGTGGTGCAGTCCTCGACGGCGATATGAGGCCGGAAATGGAAGCACGACGGTGGCGGCGGCGGTTAGGGTTTCGGCCATGTCGGCCGAGCCCTTCGGTGGGTGAAACTGATCGGGAAGATCTCGGGAAGATTCAAGGAAGCATGGGGAACAAGAATCTGGCCATAAGAGGGAGAGAAAAGGCTTGCAAACTGGTGGCGACTATGGACTGAGGAGGGAAAAATCCGTGGTCGGGGAAAAAAAGATTCCGGTGCGAATCCCCGATGAAACTTGATGGATCTCGTTCGAGGTGATGTGCCCAGCCATATAGAACAACATAGCACAGGTGCACAAGGAATAAACAACCGTGCAAAAAGAATTTCGCGCGTGAACAGACTATACTCATACTCGAAGATCGTCGGAAGAAAAGGAAATACGGGGGCTAGGAGGCATGGCATGGGCTCAAATTTTACAAGCAGCTAAAACATGAGTAGGCGACCCTTTTTGCTTCTAGGACCGAGGCGAGATGATAGCATATCGTCGGGTCGACGATGAGCAGAGGCACGGCAAAACAGGGGAGATTCTCGGTGGCATCGGTTGCAAAGTTAATAGCTTCGGGGATGGCCTAGCTGTGCAAGAAATGGATCAGAAGGCTGCGCAAGAGGTTGGGGAGTGAGGAGAGGCAAAGAAAAGTGCTTAGCACGGAGTACCTTTGCTGCAAATCGGCTGGACAGAGAAGGAATCGGGAGAGAAGTGAAAATTGTGCTGGAGACTTCAAGGTGAAGAAAGATCAAGCCAGGGGCATGGAAGGGAGGATAAGGAGAAGGCCAGGTCGTGCTGGGGCAGCTGGAGGCGACCTCCACAGTGCAAGCAGCTGCCTGGACTTTGCATGCAATGTGGTGTCACTTGGAGAGCGAAAACAACACTTTGCTTTGAATGACAAGTGGGTCCTACCTCATCCTCATCCTCATCCTTGCCTCATCAATTCTGCCACCTAATTCATTCCAAATTTTGCTAGATATTTGTGGGATGGCTGTATTAATCACATATAATTTGATTTTGAATTCCCATAGTTGATTTGACAAAGTTTCATTTAGATTCAAATATGAATTTGCATGTGAGTTGAATTCAATGAAGCTATTGAATTAAATAGCAAACTTGCTTCAAAAATTATGAAACTTTCCAGGGACGCTATTTGGAATATTTGGAATCCATTGGTCAACTCAAATCTTCATATTAACTTTATTTAAACAGTAGCTAAGTTTATTTTTTTTGAATTTCCTCACTTAGAGTTTGAATTAATTTGTTTTTCTCAATTCTTTTTTAATATTTTTTGTCATTCAAAAATTTTGTCTTAACTGAACTTTGAATTATGGAAATTAGGGCTTTTACACTAGACCTGTATAATATTTGGAACCATCTAGAAAAGCTCACTGTTTGAACGGTCGTGCTCTCGTCTGTTTCACTGTGAAGGATTAACTTTTTCTTTCGCGTGTCTTCTTACGCAAGTCGTCATCCCTGCTTGCGAGCTGGGGGCGGCGAGATGATCTCCGCAGCAGGTTTAAGTAGTGTCTGTTCCCGACAGTAAAACGACAATCTTGAAAAGCACGGGATTTGCAATATATTGGAGGTCGATTGGTTGGTTGCATACGCAGCCTGTTTGTGTTCCTTGCGTGAATGCAATTGTTGTTCTTGTTTGACAAAGACCTTGGCGTACAGTCACCGAAGGATAATTGAACTGGTTCGAACGAGAGGCTATTAGCTGGGTCATAAACTTTAGTCATGAAGAACGGAGATATACAAGTCTTTGTGATTTCTCTTGTTCTGTAATCTCTGTTATCCATCGATTAAGGTTATCCGCACTCGTTACTCTATACTCTACTCTATATACTATTCTCCTTCTATTTTTACAGTATTTACTCTAAATTTACACTATCTAGTATCATTTACAGTACTACCGGTGTGGGTGGTCTAAACTGAAAACTATACGCTTACAGGACTGACTCTGTAAACAATAATATAAACTCCTGAGACGAGATAGAGCATGGAATAAATAAGCGTCAGATTTACGAAAATGTAGTGAACAGGATAAGCGCCACTTCTGCATGACTTTGGTTACACGCCAAGCGACCAAATGCGCGGGTGGCGTTCTTGTCCGAAACGGCACTACCAGAAAACATCTAACGCAGGAAGAATGTCCGAAACGGTCGTCATGCTCTACAAATTCAGGCTTCGTCATACCATGATCTACAAATTCCTAAGGCTTCGTCCACTACTACAAAAGGCTTCATCGCAGGCGACTCTAAACATATTATCACATACGGTTTTAAAAACCGCCTGAGCCTGTGAAAATGATCAATTAGCACAAGCGGGGTAAAATCCGCCTGTAAAAATGCATTTTCACAGGCGGTTTTTTATTGTTGACCGCCTATGAAAATGCATTTTCACATGCGGCTTTTTATTGTTAACCATCTGTGAAAATGTATTTTCACAGGTGATTTTTTATTGCAAACCATCTGTGAAAATGTATTATCACATACTGTTTTTTTACTGCCAACCATCTGTGATAATATATTATCATAGACAATTTTTAGAATATTCCATATGCATTGTCTTCGTGACTAATGATAACATTTAGACAAAATTTGCGCTAACACAATTCGATCTACAAAAGACTAAAAGATTTAGACAAAATTACATTGCAGAGATGCAATAAAAAACACAACAGGAATTACAACGCAATACATCGCAAAAATTACAATCCATCACGTGCAGCACCACATGCAGAGCACCACATGCAGCAGCTCAACGCTATGAAGACAGGGATGCTGCCGTTGCAGCCGCTCTTCAACGCCTCCCTACAGAGCTCGGTAGCGCCACCTTCGTTCTAGCTCGACTTCCGGGCTACATCAAAAATAAATATCGCGGCTGGATCTGCGAGTGAAGGTTGGATCTGCGATCCTCGGCATCGAGCAAGACACCCGCGGCGGATGAGGAGCGTGGCTGCCGCGACGGCGAGGAGCGTGGTTGCCACGGCGGTGATGAGCATGAGCAGCACGACTGCCACGACGGTCGAGGAGCGCGGCTGCCTCGTCGGCGAGGAGCACGGCCTCCGCGACAGGAGGATGGCGAGGAGGCGGAAGCGGGCTGCCGACGCTTCAGCGATGAGGCGGAGTTGCGATAGAGCAAGGTTGGGGAGGAAGGAAAGAGAGGTGAGATTGGGGAGATGAACGGTGAGAGGCAGAGATTGGGGATAAGGATGTGAGGTGTCGGTATTGCTGCTGTTATAGACACATATATTAGAGATGACCCCCTGTGAGTCGTTGGATCGATAAATAGCGAAAGGCGGAGATATAAAGTCCATGAGCGATCCGTGGGATGAAGCAGCAGACCAATCAGGAGCCATCATTATTACAGGCGGTTTTTTTTTTTTGTTACGGACCGCCTGTGAAAATCATTATATTTTCACAGGCGGTTGTTTGTTACGGACCGCTTGTGATAATGACTATTATCACATGCGGTTTTTGTTACGAACCGCCTGTGAAAATCAATACATTTTCACAGGCGGTTGTTTGTTACGGACCGCCTGTGATACTATATTATCACAGTCGGTTATTAACTCATTTGACATCACAGGCGTAACTTTTAACGAACCGTCTGTAAAAAAATAAGGAGACGCCTGTGAAAATGCATTTTCTAGTAGTGGTCATACCGAACCGTCACACACAAGAAAAACGGAGGCTACAAATTCCTAAGGCTTCGTCATACCGAACCGTCACACAAGAGAAACGGAGGCAGGAAAACTGATGATAGCTAGATACTACTCCTTCGGTTCTCAAAAGTACAAAAATGAACTAGAATGTGAAAATTTTTTGGCACTATGGGAGTACTACCTTTCAAGGTATCGTTTTGGCCGTCATGTATAATTGAATAGTTGCAAATATGTCCTGCTAGATTTTGTGGTACTCCCTTCTTATCTTTTTATTTGTCATTTTAGACAAAAAGATGAACAAAAAATGAGCTAAGTCGAGCTGTCATAACGACAGATAAAAAAAATAAGGAGAGAGTATTTGTTTTGGGCTGTTAGCCGATAACTAAGAGCTAAACCATCGTACTAACTAGTAGATACATCTCCACCCGTCCATCGGAAAGCATCAGGGTGCATGCCTGTAATTCTATAAAGGCACGCCTTCTATAAATTATGACTGGCTTAGACGGCACACAAGTACTCTTTCTATCCTCAAATACATGTCGTCTTTTTATTTATTTTTTACTAGAAAGCAATAAAAATTTGAGAACGAGTTAGGCACAACGTCCCTAGGACCACTTAACGTAAAACCCAAGAAACAAGTCGTGAAACAAATGATCAATTCAAAGTCACGATTTATTGGACAAGTCCGAAAAGGATAGGACTAGTCCGAAGTTGATCAGAGAGATATCAGACAAGTCCGGTCTTATTCAGAGGGGAAAAATAGACAAGTCTGGCCTAAAATCGGACAAGTCCGACTTTAGTTAGAGAGGAAAATGGACAAGTCCACTAGAACACCGGACCAGTCCGGACAAGTCCAAGAACTTAGCAAAATTTCCAAGGGAATTGGAACACCGGACTAGTCCGCATAGGACCGGACAAGTCCGAAAGTGTCCAGAGGCAAAAAACAGACTAGTCCGCAGAAAAACAGACAAGTCCGATCGAGGTCGTAGAGAAATTGGACTAGTCCGCACCAAAAACAGACTAGTCCGCACTTTCCAGAATTCCTAAGTGCGGTTTTGTTTCTAATTGATTTTAAACTTATTCATTTTTATGTGGATTAATGTTAAACATGTATAATGATGGATGCAGGGCATGATGCATGAAATTGAGGGTGTTACAAACCTACCCCTTAAAATGAATCTCGCCCTCGAGATTTGACGTGATAGAGAAAAGATACGAATATTCCTTCTTGAGTTCATCCTCCAGTTCCCATGTTGCTTCTTTTTCTGTATGATGCTTCTATTGAACTTTGCACCATCGAATCACCTTGTTCCTTGTGACTCTCTCCTTGTTTTCCAAGACTTTGATCGGTTGCTCAACATAAGTCAAATATGCCTCTAATTCTAATTCTTCCATTGACACTTGTTCTTCCGATACCCTCAAGCATTTCTCGAGCTGGGAAACATGAAAGACATCATGAACAAATGAAAGATTAGCTGGCATCACCAGTTTATAGGCTACTTCTCCTCTTTTGTCCAAAATCTTGAATGGTCCAATATAGCGAGGTGCTAGCTTGTCTCTCATGTTAAACCTCTTATGACCTCTCATTAGTGACACCTTGAGATATACGAAGTCTCCCACTTCAAAAGCTAGTTTCCTTCTCCTATTGTCTGCATAGCTTTTTTGTCTTGATTGAGCGGCCCTCAAGTTTTCACGGATTACTTGAACTTGTTTTTCAGCTTCTTGCAACACATCCAGACCAAATACTTGAGTTTCTCCTGTCTCATTCTAGAACAAAGGCGTCCTACACTTCCTTCCATATAGTGCTTCATATGGTGACATCCTCAAACTTGCTTGGTAACTATTGTTATATGAGAATTCTGCATATGGCAAGCTCTTGTCCCAACTTTTCCCATGCTTTAAAGCACAAGCTCTTAATATGTCCTCCAAAATCTGATTGATCCTCTCAGTTTGTCCGTCCATTTTAAGGGTGATAAGCTGAACTAAGATTTAACCTTGTTCCCAATGCTTCATGCAATTTCTGCCAAAATCTGGAGGTAAATTGAGAACCTCTATCCGAGACTATCTTCTTTGGGACTCTATGTCGACACATAATATGCTCCAAGTATATTTCGGCCAATCGTGCAGCTGTATACCTGGTCTTGGCATGAACAAAATGAGCTGATTTGGTCAACCGATCGACGATTACCCAGATTGAGTCATACCCGGACTGGGTACGCGGTAGACCAACTATAAAGTCCATACGATGTCTTCCCCCTTCCACTCCAAAATTTTTAACGGCTGCAATAGTCCGGCTGGCCTTTGGTGTTCCACCTTGACTCGTTGACACACATCACACAATGCTACATATTCATCTATGTCCTTCTTCATGCTAGCCCACCAATAACATGTCTTTAAGTCTTTGTATATCTTTGTATAACCGGGGTGAATTGAGTATAGTGAGTCATCTGCCTCTTTTAATATTGTCTCCCAAACATTCTTCACATTAGGAACAACAATCCTCTTACCAAGCCATCGAGTGCCATGTTCGTCCTCATCAAATCTGAATTCTCTTCCCTCTTGGGTCCTTTCCTTGATCTCCAGGATTTCCTTATCCTTTGTTTGGCCCTCTCGAATTTCTCGCTCCAATGTCAGGTTTAACTCCATCATCCCCATCTCATTTACAAATCCGAGATTCAACTGTTCAAACTCCTTACATAACTCGGATGGTAATTCTCGAACTATAAGTTGGTGACTTACTCCTTTCCGACTTAAAGCATCGGCCACTACATTGGCTTTTCCTGGTTGATAATTGATTCCCAAATCATAATCTTTGATAAGCTCCAACCATCTTCATTGCCTTAAATTCAGATCCGTTTGTGTGAAAATATACCTGAGACTCTTGTGATCCATATAAATTTCACACCTATGTCCAAGAATATAGTGTTTCCAAATCTTCAACGCATGTATCACGGCTGCAAGTTCCAAATCATGGGTCAGACAATTCTGCTCATGCTTCTTCAATTGCCTCGATGCATAGGCTACCACTTGACCTTCTTGCATGAGCACACATCCAAGTCTTTGTCTTAATGCATCACAATAAATATCAAAACTCTTGCTCACGTCCGGCAGTACAAAAACTGGGGCTGTTGTTAAACTTTGCTTCAACTCCTCAAAACTTTCTTGACAAGCTGGAGTCCATTGTAAAGCTTTCCCCTTTATTAGCAACTCCGTCATTGACTTGGCTATTTTGGAAAAGTCCTTGATGAATCTATAGTAATATTCAGCCATTCCAAGAAAACTCCTTATTTCCTTGACATTTTGCGGTGGCTCCCATTTTAACACGTCTCTCACCTTTCCTGGGTCAACCGATACTCCTCCTTCCGAGATGATATGACCCAAAAACGACACTTCCCTTAACCAAAACTAACACTTGTTGAACTTGACATACAATTGATGCTCCCTCAATTTTTGCAGCGTAAGCCTCAAGTGTTCCTCATGCACCCTCTCATCCTTCGAGTAGATCATTATATCATCGATAAACACCACGAAGAACTTATCCAAGTACTCCATGAAGACCTTATTCATGAGGTACATAAAGTAGGCAGGTGCATTGGTCACTCCAAAGGACATCACGGTGTACTCATACGATCCATACTGTGTTCTAAAAGCTGTCTTGGTATGTCCGACGATCTAATCTTCATTTGAAAGTATCCCGACCTCAAATCAATCTTGGAGAAAACACAAGCACCCTTCATCTGATCAAACAAGTCTTGTATACATGGCAAGGTGTACTTGTTCTTGATCGTTTCCTCATTGAGAGCTCGGTAATCTACACACATCCTTTGCGACCCATCCTTCTTGTCCACAAACATCACGAGCGCTCCCCAAGTTGAAGAGCTGGGCCGAAAAAAACCCTTCTCTAGTTGCTCTTGAATTTGCTTCTTGAGCTTCGCTAATTCCATATGAGGCATCCTATATGGCCTCTTAGCTATAGATGCAGTTCCAGGTATTAAATCAATAACAAACTCAATGTCTCGATCAGGTGGCATACCTGGCAACTCGTCCGAAAAAACATCCAAAAATTCACACACCACCGAAATCTCCTCAATTGCAGTACCGTCCATATGATTCAGCTCCAATTGCTTCGGTGCGGTTTGAGATGCTTCAAATTCTACGGTGATCCCTTCTTCATTGGTCAACTTCACCATCTTCGTGGCACATTCAATAACTCCATTGTGCTTCCTCAACAAGTCCATACCAAGTATAATGTCCAATCCTTGGGAATCCAAAACTATAAGGTTGGTAAAGAAGTCTACCCCCTTATTCTAAGGCTTACTTTTGGACATACTATATTTGTCCTCATCTCTCCTCCAGGAGACTTAACCAATAGAGTAAACTTTATATGAGAGATAGGCAAACTATACTTGGCAACATATTTCGATGCAATGAATGAATGTGATGCTCCAGAATCAAATAACATAGTCATCGGGTTGGAGTTTGCGAGAAACATACCAATGACCACATGATCTGCTTGTTGAGCATCCTCTGTGGAGACATGGTTCACATTGCCACGAGTGAAATTCCGCTGTCCATGGTTCCCTTGTGGCTATCCTCCATTGGGTCTTGGGTTTTGCCTTGGCGCATTGCTTCTTTGAACAAGGTCTGACTTAGGACATTGATGTGCAAAGTGTCCAGCTTCTCCACAAGTATAACACTTCTTTACTCCCTCAAAATTATTTGGACGAGCTTGATTCTGAACATTTGCACTAGGAAAGTTGCCACGGGGTGCATAAGGCATTGGAGGCCCAGGTGCTTGCATAATAGGGCGTTGCTGCACAAACTGAGTTTGGCGTGGTGCAAATCCAGGGAACTGAGTAGGCGCAAAAGAGCTGTAATAGGGGCACATTAGGTGGTGCAAAGCAAGGGCGCACATTACTTCCTCGTTGCTGTCCTTGATATGACGCCTTCCTCCTGTTGTCTGGCTATGTCTCACGGACTTTGTTCTCCACAACAATTGCTTTGTCCACAAGCTTCTGGAAATTGGCATAATCACACTTGAGCAATTGTACTTGGATCTCATTGTTCAAGCCTCTAATGAACAAGTATTGTTTCCGGCTGTCCCGACTCACATCCTCAGGCGCATACCTTGAAAGTTGAGTGAATTTATTGAGATATTCACTCATGCTTGACCTTCCTTGCTTCAAGTTCTCAAATTCTTGCCACTTCAAGATCATAACACCCTGAGGCACGTAATGAGAACAGAATCTCTTGTTGAATTTTGCCCAAGTAATCCTCTCCTGATTCTTATGAGCATTGCATAAGGAATCCCACCAATCGGCAGCTGCTCCAACTAGTTGATAAGAAGCAAAAAAATACTTTCTCCCGGTCACTCCATTGGACAATAGCTAGCTTCTTCTCCACGGACTTGAGCCAATCATCAGCATCCATAGGGTCAGCGGCTTGAGCAAAGGTCGGCGTCCTAGTCCTCATGAACTCTCCCAACCGGTTATGAGGAGGCGGGGGTGGCAGTGGAGGCATGTGGGGCTGATTTTGACATTACCAGCCTGCAACTGTCCCATAGTCTGAATTATAGTCTGCATGAGCTGGTTCTGCATAGCCAATAGTTGCTAAATGTTGATAGCTGCATGAGTAGGTCCTTGTCCATTGTTGTTCTGAGGTGCTCCATTGTTCTCCTCCTCATCATTGCCATCCCTCTGGTTGCGAGTTCTCACCATCTAAAGAAAAGCAAGAGATAAGAATTTTGAAATGTCCCCAACTATATCCATCAAGGGATATGAAACTAAGCAACTAGCTAAGCTAGTCTACGTGGAAATGGCAATGGTAAAGCATCCCAAAATCCTCGATTAAGCACACGAGAAAACAATATATGGCAAACAACACACCAACAAAAACACATCGATTCCTGAGTTCTCCTATGTTCTTTAATTTTTCCATTCTATCTATGTTGCATCCTACGGTCAACCTGTGGCTTTGATACCAATTTGTGACACCCGGTTCCGAGAATGAACCAAGTGCAGTATATGTGTGCCTAGGATGTTCAACACACATACACAAGTGCATCACAAAAGATATACAGATAATTACCACAAAACAAGATTAATTAAGTACTTTTATTACACAACCATATTATCCTCAAATACAAGCTCTAATGAATAATAATGACAAGTTTGGACTAAATGCAGCGGAAATAAACTAATTGAGCAAACTAAATAGCTAGACAACATAAGCATTAGGGTAGCGCAGCTCCAATCAACGCCATAGGCAAAGCTGACGGCAGACACGACCTAGAATTCCGCATTATCATTGTTATACTCCCAAGCCTGACCTGCAACTCTTGGGGGGATTGCAAGGGTGAGTACATGTCGTACTGAGCAAGTGTGGAAAGTATGACATGTAACTGATACAAATGACGAATATAATAATTGCTAAGTGCTGAAAAGTACATTAAAACATTTGAAAAGCAATATATTATATGTATGTGAAATAAACCCATCAATAACCATGTAATCATCATAATACCAATCCATAATTCATTACCATCATCCATATTCCAGATTTCACATTACCGATAACCATAATCAATATCGGAAGTTAACTCATAACCAACGAATACCATAACCATATTGCCAAACCTTATTCAAAAGCCATCACAATACCAAGTTCCCTCTAATCATGTAGGTCATCCAGACACTCATGACCAGGAGCACAGCTATCATGAGAGTTTTATTAGACTCTGCAGAGTTTGTACCACTTTACCCACGTGTTTATGATTTCATCACCTTGCAGTGACTAGAACCTCTATTAAGCCGTCTCACACTTCCATCGGTGTGTGGCCAAGAGATCACAAAATAGCCTTTACAAAGGGATTACTAGCCTATTTAGACCCCACTGAGGTTTCACCGGTGGCGATGTCTCCAACTGAGCACATCTTCAACCAAGGGCCCCCTCTTGAGCCATTCGGATCCCAGGGTAGTCCCACCAACCATCAACAAACCCAATCCGAATACCCCTTCCCAAGCATCCTTAATGGTCCAAGTAGCACTGACAAAGCCCTAATTAATTAGCTACACCGCACCCATACTTGACCTCATGGTGGAACTATAATCCTGGCTTATTCTCACATGAACCGGTCCTTAGATCTAAATCAAGCAACCACCATGTCTTCCAACCCATCCACATACCAAGCTTGCTTAGATCACCCATTACCATATCATATTAACCAGTTCATGTTGATCATAATCTCATAAATGCATAATTTAGTTAAGTGGTATAGTTGTTTTCCCATCCAAATTAATTAAGTGAAGCAAAAAGGTTAAAAATCCCCTCGCGACTCTCTATCATATATTCCAGGTGATAAGGGTGGTTAAACAAATCTAGTAAACTTCCTATCATAGGATTCCCATCAAATTGACACAAGCATGCAATTTGTAAATAAAACATTTATTTTAAAAATTGGATCAATATGCTTCAAGAAAACATGCCTTGCTCTTGGTATTGGTTAGGGTCAAAGCCTTCAAACTCTTGGTGTTGTAGATCCTCTACGGCACTCTCTAGCGCAAATCCGTCTAATCCACACAATAAACATACAAGACAAGAAACACAATCAAAGAGTGCACAACCATTACTCAAGATGACATGACATGCACAGTTAATGCAAATGCAAAGTGGAACTTTTTAATGAGTTTCTTTTAATGATCATTAGCTAGTTCTAATAGCTTTTAACAAGTTTATACAGGTTTTGAGTTGATCACATCTAATTTGGAATTAACTCAACACAATTTAACCAGGAAAATAGGACTAGTCCGCTAGGGACCGGACAAGTCCGCACTTCACGAGATCGGCAGATTAGGGTTTTCTAGATCGACATGAATTTGGAGATTTGGGGTTGAATTCACGTAAGGAAAAGAGAATAAAAGGTGTACTAGGTGTTTAGAACTCTAATGAGTCAAGGATCTTGAAGGCAACACTTGGATCTTGATGTCTTGGGTTGATGATGAACTTGGGGATGAATTGGTGATGAAGAACGAAACTTGATGGAGAACTTGATCCTCTTTCGTTTCCTCCTCTTCTTCTTCATGCTTGGGATCTCTTCATCCCTCCTTGACGGTGGCTCTCCACGAACTAGGGTTTGGGTGAGGTGGAAAAGTGGCAAATATATGTCAAGCCAAGGGGTGGGGTTGTTTATATAGAAGTGGAGGCTAGGGTTAGATGGATTTCGAGTTTGAGATGAGTAGAGGCCGGTTTAGAGTCCCACATGGGATCTAAAAGAGTTAGGCACGACGTCCCTAGGCCCACTTAACGTAAAATTTAAGAAACAAGTCGTGAAACAAAGGATCAATTCAGAGTCACGATTTATTGAACAAGTCCGAAAAGGACCGTGCTAGTCCGAAGTTGATCAGAGAGATATTGGACAAGTCCGCTATGGACATCGGACAAGTCCGATCTTATCCAGAGGGGAAAAACAGACAAGTCTGGCCTAAAATCGGACAAGTCCGCCGGAACACCGGACAAGTCCAAGGACATAGGGAAATTTCCAAGGGAATTGGAACACCGGATTAGTCCGCTAGGGACCGGACAAGTCTGAAAGTGTCCAGAGGCAAAAATAGACTAGTCCGCAGAAAAACGAACAAGTCCGATCGAGGTCAGAGAGAAATCGGACTAGTCCGCACCAAAAACGGACTAGTCCACACTTTCCAAAATTCTTAAGTGCGTTTTTGTTTCTAATTGATTTTAAACTTATTCCTTTTTATGTGGATTAATGTTAAACATGTATAATGATGGATGCAGGGCATAATGCATGAAAATGAGGGTGTTATAATTAGGCAGCTCTCAAGTTCTCCTGAATAATCTGATCTTGTTTTTCAGCTTCTTGCAACACGTCTGGACCAAATTCTTGAGTTTCCCCTGTCTCATTCCAGAACATGGGTGTCCTACACTTCCTTCCATATAGTGCTTCATATGGTGACATCCTCAAACTTGCTTGGTAACTATTGTTGGATGAAAATTCTGCATATGGCAAGCTCTTGTCCCAACTTTTCCCATGCTTTAAAGCACAAGCTCTTAACATGTCCCCCAAAATTTGATTGGTCCTCTCGGTTTGTCCATCCGTTTGAGGGTGATATGCCGAACTGAAATTTAACCTTGTTCCCAATGCTTCATGCAATTTCTGCCAAAATCTGGAGGTAAATCGAGAACCTCTATCCGAGACTATCTTCTTTGGGACTCCATGTTGACACACAATGTGCTCCATATACAATTCTGCTAGCTTCGCGATGGTATAGGTTGTCTTGACGGGAATAAAATGAGCTGATTTAGTCAATCGATCCACAATTACCCAGATTGATTCATATCCGGACTGGGTACATGGCAATCCAACTATAAAGTCCATACCAATTTCTTCCCACTTCCGTTCTGGGATCTTCAATGGCTGCAATAATCCGGATGGCCTTTGGTGTTCCGCCTTGACTCGTTGGCACACATCACACAACGCTACATATTCAGCTATGTCTTTCTTCACGCTAGCCCACCAATAACACGTCTTCAAGTCTTTGTACATCTTGGTACAACCGGGATGGACTGAGTATGGCGAGTCATGTGCCTCCTTTAGTATTGTCTCCTGAATATGCTTCACATTAGGCATGACAATCCTCTTACCAAGCCATAGAGTACCATGTTCATCCTCATCAAATCTGAATTCTCTCCCTTCTTGGGTTCTTTCCTTGATTTCTTGGATTTCCTCATCCTTCATTTGACCCTCTCAAATTTCTTGCTCCAAGGTCAGATTTAACTCCATCATCCTCATCTCATTTACAAATTTGAGGTTCAACCGTTCAAACTCCTTACATAACTCGGATGGTAACTCTCGAACCATGAGTTGATGACTTACTCCCTTCCTACTCAAAGCATCAGCCACTACATTGGCTTTTCCTGGATGATAGTTGATCCCCAAATCATAATCCTTGATGAGCTCCAACCATCTTCGTTGCCTCAAATTCAGATCCATTTGTGTGAAAATATACTTAAGACTCTTGTGGTTCGTATAAATCTCACACCTATGTCCAAGAATATAGTGTCTCCAAATCTTTAGTGCACGAACCACGGCTGCAAGTTCCAAATCATGCGTTGGGTAATTCTGCTCGTGTCTCTTCCATTGTCTTGATGCATAGGCGACCACTTGACCTTCTTGCATGAGCACACATCCATGTCCTTGTCTTAAAGCATCACAATATATGTCAAAACTCTTGCTTACATCTGGAAAAACCAAAACTGGAGTTGTAGTTAACCTTTTCTTCAACTCCTAAAAACTTTATTGACAAGATTGAGTCCATTGAAACGCTTTCCCCTTCATCAGAAACTCCGTCATTGGCTTGGCTATCTTGGAAAAATCCTTGATGAATTGATAGTAATACCCAGTCATTCCAAGAAAACTCCTTATTTCCTTTACGTTTTGCGGCGGCTCCCATTTTAACACGTCCCTCACTTTTTCGGGGTCAACCGATACTCCTCCTCCTGAAATGATATGTCCCAAAAACGATACTTCTCTCAACCAAAACTGACACTTATTTAACTTGGCATACAATTGATGCTCCGTCAATTTCTGCAATGTAAGCCTCAAGTGTTTCTCATGTTCCTTCTCATCCTTTGAGTAGATCATAATGTCATCAATGAACACCACGACAATCTTATCCAAATACTCCATGAAGACCTTATTCATGAGGTACATAAAGTAGGCAGGTGCATTGGTCTGTGAGACCTATGTGTGCTGAATACATTGGCTACGGCGATAAAAGTTTTGAATACTACCAAGACACCTTTATTAGCAAGGTCCGACTCTAGCTCCGAGCTTCTGCAAGGTCCGACAATAGGTCTGACTTTCTTTGTCTAGGTCCGAAATGTTTTTGGGTAGCTCCGGTGAGCTTTGTCTTTAGTTCTGGCATGTCTTTGATAGCTCCGGCATATCGTTGTTAAGCTCAAATACGTTTTGATAGGTCCGACATATGTTGGTTAGCTCTGACATGTTTTTCTAGCTCCGGCTTCTGGGTTGACTAGTTCCGACTAGCTTTGGCAAGCTCTGGCACTAGGTTGTACTAGCTTTAGTAAGCTCCGGCTCATGCTCCGGTTAGCTTTGGCAAGGTTCGGAGCTTGATCGCAATGTTCCTGCTTTTACTGTGAATTGTCTCGAACTTGCTTTACATTGTTGGAAAGATTGCTTAGTATTCATTTGCTATGTTTTTGATGCATTTTGGTTGATATGGATGATATTGTTTTTGCTATGCTTTGCAACATGCTTATGTGAGGTGCTCACGTAAGATGTTGTAGTTTCGGAACTAACGTGAGTCAAGTCGAGGACTTGTGCTCAGTGGTATTGGTTGTTTATTCATGTGCAGGTATTGCTTGAGTTCAAGACATGGCTGGTGTCAGGATCTATTGAACTAGTCTTATGGAGAAGATGAGGTCCAACAACCAAGTTCGGGAGGAATTGTGGTTGAGTTGGTCGGGAGGTTGCGCAACATGTTTGAATTAAGAACAATTCATATGAAGGTATCGTGGACGTCGTTGGAAGATGTTTGCACGTATACAAGGAGTGCATGGACGTGGCTACATGGTTCCAAGGCATGATGAAGAGATGTGGACGTAAAGAATTGGTCAGAAAGGTCCAACCGTCTAGGTTTTGGACTCAAGCTCCGGCTGAGTCGTGTTTGACTCAAATATGGAAAGATTTTAGCTAGTTATGATAGGATTTCGTGTGGGTCACGAATTTGAGTTGTTTTAGGAATGTGGGATATGTTCCTAAGGTGTTTGGAAGTCTTAAGATTGCTTTTATCTGCGTATAGAAGAGTCCTAAGCAGTTATGGAAAGTTTCGATTCGTGATTTGAGTAGGATTAGAGTCCTAGTTGAGATTGGGTTGGCCTAAGGGCTGGTTATATAAGCAAGGGAGGCCAAAGCTCGTAGGTGACGACTTTTGGCACTGTTCCTCTTGTGTTCTATTGAATAAAATTCATAGTTGAAAGGAACTTTTGTGCCTTGTTCGTCCGACTTGTTCTAGACAAGTTTTTCTCGCCGAATTCCTCCACAACAATACCTTGTTTAGATTGTCTTATCATAACTTGAGTTTTACAGATCCAATTGACGTGATTCTTTTTTGGGTTGTCTTCACAACTTGATTTTCTATCATCTGTGAAAATTTCACGGTCATTGGATTTGTGGGTTCTGATCTACACGAGTTTCATTGCAGTGTTCTAGAACTGTTTTTCTCGGGTAGGACAGATTGACCTTTGTTTGATCTTTCGATCGTAACTTGAGTTTCTCTCGACGGATTTGAGTGATTCTTGTTGTTTTGTCTTCGTGACTTGATTCTCTCTAATATCTATCACTTTTGTCACGGTGAAACACGTGTATATTAGTCTCACACAAGATTTCTTTAACAGATCGTTTTTCTGCCGAAGGGGTTGGGATTTAATTGTTTCCGCTGTGTAAGATTTTTTTAATCTACCATTGACCCCCCTCTGGTAGCTTTTCACGTGCTCTTCGATCCTAAAATTAGTATCAGAGCCACAATGCTCTAATCTTTGTGATTTTCACATGTTTTGACTAATCATCATGGATAAATACTCCACAAAACATTGTGTCTTTAGTGGTGTTGATTTTCAGGTTTGGAAGGCACGTATGGAAGCCTTCATCCAGGCTCAAGGATTCGCAATATGGGAGAAGGTATAAAGGCCTTACGAAGTGCCGTCAAATGATCTAGTTACAGCTACAAATATGAGAGATGTCAACAACAACAACAATGCCCGAAACTTGATCATACGAGGATTACCTCAAAGCGACTTCGACCGTGTTGCACAACTCCGATCTGCATATGATGTGTGGAAAGCACTTTGTGACTACCACGAAGGATCCAACACGATCAAGGAGGTAAGGCAAGACATGTTCAAGAAAGAATACATGCTGTTCGAGATGCAGCCCGGTGAGTCTATTGATGACCTTTTAGCTCGCTTTAATAAAATTCTCAGCAACTTGTGTAGTGTCAATGTTAATTTTTCAGATGCTGAAAATGCTAGGCAATTGTTAAGTGCATTAGATATGTCAATTTGGGAGGTGAAAGTCACATCTATTCGAAAATCTACTGTCATGAGTACACTCACTTTAGATGTGCTATATTCCAAGTTAAAAACTCATGAAATAGATGTAATATCATGTAAGAACCCCAACAAGTCTATTGCTTTTGTTTCTCAACGTGATATGCCTAGCTCCAGCCAATCTTCATCTTGTGGTACACTTTCTTTGTTGTCCTCTCTAACCCTTGAACATATTGAGGAGTTCCCAAGGAGGAGCTAGTACTTCTCTCTAATAGGTTCTCGAAAGCATTGCAAAATGTGAGAACTAGAAGGAGAGGAAGCTCTGGACCTCAACGATGTTTCGAATGTGATAAGACAAGACATTTTCGTTCAGATTGACCTGACCTTTTAGGTCCTACTCCTCTACAAACGATAAGAAGAAAAATAAGGGTTTTACTGGACATCAATTGGTGAGCAGCTTCATCACCGCACTTCAAGAACTTGACTCAAGCGATGTGGACATTGGAAGTGACGAAGATGAAGATGATTTGGCAAACTTGTGCTTCATGGCAGGCAAATCAAGATCAAGTATGGAGGATGCAAAACACGATAGCGACAATGAAGAGGTATGTCCTACTTGCAAAGAAACATGTGATGCTATTTCTCGTGCCACTATTATAGTTAAGAAAACGGACAAAAAGCTTAGGGATAGTGCTACTAAAATTGAATCACTAGAATCTGAAATCAACCGTTTAAAAACTTTGATTCCTAGTGATGATGCATGTCCCTCATGTGATTTAATATATGAAAAATTGTCCTCATTAAGAAGTGCACACACCTCCACACTTGATAAACTTGAGTTAGAAATTGAAAAGAATAGAGAGCTTGCTGCACTTAATGATAAGAACTTGAAAGATGCTAGTTGTTCTACATTTGATTTGCATTGTTCTACTTGTGATGATCTTGATAAGAAACTACAAGATGCTATGAATGAAATTTCTATATTGAACAATGCTTTACGTTCTCATGAAGTTAAATTTTGTTCTAATTCAAATTAAAAGGAAAAACTTCATGTCAAAATTGCATTGATCTGTCCAATAAACTTGATAACATGCATAAGACATTAAATCGGTTTTGTAATGGGAATAAGAACCTAAACTTGCTGCTGAATTCTACCAAGTCTTGAAATGATAAAACTGGTTTAGGTTTTGATTCTCATGCTCATGCTAAGGAACATCCACCTAAAATTGTAATGTCATTAGGAAGTATATTGATTCAAACAGTTCCTAAACAAATTAAAAGAAGTGGTTTTCAAATCTGTAGGAGTGTTGTCTCATTCGGTTTCAAATAAAAATGTTGCTTGCTCATCTAGACATGAACATAAAGTTAAATTTCATTGTACCTACTGTGGTAGAGATGGTCATGTCATAGATTTTTGTTATAGACTAGCTAAACAATAGAAAAAGGAAAGAATGATTGCTAGATCTCATAACTTTCATGCAAAATTTGCTGCACTTGCTAAACCGAATGATAGGAACATGCAATCTGCTGTAATGGGTCGAAAACATGCAAAGGTTGCTCCAAAACCTATTGTTTTTTGTGCTACACATGTAACATCTCGTAGGACAATAGTTGGGTACAAAAATCCTCAAGCTTTGGCTCATAACCTGCTGTTTTATCTCAGTTTTCGCGTGTTATTCCAGCTGGACATCGTGTGACTCAGTACTGGATTCCTAAATTCCTTTTGACTAACCTCAGTATTGAGTCATCAACGTATTGTGTTGTGACACCCGGTTCCGAAATTGAACCAAGTGAACGCATATGTGTGCCCAGGATGTTCAACACACATACACGAGTGCACTCACAAAAGGATATACAGAAAATTACCATAGAACAAGATTAATTAACCAAATTTTATTACACAAACCATATCATCCTCGAATACAAGTTCTAATGAATACTAATAACAAGATCAACAGATGCAGCGGAAATAAACTAAATAAGCAAACTAAACAGGTAGGCAACATAAGCAATAGGGTATAGCGCAGCTCCATGCAACACCACAGGCAAAGCTGACGGTAGACACGGCCTAGAACTCCGCATTATCTCCATTAAACTCCCAATCCTGACCTGCAACTGTTGGGGGGGATTGCAAGAGTGAGTACATGTCGTACTCAGCAAGTGTGGAAAGTATGACATGTGGTTGATTCAAATGACGAATATAATAATGGTTGAGTGCTAAAAAGTACATCAAAACATTTGAAAATCAATATATTATATGTATGTGAATAAACCCATCATAAACCATAAGTAATATCATAGTACCAGTCCATATTCCATATCCATCATCATATACCAATAACCATATTCAATACCAGAAATTAATCCATAACCATAATACCAACCATAACCATCCCAAATCCCAATTTTCCTCTAATCATGTGAGGGTCCAGGTTGCTCATGACCGGGAGCACGGCTATCATGATAGTTTTAGACACACTCTGCAGAGGTTGTACTACTTTACCCACGTGTTTGTGATTTTATCACCTTTTGATGACTATAGAATCTCAATTATGTCGTCTCACACTTCCTTAGGTGTGTGGCCAAGAGGTCACAAAATAGCCTTTACAAAGGGATTACTAGCCTATTTAGACCCCACTGAGGTTTCACCGGTGGCAATGCCTCCAACTGAGCACATCTTCAACCAAGGGCCCCCTCTTGAGCCATTCGGATCCCAGGATAGTTCCACCAGTCATCAACAAACCAAATATGACTACCCCTTCCCCGAGCATCCTTAATGGTCCAAATAGCACTGGCAAATCCCTAATTAATCAGCTACGCCGCACCCATATTTGGCCTCGTGGTGGCACTGTAAATCTTGAATGGTCGCTCCATGAACCGGTCCTTAGATCTAAAGCAAGCAGAACCACCATAACATCCAACCCATCCACATAACAGTCTTGCTTAGATCACCCAGTTTTAACCCGTTCATGTCAACCACAATCTCATTAATGCATAATTAAATTAAGTAGTGTAGTTGTTCTTCCATCTCAATTAATTAAGCGAAGCAAAAAGGTAAAAATCACATCCCGACTCTCTACCATATATTCTATGTGACAGGGGTGGTTAAACAAAGCAAGTAAACTTCCTACCATAGGATTCCCATCAAATTGACACAAGCATGCAGCTTTGCAAACAAAACATTTATTTTAAAACAGGATCAATATGCTTCAAGGACACTTGCCTTGCTCTTGGGATTGATTCGAGTCAAAGCCTTCAAACTCTTGGTGTTGTAGATCCTCCGCGGCACTTTCTAGCGCAAATCCGTCTAATCCGCACAATAAACATTCAAGACAAGAAACACAATCAAAGAGTGCACAAATATTACTCAATATGACATGACATGCATGATTAATGCAAATGCAAGGTAGAACTTGTTAATAGATTGCTCTTAATGATCACTAACTAGTTTTAATAGATTTTAACAAGTTTTTATAGGTTTGGATTTGATTAGATCAAATTTTAGAATTTATTCAACACAATTTAACCAGGAAAATAGGACTAGTCTGCTAGGGACCAGACAAGTCCGCACTTTGCGAGATCAGCAGATTAGGGTGTTCTAGATCGACGTGAATTTGGACTAGTCTGCTAGGGATCGAATTCATGTAAGGAAAAGAGAATAGAAGGTATACCAGGTGTTTAGAACTCCAATGAATCAAGGATCTTAGAGGTAACACTTGGATCTTGATGATCTAGGGTTGGTGATGAACTTGGAGATGAATTGGTGATGAACAACGAAACTTGATGGAGATCTTGATCCTCTTTTGTTTCCTCCTCTACTTCTTCTTGCTTGGGATCTCCTCCTCCCTCCTTGATAGTGGCTCTCAACGAACTAGGGTTTGGGTGGGGTGGAAAAAGTGGCAAATAGATGTCAAGCCAAGGGGTGGGGTTATTTATATAGAGGTGAAGGCTAAGGTTAGATGGATTTTGAGTTTGAGAGGAGTAGAGACTGGTTTAGAGTCCCTCATGGGCTCTAAAAGAGTTAGGCACAACGTCCCTAGGCCCACTTAATGTTAAACCCAAGAAACAAGTCGTGAAACAAAAGATCAACTCGGAGTCGCGAAATATCAGACAAGTCCAAAAAGGACCGAACTAGTCCGAAGTTAGTCAGAAAGAAATCAGACAAGTCTGGCAAAAAACAGACAAGTCTGACTTTAGTCAGAGACGAAAATAGCCAAGTTCGCTAAAACACCAGACTAGTCCGGACAAGTCCAGGGACTTAGCAAATTTTTAAGGATTCTTGGAACACCGAACTAGTCCGCATAAAATCGGACAAGTCCGAAAATGTCTAGAGGCAAAATCGAATTAGTCTGCAGCAAAATTGGACAAGTTCGATCGAGGTCAGAGAGAAATCGGACTAGTCCTCACCAAAATCGGACTAGTCCGCATTTTTCAGCATTTCAAGTGCGGTTTTTTTCCAAATCAATTTTAAACTCATTCCTCTTTATGTGGATTAATGTTAAACATGTATATGAATGTATGTAGGGCATGATGCATGAAAAATGAGAGTGTTACAAACCTACCCCCCTTAAAATGAATCTCGCCCTCAAGATTCGACGCAGAAGAGAAGAGATATTGAAATTCCTTCTTGAGATGATCCTCCAATTCCCACGTTGCTTCTTTTTCTGTGTGGTGCTTCCATTGAACTTTACACCATCTAATAACCTTGTTCCTTGTGACCCTCTCCTTGGTTTCCAAGATTTTGACCTGTTGTTCGGCATAAGTCAAATCTGCCTCTAATTCCAATCCTTCCATTGGCACTTGTTCTCCCGGTACTCTCAGGCACTTCTTGAGCTGGGAAAAATGAAAGACATCATGTAAATCTGAAAGATGAGTTGGCATCTCCAACTTATATGCTACCTCTCCCCTCTTGTCCAAAATCTTGAATGATCCAATGTAGCGAGGTGCTAGCTTGCCTCTTATGTTAAACCTCTTATGACCTCTCATTGGTGACACCTTGAGGTAAACAAAATCTCCCAGTTCAAAGGTTAATTTCCTTCTCCTATTGTCCGCATAGCCTTTTTGTCTTGATTTGGTAGCCCTCAAGTTTTCACGAATTATTTGGACATGCTTTTCGGCTTCTTGAAACACATCTGGACAAAATACTTGAGTTTCTCCTGCCTCATTCCAGAATAAAGGTGTCCTACACTTTCTTCCATAAAGCGCTTCATATGGTGACATTTTCAAGCTTGCTTGGTAATTATTGTTGTATGAAAATTCTGCATATGGCAAGCTCTTGTCCCAACTTTTCCCATGCTTTAAAGCACAAGCTCTTAACATGTCCTCTAAAATCTGATTGGTCCTCTCGGCTTGTCCATCCGTTTGAGGGTGATATGCTGAACTAAAATTCAACCTCATTCCCAAACCTTCGTGCAATTTTTTCCAAAACCTGGAAGTGAATTGTGAACCTATATCCGAGACTATCTTCTTTGGAACTCCATGCAAACATAATATTCTTCCCATATATAGTTCTGCCAATTTCTCTCCATTATAGGTGGTCTTGATGGGAATAAAATGGGCTGACTTAGTTAATCGATCCACAATTACCCAAATTGAGTCGTAACTAGACTGAGTACGTGGTAAACCAACGATGAAGTCCATACCGATCTCTTCCCACTTCCACTCCGGAATCTTTAATGGTTGCAATAGTCCAGCTGGCCTTTGATGTTCCGCCTTGACTCGTTGGCACACATCACACAATGCTACGTATTCAGCTATGTCCTTCTTCATGCTAGCCCACCGATAACACGTCTTCAAGTCTTTGTACATCTTCGTACATATGGGGTGAATTGAGTAAGGTGAGTCATGTGCCTCTTTTAATATTGTCTCCCAAATATGCTTCACACTAGGCACAACAATCCTCTTACCAAGCCATAGGGTACCATGTTCGTCCTCATGAAATCTGAATTCTCTTCCCTCTTGGGTCCTTTCCTTGATTTCTTGAATTTCCTCATCCTTAGTTTGACCTTCGCGAATTTCTTGCTCCAATGTTGGGTTTAACTCCATCATCTCCATCTCATTTACAAATCCAAGGTTCAACCGTTTAAACAACTTACATAACTCAGATGGTAACTCTCGAACTGTGAGTTGATAACTTACTCCTTTTCTACTCAATGCATCGGCCACAACATTAGCCTTCCCTGGATGATAATTGATTGCCAAGTCATAATCCTTGATGAGCTCCAACCATCTTCGTTGCCACAAGTTCAGATCCGTTTGTGTGAAAAATATACTTCAAACTCTTGTGATCTGTATAAATTTGACACCTATGTCCAAGAATATAGTGTCTCCAAATCTTCAATGCATGTACCATGGCTACAAGTTCTAAATCATGTGTTGGGTAATTCCGCTCATGTTTCTTCAATGGTCTTGATGCATAGGCGACCACTTGTCCTTCTTGCATCAATACACATCCAAGCCCTTGTCTCGATGCGTCGCAATAAATATCAAAACTCTTGCTCACATCCGGCAGTACCAAACTGGGGCCGTTGTTAACCTCTTCTTCAATTCCTCAAAACTGTTTTGAAAAGCTTGTGTGCATTATTTGCTTCTTGAGCTCCGCTATTTCCATAGGAGGCATCCTATACGACCTCTTAGCTATAGGTGCAGTTTCAGGTATTAAATGAATAACAAATTCAGTGTCTCGATCAGGTGGCATACCCGGCAACTCGTCCAGAAAACATCCAAAAATTCACACACCACCGGAATCTCCTCAATTGCGGCACCGTCCATATGATTCAGCTTCAATTGCTTCGATGCGGTTTGAGATGCTTCAAATTCTACAATGATCCCTTCTTGATTGGTCAACTTCACCGTCTTCGTGGCACACTCAATAAATCCGTTGTGCTTCCTCAACCAGTCCTTACCAAGTATAATGTCCAATCCTTGAGAATCCAAAACAATGAGGTTGGCAGAGAAGTCTACCCCCCTTATTCTAAGGCTTACTTTTGGACATACTATATTTGTCCTCACCTCTCCTCCAGGAGACTTAACCAATAGAGTAAACTTCATATGAGAGATAGGTAAACTATAGTTGGCGACATATTTCGATGCAATGAATGAATGTGATGCTCCAGAATCAAACAACATAGTTGCGGAGTTGGAGTTTGCGAGAAACATACCAATGACCATGTCATCCGCTTGTTGAGCATCCTCCGTAGATACATGGTTCACGTTGCCACGAGCGAAATTCTGCTGTCCACGGCTTCCTTGCGGCTGTGTTCCATTGGGTCTTGGGTTTTACTTTGGCACATTGCTTCCTTGACCAAGGCCTGACTTAGGACATTGATGCGCAAAGTGTCCAACTTCTCCACAAGTATAGCACTTCTTAACTCCACCAGAATTATTAGGACGATCTTGGTTTTGAAAACTTGCACCAGGAAGGTTAGTGCGAGGTGCATAAGGCATTGGAGGCCTAGGTCCTTGCATAACAGGGCGCTGCTGCACGAACTGAGTTGGACGCGGTGCAAATCCAGGGCGATGAGTAGGCGCAAAAGAGCTAAAGTAAGGCACATTGGGCAGTGTGAAGCGAGGGCGCACATTACTTCCTTGTTGCTGTCCTTGATATGGTGCCTTCCTCTTGTTGTCCTGCTCCATCTCCTGGACCTTATTCTCAACAACAACTGTTGTGTCCACAAGCTTCTAAAAATTGGCATAATAACAATTGAACAATTGCACTTGTATCTCATTATTCAAGCCTCTCATAAACAAATATTGCTTCCGGCTGTCCCGGCTCACATCCCCAGGCGCATATCTTGAGAGTTGAGTGAATTTGTTGAGGTATCCACCCACACTCGACCTTCCTTGCCTCAAGTTCTCAAATTCTTGCCTCTTCAGAATCATAACACCTTCCGACACATAATGAGAACGGAAGCTCTCTTTGAATTTGGCCCAAGTAATTCTCACTTGGTTCTCATGAGCATTGCAATAAGACTCTCACCAATCCGCAGCTGCTCCAACTAGTTGATGAGAAGCAAATAAGACCTTCTCCCGGTCACTGCATTGGACAATAACAAGCTTCTTCTCCACAGACTTGAGCCAATCATCCGCATCCATAGGGTCAGCAGCTTGAGCAAAGGTCGACGGCCTAGTCCTCATAAACTCTCCCAACCGGTTATGAGGAGGTGGGGGTGGCCGTGGAGGCATGTGGGGCTGATTGTTTATATTGCCATTCTGTCCCATAGTTTGTATCATGGTCTGCATGAGCTGGTTCTGCATAGCCAAAAGCTGCTCAATGTTGATAGCTCCCTGAGTAGATCCTTGTCCATTGTTGTTCTGAGGTACTCCATGGTTCTCCTCCTCATCATTAGCATCCCTCTAGTTGCGAGTCCTCACCATCTGAAGAAAAGCAATAGGTAAGAATTAGAAAACGTCCCAAACTATATGCATCAAGGGATATGAAACTAGACAACCAACTAGCCTACATAGACATGGCAATGCTAAAGCATCCCAAAATCCTCTATTAAGCACACAAGCAAACAACATATATAGAAAGCAGCACACCAAGCAAGAACACATCAATTCCTCAGTGTTTCTATGTGCTCTAAAGTGTCCATTCTATCTAGGCCGTGTCCTACAGTCAACCTGTAGCTCTGATACCAAATCTGTGACACCCAGTTCCGAAATTGAACCAAGTGAATGCATATGTGTGCCCATGATGTTCAACACACATACACGAGTGCACTGACAGAAGGATATACAGAAAATTACCACAGAACAAGATTAATTAACCAATTTTTTTTACACAAACCATATCATGCTCGAATACAAGTTCTAATGAATACTAATAACAAGTTCAACTGATGCAGCAGAAATAAACTAAATAAGTAAACTAAATAGCTAGGCAGCATAAGCAATAGGGTATAGCGCAGCTCCATGCAACACCACAGGCAAAGCTGACGGTAGACACGACCTAGAACTCCGCATTATCGCCATTAAACTCCCAATCCTGAACTACAACTGTTGGAGGGGATTGCAAGAGTGAGTACATGTCGTACTCAGCAAGTGTGGAAAGTATGACATGTGGCTAATTCAAATGACGAATATAATAATGGTTGAGTGCTGAAAAGTACATTAAAACATTTGAAAAGCAATATATTATATGTATGTGAATAAACCCATCATAAACTAAAAGTAATATCATAGTACCAGTCCATATTCCATATCCATCATCATATACCAATAACCATATTCAATACCAGAAATTTATTCATAACCATCCATAACCATAATACCAACCATAACCATCCCAAATCCCAATTTTCCTCTAATCATGTGGGGGTCCAGGTTGCCCATAACCGGAAGCACAGCTATCATGATAGTTTTAGACACACTCTGCAGAGGTTGTACCGCTTTACCCACGTGTTTGTGATTTTACCACCTTTCGATGACCATAGAATCTCAATTATGCCGTCTCACACTTCCTTAGGTGTGTGGCCAAGAGATCACAAAATAGCCTTTACAAAGGGATTACTAGCCTATTTAGACCCCACTGAGGTTTCACCGGTGGCGATGCCTCCAACTGAGCACATCTTCAACCAAGGGCCTCCTCTTGAGCCATTCTGATCCCAGGGTAGTCCCATCAATCATCAACAAACCCAATCCGACTACCCCTTCCCCGAGCATCCTTAATGGTCCAAATAGCACTAGCAAAGCCCTAATTAATCAGCTACGCCACACCCATACTTTGCCTGGTGGTGGCACTGTAAATCCTGGATGGTAGCTCCACGAACCGGTCCATAGATCTAAAGCAAGCAGAACCACCATAACATCCAACCCATCCACATATAAGGCTTGCTTAGATCACCCATTACCATATCAGTTTTAAGCAGTTCATGTCAAACACAATCTCATTAATGTATAATTAAATTAAGTAGTGTAGTTGTTCTTCCATCCCAATTAATTAAGAGAAGCAAAAAGGTAAAATCCCATTCTGACTCTCTACCATATATTCCAAGTGACAAGGGTGGTTAAACAAAGCTAGTAAACTTCCTACCATAGGATTCCCATCAAATTGACACAAACATTCAGTTTTGCAAACAAAACATATATTTTAAAACATGATCAATATGATTCAAGGACACTTGCCTTGCTCTTGGGATTGATTCGAGTCAAAGCCTTCAAACTCTTGGTGTTGTAGATCCTCCACGACACTTTCTAGCACAAATCCGTCTAATCCGCACAATAAACTTACAAGACAAGAAACACAATCAAAGAGTGCACAAATATTACTCAATATGATATGACATGCATGATTAATGCAAATGCAAGGTAGAACTTGTTAATAGATTGCTCTTAATGATCACTAACTAGTTTTAATAGCTTTTAACAAGTTTATACAGGTTTGGATTTGATTAGATCAAATTTTATAATTTATTCGACACAATTTAACCAGGAAAATCGGACTAGTCCGCTAGGGACTAGACAAGTCCGCACTTTGCGAGATCAGCAAATTAGGGTTTTCTAGATCGACGTGAATTTGGAGACTAGGGATCAAATTCACGTAAGGAAAAGAGAATAGAAGGTATACCAGGTGTTTAGAACTCCAATGAATCAAGGATCTTGGAGGTAACACTTGGATCTGGATGATCTAGGGTTGGTGATGAACTTGGAGAAGAATTGGTGATGAAGAACGAAACTTGATGGAGATCTTGATCCTCTTTTGTTTCCTCCTCTTCTTCTTCTTACTTGGGATCTCCTCGTCCCTCCTTGATGTTGGCTCTCCACGAACTATGGTTTGGGTGGGGTGCAAAAAGTGGCAATTAGATGTCATGGTAAGGGGTGGGGTTGTTTATATAGAGGTGGAGGCTACGATTAGATGAATTTCGAGTTTGAGAGGAGTAGAGGCCGGTTTAGAGTCCCTGATGGGCTCTAAAAGAGTTAGGCACGACGTCCCTAGGCCCACTTAATGTGAAACCCAAGAAACAAGTCGTGAAAAAAAAGATCATCTCGGAGTCGCGAAATATCGGACAAATCCAAAAAGGACTGGACTAGTCCAAAGTTAGTCAGAAAGAAATCGGACAAGTCTGGCCAAAAATCAGACAAGTCTGACTTTAGTCAGAGAGGAAAACGGACAAGTCGGCTGGAACACCAGACTAGTCCGGACAAGTCTAGGGACTTAGCAATTTTTTAAGGATTCTTGGAACACCGGACTAGTCCGCATAAAATCTGACAAGTCTGAAAATTTCCAGAGGCAAAATCGGACTAGTCTACAGCAAAATCGGACAAGTGCGATCGAAGTAAGAGAGAAATCGAACGAGTACTCACCAAAATCGGACTAGTCCGCACTTTTCAGCATTTTAAGTGCGGTTTTGTTCCAAATCAATTTTAAACTCGTTCCTCTTTATGTGGATAAATGTTAAACATGTATATGAATGTATGTAGGGCATGATGCTTGAAAATGAGGGTGTTACATGTGCTTCTATGTAGGTTACACGCTTGAGGAAGGAGAACATTTGCATTGTGGATTCAGGTTGCTCACGCAACATGACTGGTAACAAAGAATGGTTCTCCTCCCTCTCTTTTGTGTCACGTGCAGAGAATGTTACTTTTCCCGATAATTCTTCAACTCCTATATTTGCTAAGGGTTCGGTTATAGTAAATAATCACTACACTTTGAAGGATGTGGCACTTGTTAAGAATTTGAAATACAACTTGCTTTCTGTTTCACAACTGCTGGATGAAAATCTGGAAATTATTTTCACTAAAAAATGTTGCAAAGTTGTAAATTCAAACAGTAAGCTTATTTTTATCATGTCCCGGTTTGGAAGAGTTTTTAAAGCTGATTTTGATATGTCTTCCTCTAAGCATAGGTGTCTAGTTGCTAATGATTCCAAAGACTTATATTTTTGGCATCTTAGACTTGGTCACGTAGGCTTTGATCATCTCACGCGTGTTAGTGCTCTTGATCGCATACGTGAGCTGCCTAAGCTTGAGGTGGACAATGAAATTGTGTGCTCTTCTTGTAGACATGCTAAGATGGTTGCAGGTTCACATACTCCTCTCACAATGATCATGACAACTGAACCGGGTCAAATTTTGCACCTTGACACCGTAGGACCTTCGCGTGTTCAATCCTTTGGGGGTAAATGATATGTTCTTGTTATTGTTGATGATTATTCTAGATACTCTTGGGTTTACTTTATGGCATCTAAGAATGAAGCTTTTAGTCACTTTAGAATTTTATTTCTTAGATTATCAATTGATCACCTAGGATCTTTAAAAGCAATTAGAAGTGATAACGTAACCGAATTTAAAAATCAATCTATTGATCACTTTTGTGCTGAAAATAGAATAGATCATCAATTTTCTTCACCATATGTACCTCAACAAAACGGTGTTGTAGAAAGAAGGAACATAACCTTAATTGAGATGGCTAGGACTATGCTTGATGAATATCAAACTCCTAGAAATTTTGGGCTGATGCGATTGCAACTGCTTGTTATGTCTCAAATTGTGTTTTCTTGTGCGCTAAGCTAGGTAAAACACCATATGAGCTCCGATTTGGACATAGGCCTAGTGTTACACACTTTCGGGTCTTTGGTTGCAAATACTTTGTTAAGAAACATGGTAATCTTGATAAATTTGAACCAAGATATGTTGATGGCATGTTTCTTGGTTATCCATCTCATACTAGAGGCTACCGTGTGCTTTTACTTGACACTAACAAAATTGTGGAGACTTGTGAGGTGTCTTTTGATGAAGCTAGCCCAGGTACTAGATCAAATATTGCAGGTCCAGATCCATATCAGCAGGGGAGAGCATTTTCGTTGAAGTTGAGGAAGAGGTGGAGCTGCTGCCCAAAAATTCAGCAGCTAATGACATTGTTCCAACTCCTAATTTTGATTCACAGCCAGCACCGACGACCACCATTGCTGGTCCAGATCCTCCTCAAGTCACAAGCTCATCGATTTATGATGAACATGAAGAAGAAGAAGCTTGTGAAGTGTCCACTCCCCTCCGGGTTCTCAAAAGTAATCCTCCACAACATATTACTGGAAGCTTGCACGAACGAGTCACACGGTCCAGATTTTGCGATCCAAACTCTCATGCTCATTTTGCTTTTGTTGCTTCTTTTGAACCCAAAGATATATCACACGCACTCACTAATGAATCTTGGATTATTGCCATGCAAGAAGAGTTAGAAAATTTTGAAAGAAATAATGTTTGGAAACTTGTACCTCCACCTCAAGGTCACACTTTAATTGGAACTAAATGTGTGTTTAAAAATAAACAAAGTGAGGATGGGTTTGTGGTTAGGAATAAGGCTAGGTAGGTTGCTCAAGGTTTCACTCAAGTTGAAGGTCTAGATTTTGATGAAACTGTTGCTCCTGTTGCTAGATTAGAAGCCATAAGAATTTTGTTAGATTTTTGCTGCATATAAAGGTTTCAAGATTTATCAAATGGATGTTAAAAATGATTTTCTTAATGGCTACATAGATGAGGAGGTTTATGTCAAACAACCACCGGGTTTTGAAAATTCAGTTTTTCCTAATCATGTTTACAAACTGTCCAAAGCCTTGTACGGTCTCAAACAAGCCCCTAGGGCATGGTATGATAAGTTAAAAACATTCTTACTTGAAAAGGGGTTTACCTTGGGCAAGGTTGATAAAACTCTTTTTGTGCTTAAGCATGGCAATGACTTATTATTCATTGAAGTGTATGTGGATGATATTATTTTTTGTTGTGTTTCTCATGATCTTGTGTCCAAGTTTTTAGCTATGATGAGTTCAGAATTTGAGATGAGTATGATGGGAGAACTCACGTACTTTTTGGGGCTGCAAATCAAGCAAACCAAAGAGGGTACCTTTGTGCATCAAATGAAGTATACAAAGGACCTCCTAAGGCGCTTCAACATGGACAAAAGCAAGCCTCTTCGAACACCAGTGGGAACAGCAACAACACTTGAACTTGATGAAGATGGTGAACCCGTGGATCAAAAAGAATATAGAAGCATGATCGGATCACTTTTGTACCTCACGGCATCAAGACCGAACATACAATTCAGCGTATGTGTTTGTGCACGGTTTCAAGCATCCCCACGTGCTTCACATTGTCAAGCCCTCAAAAGGATTCTCAGGTACTTACATGGAACTCAAGAATTTGGCATTTTTCTTCCTTCTTCCTCAACTGTTACTTTGAAAACTTTTTCAGATGCTGATTTTGGGGGTTGTAGAATTGATAGGAAAAGTACTTCCGGTGCTTGTCATTTTCTTGATAATTCACTTGTTGCTTGGTCCTCTAGAAAACAAAACTCGGTTGCACAATCCACAGCTGAGTCTGAATATGTAGCTGCTGCTAGTGCTAGCTCACAAATTCTTTGGATTGTTCAAACACTTAAGGACTATTGGGTTGATCTAGATAGTGTTCCACTGTTTTGTGATAACACTAGTGCCATTTGCATTGCTAAAAATCTCATACAACATTCTAGAACTAAGCACATTGACATTAGATATCACTTTCTCCGTGATAATGTTGAAAAAGGAAACATTGTGCTTCACCATGTAGATACCAAACAACAATTGGCTGACATTTTTACAAAACCTTTGGATTTCACTCGTTTTTGTTTCATTCATAGTGAAATAGGGGTTATGCATCCTCATGGCTTAAATTGAGGGGGAATTTTGAAACTTGGAAAGTCTATGTGTGAATCTGAACTTAAAATATATGAGCATAGTTGTCGGCGGTTGGAGCCGGCAGATCTCCCTACACTGCTAAAGTGATTGGGGAGTTTGAAGTTCGGTGTGGGCGCACAGAGATTCAAGAAGGTGAATAGGAGTTTGACACAGGAGACACAAGAATTTACGTGGTTCGGGCCGCCTGAGCGTAATACCCTACTCCATGGGTGTGTTGATGTTGTATTAGCTGTAAGAGCTTGTCACGAGTGTATCGGGTGCGTGAGTTCGTCCGTCCACCTCCCGCGTGTATCGTCGGCCTGTCCTTTTATAGTACAAGGACAGGCTGTTACAAGTTAGCCTGGCCCGACATGTGGCCCTGGCGGTTACTAGTATTGACACACGCTTAATTGCTCTTAATGATCCTGTAACGGGCTCCAACAGCGCCGTTACTGGTGTTAAGATCGTCCGTTTAAGTTTCATTAATATGGAATTAATGACACTTAATCGGGTCTTGAAGTCCTTGGCTCTCCTTTGAAGATCCGGAGCCGTTACAAGGTCTTCCGGAGGTTAGAGGCTGGCAGGTCCGACGATTGGACACGTGGCAGCTCTGGAGCTTGCTGTGGGAAGCAGGTAGCTCCGGGGCTACCAGACACGTGTCAAGTCCGGAGCTTCTCTCGGTCTGGGGTTAAGTCCGGAGGTACCATTTCGGTACATGGCCCGGAGCTTCCCCCTTGTAGGCGGTAGCTCCGGTTTGGTTGTACACGTGGCGACCCAGGGATTAACCATGTTGGAGAAGCGGGTCCGGTCATGTCTGACAAGTGGGCCTCCGAGGGTCTTCAAACCAAGTAGATGGCTTTCTTTTGAGATCTTTGTAACCTCAAGGGGTGTACGGTTTCTAGGGTACCGGCAGTGGCCCCCTGGACCTACCTCCGAGGAAGATCACTGGGGTGAAGTCATTCCATCGGAGGTGGGTCCATCCTTGCGACTCTTGAACTGAGTCTTCAAGGGTCTTCGGAGGTGCCGTTGGCTGGGATTTACAGTTAGATCCCGTCGCGTGGTGCACCTCAGGCGGCAGATGAGATCTTTGACGTGCGGATCTCACGCAATAGAAGGTCGCCGGTTCCCGATACGAAAACTGTATCGGTTCCGCGCGCCTTGTCAGGCTGCCGCCTTTGGGTTTCCCGCCTCGTGATGGCAACCATTCGCCTGGGTAAGAGCCTCGACTTGATCGTCGGGGTGGTCCCGGGCCCTCTTGTCATCTGTTGGGTTAAATTCTTGAGTGGTATCTTCGACTTCCCTGCAGTTTCCATCCAAGCGTTGCGAGGGCTTACTTAAGAAGGAAAGCGCGCACCGTCGGGAGTTCTTTACGCCTCTCATCTGATTTTGCACCCAAACTCCCAACTCGTGCTTCGCTCCTCTTCTCTTGCCTAGCTGTGCTGCGATGGAGTTGGGTCTGCGCGAAAGTCGTTTGAAGACCGACGAAGATTTGAAGAAGGTCCGGGCCCTCATGGGGTGGTCCTCGGACTTCTTCAACCGCTTGGTCCGTGCCGGCGGAGAGCTCCCCTTCGAGAAGGAGCGCGCTGGCGAAATGGTGTACTTTTCTTCGCACGCCATGGTGGGGTTGATCCCACCTTTTTCTTCCATCTTCTTGATGCTGCTAGACTTCTATGGTCTTCAGCTATACCACCTTGGCCCTCACTCCATTCTCCTCGTGTCCATCTTTGTCCACTTCTGTGAGATGTGGGTGGGCATCCCCCCCTGCGTCGAGCTCTTCCGGACCTTCTTCACCGTCCACACCACCGGCCGGAGCAATGAGTACCTTGGCTTCTACTATTTCGTGAAGCGCAAGAAGTGCCCATTCAAGTACCTCCGGTCGTTCCCTTCCGGGAAGTGGGATGACTGGAAGAAAGATTGGATAGTCGTCAGGGTGGAGGAGCACGAGAGGTTGGAGCTGCCCGACGGTTTGCCCGACATCGACACGACGATCTGGAGTGAAGCTCCGGTGCTAGCGGAAGCTTTCAACCCCGCCCTGACCAGGATCCTCCAATGCATGGAGGGAGGATTGACTCCCCAGACGGTATTATGCAATTTCCTGGCCAACAGATGGGTGCCACTGAAGAGGAGGGAGAAGCTCGCTTGGGCCCTCAACAGCGTGATGGACGAGGACCGGGTTGAGACCGGGTTGAAGTCCAACATGGTGGGGAAGACCTTGGAGTTCCACCTCAAGAAATTCCAGTAGGGCATCGATGTCGACGGTGATGACTTGACTCCGCCGTCAGCCTTTCTCCCTCTGAACGTGGAGGTGGAGTTCAGCAGGGAGCTCCGGCGGATGATGCCCACACTTGACGACCTTGGTGTCGTTTAGAGAAGATCAACCACCCGGGTGGCGATCCCCGGGATGCCTGAAGACGGCTCCGCCCCTGCCCCACAGCCGAGGGTCGAGGTCGTCGGCAAGGGAAAGGAGCTGGCGGATGAGCTGGAGAGCCGGAAGAGGAAGCTGCGACATGCCGACGGAAGGTCCGTCATGCCCGCTACTTCCGCCTCGGTTCCTTCTCCCAAGGGGGGAAGATCTTCTACCACCGTGGCGACTTTCCCCGTAGTGGGGTCCTTCCGGAACGATACCGTTCCTGCAGTGGGATCCTCCAGGAGCGCGTCTGTCCCCGTGGTGGAACCCTCCTGGGGTGCTAGCTCCGGGCGCATGACTCCGGCACCTGGGACGGTGAGAGCCTCCAGGTCCAGGGGTTCCTCCCGATCGAGGAGAGCCTCGACCCGGGAAACGCCCGTGGCTGCGACAAGTTCTGGGGCCGGGGGGCCTTCCGGAGCTCCTATGCCGACCGTGGCCAGCCCGGAACGTCCAGGAAAAAGGTTCCGTGCAAGCTGGTGCAGAAGCCTTCCAAGGTAATTTTTAATCTTTACCTTGGTTAACTATTTAATTGTAGCAACTGTTTGTTGATTTTCTTCGTTCATCATCTGCAGCATCCCCAAGAAGGGTAGTGAACCTCCACCCTCAGCCACAGTGTCTGAGGCCGTGGGAGCTTCTGCTCCTGTCCCGGTGCCGCCCCAGGTGGTGGCTGAGGCTACGACAGCTCCGACACCGGCTGTCGTGGTCATGGACCTCGACTCGTCCCCAGAAGTTCCCGTGGTAGCGCCGGACCACGGGAGTGAAGACATGCCAGCGGCACCTGTCCCGGAGGTTGAAGCTTCGGGTCCTGGTGCTGCAGTGATGGAAGCTCTGGCTGTTAAGCCGGAGGAAGTAGTAGTCCCGGCTTCGGAGCCGGAAAGTGCTGAAGCCCCGGCGGTTGAGCCGGAGGTGATTGAAGCCCCGGCATGCGAGCCGGAAGTCGAGGTAGCTCTGACAGTTGAGCTGGCTACCTCCGAAGCACCGACCGCTGAGCCGGTTATTGTTGGAGCTCCGGCATCAGGGCTGGTTGAAGAGGCGAGGGAGCTCGAGCCTCCTTCGGAAGAGGTGTCCCGACCGGAGCCAGTAGCAGCTCCTGCTCCGGAGGCGACGATGCCGGAGGTACCTGCGGCCGAGCCGGAGTGCCCAAGCGAAGTCGTTGGCCCCCTGCCCGAGGGGGCGAATGAAGACTTGGCGGCGGGGCCTTCTTCGATGGCGACTGAGGCCATCCCGGAGGACGGCCCTAGTGCCTTGGAAGCTCAGGATTCCACTCTCGTAGAGTGGGACCCAATTTTTGTGTGTGAAGACCCACTGGAACCAGCGAAGGAGACCCCAGCATGTCCGGAGCCCATCCCGCTGTCGATGTCTATTGACAACGCCTGCTCCAGTCTGCATCAAGTCCAATTGGCCTTCTTCCATGATAGCAAGGCTCTTGAAGAGGAGCGCCAAACCCTTAGGCGGTGGCGTAATCGGCTCCACTTCGAGACCAAGCTGGCGCAGTCGAGGCTAGCGGATGACAAGGAGTGGATCAAGCGGGGGAAGATCCGCCTGGAGTACTGGGGCAAGCTGCTGGATGACAGGGAGAGCATGACTCATGCCCTCGACGCCCAATCCCAGGAAATTTACAATCAAGCCAAAGCAGCCAACAGTGCGGCCGAGGAACGCCATGAAAGGCTGGAGGTCATTAACACTGCACTCATCAAGCGCCGGGAGGCACTTGAAGAGAGGGAGAAACGGCTCGAGAATGAAGAGCACAAACTCCTTGAGCTGCGGGATGATGTCTTGAGGAGGGAAGAGGAGCTTGCTGAGAAGGTAGCTTTGGCTGACAAGGTCCTCGAGGAGCGCACCCAAAAATTGGAAGAGCGCTGCCAAGAGGAAGAGGAGAAGACCTGGGTGCGGGGGCAGGAACTCTACGAATATGAGTGTGCCCTTGTTGCCCGGGAGAAAAAAGTGGAGGCTAGGGAGAAGGACCTGGTCGATCATCGGAACAAGATACACCTCTGGGAGGAGGAGCTCGGAAGACTCGAGAGGCGGGTTGCTGCTAAGATTCAGCAAAACGCTAAAGAAGTTGAGCGCCTCACCCGTGAGAATTCCGAACTGACGGCGGCCAGGAGATCCCTGGAAGAGATGAAGAGCTTGAGGACGGCGGACTCCCTACAGATTTGGGAGTTCCTGGGCAAGGCCAACGACGCGCTGACTTCGATGGGTTTTAGCCCCGTGCGCCCGGATGATCCGGAGCCGGAGCCGGACCTTGCGCTGCAGGCGTTGAGCGCAACAGGTAGCAAGCTCTCCAAGGTGGGCGATGTCATCGCGGACCAACTGGAGGTCGAGGGGAAATCCCTGGCGAAGAACGTCGCAGAGTATGTGCTGACGTGCTACACCAGCCAGAACTACCAATTTCCTCTAGACCCGGTGCTTGAAGGCCCCATTGAAGGAGAAGGCGAAGCTACCCGAGCCAGCATATCGGAGGTCGCCCAGAAGGTCGCCGAGTTCTTCCATAGGGTCTAGGACCATCTCTTTAGCTTTCACTTGTATTTTCTCTTCTTCTTCCTCAATTTTGTAATCCCTTGTCTCCGGATGTAATCTCCTGTCTCAAGATGAATGAAATCCCCAAAATTTTTGCGAATTTCACTTTTTGTCTTCAACACCTTTATCTTCACTTGCCCCCCTGGTAGATGTACACAATTTGATTGTGAACATGTACCAAAAGGATATTGTGTTTTGTTGAAGACTCATTTGCTCTGAACTTGTAGAATTTAGGTCCGAAGTCTTCGATAGTGAAGGTCCCCTGAGGTTGTCGGAGCTCAGAAGCTCCGGCATTGTCCATTGCTAGAGCTTGGTAGCTCCGGCAATAGCCTCTATCAACACGTAGAGTGTCGATAGTTAGTCCTCCGGGGTGTCGGAGCTGAGTAGCTCCGGCAGTGACCTTTGCCAACACTTGGTTTGTTGGCAGCAGACTCCATTTACGGGGTCTTCTCACCATCTTATATTCAGTGTCGACGGCTGGCCCCCTTAGGGGAGTCGGAGCTACGTTAGCTCCGGCTTTTCTCCATCAACTTAGACTTTATTTTTCCTGCACACTTAAGCCAAGAAAAATAGTAAAATTCATTCCTTGTCTATAATTTCGTCGCGGCTTACGATTCTCAAGAAGATTTTAAGTTGAACGTGATTTTAAATACAACCGGATGCGTTGTCTTTTCCCTTAGATTCAACTGTCCATGGACCCGCCTTACTTCGGCCTGCCAGGGTGTAGGTAGAGTGGCGTACTTAGGGTGCTTGACCAGGCTAAGTCGATAGCACACTCCGGCCCTAGGTTGGCTTGGCGGCTTTCAGGCGATTTGGCCATGAACGATATTTGAATCCAAAAGAACTGACAATACAACTCGAATAATATATAAACCGGTCGAACTAAAATTTCTTAAGAATTGCACGTCTTTGTTATAGACAAGAAAGAGAAAAATAAAAATGTCGAGCCTGTACAAAATAAATGCACGTGGAGTCTATTTCACATGAAGATGTCTTTCATTATAGGTCCGGGGTACAGGGGAAACAAGTACACTCTTAGGGTACGGAACTAGGCTAAGTGTGTTTCATTTCTCGTTTGACCCAGGGTAGTTAGCCGCACTTTTAGTCCTGAGACTGTGACAAGTGTTGCATGAGCTTTGCGGACCTTTCAAGAAAGATCCGGCTGCTCTCCCGGAGGAACTACCCGACTCTGTACAATGACTCTATAACATACACCTCAAGTTACTCAAGACTCACCTCCGTGGTATTAAGTGTAGAACTTACGGAGGTGCTCGATGTTCCAAGGATTTGGGAGAGGTGTCCCATCCTCGGTAGCCAAGCGAACGCTTCCGGGATGGGATACTTTAATCACTCGGAAGAGCCCCTCCCAGCCGGGGGAGAGTTTGTTTAACCCTTCTCTGGATAGTATTCTCCGTAGCACCAGATCGCCTTCCTCGAGCTGTCGGTTGTGTACATGCCGCTGGTGATAACGCCGTAGGGCTTGACGATATTGGGCATTCCGAACAGCTGCTTGGCACCTTCCCTCCTCGAGGAGGTCTAGGTCTTCACGCCGGAGCTGGTCCTGTGCGGCTTCGTCAAAGGTCCGGACCCGGAGTGAACCCAAGGTGATTTCCGGAGGAAGGATTGCTTCAGCTCCGTACACCAGGAAGAAGGGTGTCTCTCCAGTTGACCAGTTTTGAGATGTCCTGTTGGCCCATAAAGTGGGCGGAAGCTCTTCGATCCAGTTGGCTCCATGTCTCTTCAAGCGCTCATAGGTGCACGTTTTAAGTCCTTTAAGGATTTCAGCATTTGCTCTCTTGGCTTGGCCATTGCTGGCTGGGTGAGCTACTGAGGCGTAGCAAACTTGTATGACGAGGTCTTCGCAATATCCTTAGAATGCGGAGCTTGTGAATTGAGTCCCATTATCAGTGATGATCTTGTTTGGGACTCCGAATCTGCTTACAATGGATTGCAGAAAGTTGATAGCAGATTGCTTGTTGATCGTCACAACTGGAGTTGCTTCCGGCCACTTGGTGAACTTGTCGATGGCGACATACAGGAACTTGTAACCTCCGACGGCTCTTGGGAAGGGTCCCAAGATGTCCATCCCCCACACAGCGAAGGGCCATGTAGGAGGTATCATTTGTAAGGGTTGAGCCGGTGTATGAATTTGCTTTGCATGAAATTGGCATGCTTTGCATTTCTTCACCAGCTCAGTGGCATCCTGGAGCACTGTAGGCCAGTAGAAGCCATGCCGAAAGGCTTTTCCGACCAGCGTGCGAGAAGATGTGTGGTTCCCACACTCGCCTCCATGTATTTCTGCGAGAAGCTCGCAGCCTTCTTCCCTTGTGATGCACCGCATTAGGATGCCGTTGGCACCGCGCCGGTAGAGATCCCCTTCTACCAACGTGTATCTTTTAGACAATCTGACTACCCGGTCAGTGGATACATCATTGTCAGGAAGGATGTTGTCTTTCAAGTAGCTCCGGATCTCCGAGATCCATGCATCGGAGCTAGCTTGAGCTTTTGAGTCTTGCGTGCTGGGTAGCTCGGAGCTTCCGGCAGCACCTACGACCCTTGATGGCTGCCATGGTAACAGGGCCATCGGGACCGTCAGCTTCGGGATGCTGATCTCGCCCCCTTCGCTCAGTTCGGCAGGCTAAGCTGTTGGCTTTGACAACCTCCGGACAAAGGTTTCGTCAGGAGCCGGAGCTCCGGTTGACGCCTTGGTCGAGAGTTCGTCAGCTTCAGCGTTATGAGCACGCTGAACATGGTGGAGGTCTAGGACTTCAAAGTCCTTCTGAAGCCTCTGGACTTCAAGGAGGTAAGCAGCTAGCTGGAGATTATTGCAGGAGCATTCACCCTTCACCTGCTTGATGATGAGCTGTGAATCTCCTTTGACCAGCAGTTGCTTGACACCATATGACAGTGCCACCTTTAGTCCGTAGATGAGTGCTTCATACTCCGCCATGTTGTTGGTTGCCTTGAAGTCAAGGTGTACCATGTGTTTTACCTTCTCCCCAGTCGGTGCAAGGAGAAGGATTCCAGCTCCGGCCCCCTGCTTCTGCATGGAGCCGTCGAAGTAGAGGGTCCAGTGAGGCTCGGTGAAGGTTGGAGCTTGATGCTCCGTCTTCTGCTCGCTGGGGCCCCCTGGATTTGATGGAGAGGGAGTCCATTCTGCCACAAAATCTGCCAACGCTTGACTCTTGACTGCTTGTCTTGAAATAAATTCAAGATCAAATTCAGCCAATTCCACAGCCCACTTTGCAATATTCCCAGTTGAGTTGGGATTATGCAAGATTGCTCGAAGTGGATAGGAGGTCACCACCGAGACTTTGTGAGCTTGGAAGTAATGTCGAAGCTTCCTGGAGGCAATAAGAACTGCATAGAGCAGCTAATGCACCTCTAGGTATCGAGTCTTGGCATCATGTAATACTTCACTGATGAAGTATACCGGGCGTTGAATGGTCCGGACCCTCCCGGAGGGGTCCGGAGCTTCCTCTTCATTGATCCGGACCCTCTTGGAGGGGTCCAGATTCTCTTCGGGTACCTCCGGGTTCTGGCTGGAGGAACCCGGAGCTTCTTCAGAAATGACCTGGACCCTCCCGAAGGGGTCTAGGTCTCCTGAAGCGACTTCTTGTGGGTTCGAATCTGGGAGCGGGGACCCAGACTCGCTTTCAGGAACTTCCGCACCTTCCCGAAGGGGTCTAGATTCCTGAGTGTGGGGTAGTTCCGGTCTCTCCGCAACCAGAACCATACTGACGACTTCATCAGTAGCTGAAATATAAAGCAACAAAGGCTCACCAGGGTTCGGAGCTACCAGAATTGGTAGGGTGGTGAGGAACTGTTTCAGCTCCTGGAATGCCTTCTCTGCTTCTTCGGACCATTGGAATGGTCCGGACTTCCTCAATAACTTGAAGAAGGGAAGTGCCCGTTCCGCCAGTCTTGATATGAACCGGCTGAGGGCTGCTAGACACCGAGTTAACTTTTGGACGTCTTTGATTCGGGTTGGTGGCCGCATGTCTTCAATGGCTCTTATCTTCGCCGGATTAGCTTCTATGCCCTGGTGACTTACCAGGAAACCAAGAAGTTTTCCAGAGCTAACCCCAAACACGCACTTGTCCGGGTTTAGCTTTGTGCGGGTGGCCCGCAGCTTGTCGAAGACAGCCTGCAAGGTGTCTAGGAGTGACTCCTTATTCTTGACCTTGACCACGATGTCATCGACGTACACTTCCACTATGTCTCTGATGAGTTCCTCAAAAGTTTTGTACATAGCTCGTACAAAAGTTGAAGCTGCATTCTTGAGACCAAATGGCATGGCTGTGTAATAGTACAATCCATCTACTGTGATGAATGAAGTATGCTCTTCATCCTCCCTAGACATCCTGATTTGATGATACCCAGAATATGCGTCTAGGAAACACAGTAATTCACACCCGGAGGTGGAATCCACTATCTGATCTATTCTAGGTAGTGGGAATGGATCTTTTGGACATGCCTTATTTAGTGTGGTGTAGTCGATGCACATCCGAAGCTTCCCGGCCGGCCTTGGGCACAATGACTGGGTTCGCCAGCCATTTTTGATGGAAGACTTCTCGGATGAATCCGGCTTCGAGTAGCTTCTTCACTTCTTGTCGGATGAAGTTCTGCCGCTCTACGGATTGCTTCCGAGGCTTCTGATGCACAGGACGAGCATCGGGGTAGATCTTCAGATTGTGCTCAATCACTTCCCTGGGGATCCCAGGCATTTGTGACGGTTGCCAAGCAAACACGTCAACATTAGACCAGAGGAAAGTGATGAGCGCGAGTTCCTATTTGTCGTTCAACCCTCCCGATATACGGGTGGTTTGAGCGGCATCGGAACCAATTTGGACGACTTTGACGGGAATGTCAGTGTCGCCGCTTGGCTGCACATGGGGTGCAGAAGTCGAGCCTCGTTGACGAATGCTCGGAGGTTTCGGAGCTTGCTCCTGTCTGGAGTCCTCCTCTTGCGCCGTGGTGAGTGCGTGGAGTTCCTCCAGAGCAGTTACTCCGGCAGTGCGATCTCCGCGGATTCGGAGAACGCCTACTGGTGTTGGCATCTTCAACACCAGATATCCATAATGAGCAGCTGCCATGAATTTGTACAGGGCAGGTCTACCCAAGATGGCGTTGAATGGTAAGTTGATCTGAGCGACGTCGAAGACGAACTTCTCGGTGTGATACTTCTCCCGGGTCCCGAAGGTAACGGGGAGAGTAATAGCTCCGAGTGGGGTAATGGCCCCCGGACCTACTCCGGAGAAAGGTCGAGAGGGCTGGAGATCCGAAGGTCGGAGCTGAAGCTTAGTGAAAGCTTCGAAGCTGATGAGGTTAAGCCCCGAACCTCCGTCTACCATGAGATGGTGGAGCTGGATGTTGTTGATGGTAGGAGATACCATCAAAGGTAACTGTCCTGCTCCAACCATGCTCCTCGGGCAATCAGAAGCATCAAAAGTGATGGAGGTGTCCATCCACTTTCGATGAGGTTCCGGCCTGACTGTAGGGGCTACCGCGGCCATATCCCGCCGCATAGTCTTGATGACGCAACGGGAGGTGATATCCCATGACCCACCGAAAATGGTGTTCATGGTCTTCCGATGCTCGTTGTCAGAGACGTCAGAATCATCATCGACGGAGGTGTAAACGGCCTTCAGGACCTTTTTGGGATCCTGAAACCCTAACTCCTCTTCAGCCGGAGCTTCGTCGTCCTTCTGTTTTCCTTCCCTTTGTCGGAAAGGAGATCCTTCTCGGCGCTTGCTGTAGCGCTCGGCAAGGTTTTGGACCTCCCGCCAGTCTTCCAAATTGTGGCTGCCCGTTTTGTGAATGGGACACCACACTTTGGGTTTGCCACCGTCTTCAGAAGACGGTCGAGGTCGCTTCTCGGGGCGTGGCCCCCGTCCACCCGGAGTTGCAGCAGCTGCAACGTTGGATGTGCCGGCCGACGGCTTCCTCTTGCCGTTGGTCTTCTTTTTCTTCTTGCCACCCCCAGAGGTAGCGGCTTCTTCCTTGGAGGATTTCTTGTGATCCTCCGGGGCTGGTTTGGAGTGCGTCTCACGGCCCTCCGCAGCTCTGGCACATTTGTCTGCCAGGCTGAAGAGTTCTGTGACGCTGGTGATCTCCTTGATCGCCAGCTTCTCCAACATCTTCTTGTCCCGTACGCCCTGTCTGAATGCCACAATGACAGAAGCGCTTGAGATAGAAGGGATAGTGTTTCGTACATGAGAGAACCTCTGGATGAAGGACCGCAAAGATTCTCCCCCTTTTTGCACGACCGCAAAAAGGTCCAGTTCAGTGCCTGGTCAGGTGTATGAACTCCCGAAGTTGGCAGTGAACTGGCGGCACAGCTCCTCCCAACTGTTGATAGAGTTGGGTGGAAGGCTCATAAACCAGGACCTGGCGGTCCCAGTTAAGGCCACTGGAAAGTAATTGGCCATCACGGCCTCGTTTCCTCCAGCTGCCAAGATTGCAGTGGAGTATATCTGAAGGAATTCGGCGGGGTTGACAGTCCCGTCGAATTTTTCCGGCAGGTGAGGCCGGAACTTCTGTGGCCATCTAACCATGCGCAGGTGCATGGCTAGGGCTGAACAGCCTCCTCCTACTCCTTCCAGAGTAGAAAGGTCCTGAGCTTCCCGTCTTTCACGGGCACGCTCAATATGGACGCGGCCATCCTGCTGGCGGTATCGGCGATCAAGCTCAGCCCGGAGGTCATGAGTCGAAAGCCTGGATACCGTGTGAGTGCGTCGAGCCTCGGAGGGTAGTGACGTCACTTGTTGACATGCAGCACGTCTCCTGCTATTGGAGGCGTGCGGAGCAAGTCTTCCAGACAAAGTCCGCCGCTGCGACGGGGCTCGTCCCGAAGGAGGAGGACCCTGGTTGTTGAGGCGTTCAGCCGCTGCTGCGACCAAATGCTCCACATCGGCCCTCCACTGCTCCATTGCATCTCGAGATGCATCCGGAGGTGGTGGACGTTGGAGAAGAGCACGCGCTACATGGAGCGCGTGTTCCGGGTTGTCATGACTTGCCAACACAGTAAGCGACATCGGCACACCATCACGTTGCCCAACACGATTTGCTGGAGAAGACGGTGGTGGTGGGAGTGTGGCTCCTGCTGGTGCTGAAGCTCCTGCTGGTGGCTGCCTGTTGGAGGGATTGCCCACAACAGCCTGAGCAGCAGGTTGGCCGTTGGATGATCCAGCAGCGGAGTTCACCATTCTCGAAAATCTCATTCGCCCCCTACCTGGCGCGCCAACTGTCGGCGGTTGGAGCTGGCAGATCTCCCTACACTGCTAAAGTGATTGGGGAGTTTGAAGTTTGGTGTGGGCGCGCGGAGATTCAAGAAGGTGAATAGGAGTTTGACACAAGAGACACAAGAATTTACGTGGTTCGGGCCGCCTTAGCGTAATACCCTACTCCACGGGTGTGTTGGTGTTGTATTAGCTGTAAGAGCTTGTCACGAGTGTATCAGGTGCATGAGTTCGTCCGTCCACCTCCTGCGTGTATCGTCGGCCTGTCCTTTTATAGTACAAGGACAGGCCGTTACAAGTTAGCCTGGCCCGACATGTGGCCCCGACGGTTACTATTATTGACACACGCTTAATTGCTCTTAATGATCCTGTAACGGGCTCCGACAGCGCCGTTACTGGTGTTAAGATCGTCCGTTTAAGTTTCATTAATATGGAATTAATGACACTTAATCGGGTCTTGAAGTCCTTGGCTCTCCTTTGAAGATCCGGAGCCGTTACAAGGTCTTCCGGAGGTTAGAGGCTGGCAGGTCTGATGATTGGACACGTGGCAGCTCCGGAGCTTGCTGTGGGAAGCAGGTAGCTCCGAGGCTACCAGACACGTGTCAAGTCCGTAGCTTCTCTCGGTCTGGGGTTAAGTCCGGAGGTGCCGTTTCGGTACGTGGCCTGGAGCTTCCCCCTTGTGGGCGGTAGCTCCGGTTTGGTTGTACACGTGGCGACCCAGGGATTAACCATGTTGGAGAAGCGGGTCCGGTCATGTCTGACAAGTGGGCCTCCGAGGGTCTTCAAATCAAGTAGATGGCTTTCTTTTGAGATCTTTGTAACCTCAAGGGGTGTACGGTTTCTAGGGTACCGACAATAGTATTTCATACATATATGACTTTGTTATTCCTTTTACATGCTGAAAGTTCTTACTACATTACTCGTGTTATACATTTTGTAGTTTTTGTCATGTCTAGTAATTGGAATAATTACTTACACTAAATATGGTCATGGTCAAACTTTCTTGCTGTTTTGAACTTGTTGCATGCTCACAAGTGCTTTTAATCATTAAGAATTAATCAAATAATCAACTCATATGTTGAGTTTTTATGAATAAATAGAAATGAGAAAAGATCAAGAGAATATGCATGCATCGCACTTCTTCTTTTGAGATGGCTTATCATTACACTTAGATATGAACTTGTAAGAAGTTGTGTATCACTAAAACCATGTCCTTAAGCTTCTGATTGTCAAATGACATAGGCTTGGCTTGGTTGGTTAGAATAAAGCAGATGCGGCATATAAATATCATATGATCTAAATTTGTGCTTTGAAATAATAAAATGCATCAACAAGTGTCATGCTTTCAGGTTTAAAATATTTAAGTTTGTGAGACCATGACTTTCCTAAATTGAAACTTACATTTGATCGCTAGCATGACTTACACTACTTTATATATCTCATTGTTGTGATAGTGTAAGTTACTTGATAGTATGACTTGGATGAGCTTTGTTATATATATATATGTTACAATATGCTTATAACAATTATAATTTTTCTTTTGGACCTTGCTGAATACATTGTAAAAGGGGGAGAGTTAATAGATAATATGTGAATTTTTAAAGATAAGTATCCAAGGGGAAGAAATTGATTACACATTGCACATATTCACAATTGTTTTGGCACGATTCTTCGAATCTTCTCAGGGGGAGAATTTGTTTTTCTTCTCATTTTATTTCTGTTTTACAAAGGGGGAGAAATTGTTTTCAAATTTTTTAATATGAATAAGCCAATGTTCGGATCTTAAATGGTGTTGCCAATGCATTCATCAAGGGAGAGATTGTGAGACCTATGTGTGCTGAATACATTGGCTATATCGATAAATGTTTTGAATACTACCAAAACACCTTTATTAGCAAGGTCCGACTCTAGCGCCGAGTCTCTGCAAGGTCCGACAATAGGTCCGAATTTCTTTGTCTAGGTCCAAAATGTTTTTGGGTAGCTCCGATGAGTTTTGTCTTTAGCTCCGGCATGTCTTTGATAGCTCCAGCATATCGTTGTGAAGCTCCGATATGTTTTGATAGGTACGACTTATGTTGGTTAGCTCCGACATGTTTTTCAAGCTCCGGATTTTGGGTTGATTAGTTTCGAATAGCTTTGACAAGCTCCGACGCTAGGTTGTACTAGCTTTGGTTAGCTCCACCTCAAGCTCCGGTTAGCTTTGGCAAGGTTCAGAGCTTGATCACAATGTTCCTGCTTTTACTGTGAATTGTCTCAAACTTTCTTTACATTTTTGAAAAGATTGCTTAGTATTCATTCGCTAAGTTTTTGTTGCGTTTTGGTTGATATGTATAATATCGTTTTTGCTATGCTTTGCAACATGCTTATGTGAGGTGCTCACGTAAGATGTTGTAGTTTCAGAACTAACGTGAGTCAAGTCGAGGACTTGTGCTCGGAAATATTGGTTTTTTATTCATGTGCAGGTGTTGCTTGAGTTCAATACATGGCTAGTGACGGGATCCATTGAACTAGTCTTAGGGAGAAGATGAGGTTCAACAACCAAGTTCCGGAGGAATTGTGGTTGAGTTGATCGGGAGGTTGCACAACATGTTGGAAGATGTTTGCACGTATACAAGGAGTGTATGGTCGTGGATACATGGTTCCAAGGCGTTATGAAGAGATGTGGACGTAAAGAATTGGTCGGAAAGGTCCAACCAACTAGGTTATGGACTCAAGCTCCGACTGAGTCGTGTTTGACTGAAGTATGGAAAGATTTGAGCTGGTTATGTCAGGATATCATGTGGGTCACGAATTTGAGTTGTTTTAGGAATGTGAGATACGTTCCTAATGTGTTTGGAAGTCTTAAGATTCCTTCTATCTGCGTATAGAAGAGTCCTAAGAAGTTATGAAAATTTTCGATTCGTGATTTGAGTAGGATAGAGTCCTAGTTGAGATTGGGTTGGCCTAAGGGCTGGTTATATAAGCAAGGGAGGCCAGAGCTCATGGGTGACGACTTTTGGGGCTGTTCCTCTTGTGTTCTGTTGAATAAAATTCGTAGTTGAAAAGAACTTTTGTGCCTTGTTCATCCGACTTGTTCCATAAAATTCGTAGTTGAAAGGAACTTTTGTGCCTTGTTCATCCGACTTGTTCCAGACAAGTTTTTCTCGTCGGGTTTCTGCACAGCACTACCTTGTTTTGGTGATTTTATCATAACTCGAGTTTTACAGATCCAATTGACGTGATTCTTTTTGGGTTGTCTTCACAATTTGATTTTATATCATCTGTGAAAATTTCATGGTAATTGTATTTGTGGGTTCTGATCTACACGAGTTTCTTTGAAGTGTTGCAAAACTGTTTTTCTCGGGTAGGGAAGATTGACCTTTGTTCGATTTTTCGATCGTAACTTGAGTTTATCTCAACGGATTTGAGTGATTCTTGTTGTGTCGTATTCATGACTTAATTCTCTCTGATATATATCACTTTTGTTATGGTAAAAAACATTATATTAGTCTCACACACTATATCTTTAACAGATCATTTTTCTGCCGAAGGGGTTGGGATTTAATTGTTTCCGCTCCGTAAGTTTTTTAATCTACCATTCACCCCAGCTTTTCAGGTGCTCTTCAATCCTACATGGTCAATCCAAAAGACATCACAGTGTACTCATAAGATTCATACCGTGTCCTAAAAGCTGTCTTGGGTATGTCCGATGGTCTAATCTTCATTTGAAAATATCCCGACCTCAAATCGATCTTGGAGAAAACACAAGCACCCTTCATCTGATCAAACAAGTCTTCTATGCGTGGCAAGGTGTACTTGTTCTTAATTGTCACTTCATTGAGAGCTCGATAATCCACGCACATCTTTTGCGACCCATCCTTCTTGTCCACAAACAGCACGGGCGCTCTCCAAGTTGAAGAGCTAGGCCGAATAAAATCCTTCTCTAGTTGCTCTTGAATTTGCTTTTTGGGCTCTGCTAATTCCTTAGGAGGCATCCTATAGGGCCTCTTAGCTATAGGTGCAGTTCCAGGTATTAAATCAATAACAAACTCAATGTCTCAGTCAGGTGGCATACCTGGCAACTCATCCGAAATAACATCCAAAAATTCACACACCACCAGAATATCCTCAATTGAGGTACTGTCCATATGATTCAGCTCCAATTGCTTCGTTGCGTGTTGATATGCTTCAAATTCTACGATGATACCTTCCTCATTGGTCAACTTTACCATCTTCGTGGCACATTCAATGACTCCATTGTGCTTCCTCAACCAATCCATACCAAGTATAATGTCCAATCCTTGAGAATCCAAAACTATTAGGTTGGCGAAGAAGTCTACCCCCCCTTATTCTAAGTCTTACTTTTGGACATACTATATTTGTCCTCATCTCTCCTCCAGGAGACTTAACCAATAGAGTAAACTTCATATTAGAGATAGGCAAATTATACTTGGCAACATATTTTGATGCAACAAATGAATGCGATGCTCCAGAATCAAATAACATAGTCGCCGGGTTGGAGTTTGCGAGAAACATACCAATCACCACGTCATCCGCTTGTTGAGCATCCTCCTTAGAGACATGATTCACGTTGCAACGAGCGAAATTCTGCTGTCCACGGTTTCCTTGCGGCTGTCCTTCATTGGGTCTTGGGTTATGCCTCGGTGCATTGCTTCCTTGACCAAGGCCTGACTTAGGACATTGACGCGCAAAGTTTCCAACTTGTCCACAAGTATAGCACTTCTTAACTCCACCAGAATTATTGGGATGAGCTTGGCTCTGAACATTTGCACCAGGAAAATTAGCACGAGGTGCATAAGGCATTGGAGGCCAAGGTGCTTGCATGGCAGGGCGCTGATGCACAAACTGAGTTGGGCGCGGTGCAATTCCAGGGCGATAAGCAGGCACAGAAGAGTTGTAATATGGCGCATTGGGTGGTACAAAGCGAGCGCGTACATTACTTCCTTGTTCCTGTCCTTCATATGGCGCCTTCCTCTTGTTGTCTTTCTCCATCTCACGGACCTTGTTCCCCACAACAATTGCTTTGCACACAAGCTTCTGGAAGTTAGCATAGTCGCAATTCAGTAGTTGCACTTGGATCTCATTGTTCAAGCCTTTCATGAAAAAATATTGCTTCCGGCTGTCCCGCCTCACATCTTCGGGCGCATACCTTGAGAGTTGAGTAAATTTATTGAGGTATTCACCCACACTCGATCTTCCTTGTCTCGAGTTCTCAAATTATTGCCCCTTCAAAATCATAACTCCCTCCAGCACATAACGAGAGCGGAAGCTCTCCTACAATTCCGCCGAAGTATCGCTCTCCTGGTTCTCATGAGCATTGGATAGAATCCCACCAATCGGCAGCTGCTCCAACTAGTTGATGAGAAGCAAATAGAACCTTCTCCTGGTCACTGCATTGAACGATAGCAAGCTTCTTCTCCACAGACTTGAGCCAATCATCGCATCCATAGGGTCAGCGGCTTGGGCAAAGGTCAGCGGCCTAGTCCTCATAAACTCTCCCAACCGGTTATGAGGAGGTGGGGGTGGTGGTGGAGGCATGTGGGGCTCATTGTTGACATTACTAGCCTGCAGTTGTCCCATTGTCTGTATCATGGTCTGCATGAGCTGGTTCTGCATAGCCAAAAGCTGCTCAATGTTGATAGCTCCATGAGTAGGTCCTTGTCCATTATTGTTCCGAGGTGCTCCATGGTTCTCCTCGTCATCATTAGCATCCCTCTGATTGCGAGTTCTCACCATATGAAGAAAAGCAATAGGTAAGAACTTAGAAACATACCCAACTATATGCATCAAGGGATATGAAACTAAGCAACTAGCTACACTAGCCTACGTGGACATGGCAATGCTAAAGCATCCCAAAATCCTCTATTAAGCGCACAAGCAAACAATATATACCAGACAACGCACCAAGCAAAAGCACATCAATTCCTAAGTGTTCCTATGTGCTCTAAAGTGTCCATTGTATCTAGGCTGCGTCCTACGGTCAACCTATGGCTCTGATACCAATTTGTGACACCCGGTTCTGAAAATGAACCAAGTGAACGCATATGTGTGCCCAGGACGTTCAACACACATACACAAGTGCATTTATAAAAGAATATACAGAAAATTACCACAGAACAAGATTAATTAACTAAATTTTATTACACAATTCATAATATCCTCGAATACAAGCTCTAATGAATGTTAATGGCAAATTTGAACTAATGCAGCGGAAATAAACTAATTAAGCAAACTAAACAGCTAGACAACATAAGTAATAGGGTATAGCGCAACTCCAACACTCCATAGGCAAAGGTGATGGTAGACACGGCCTATAACTCCGCATTATCACTGTTTAACTCCCAATACTGACCTGCAACTGTTGGTGGGGGAATTGCAAGGGTGAGTACATATCGTACTCAACAAGTGTAGAAAGTATGACATGTAGTAATGGTTAAGTGCTGAAAAATACATTAAAACATTTGAAAAGCAATATATTACATTTATGTGAAGTGATCCCATCATAAACCATAAGTAATATCATAGTACCAGTCCATATTTTATTACCATCATCCATATTCCAGATTATTACCATCAATCATATCCAATACCAGAATTTAATCCATGACCAGCCATACTCATTACCAAACCATAACCTGTACCAAACCATAACCATTACCAAGTTCCCTCTAATCATGTAGGTCATCCAGACGCTCATAACCGGGAGCACGGCTATCATGATACTTTTATTAGACTCTGCGGAGTTTGTACCACTTTACCCACGTGTTTGTGATTTCATCGCCCGTTGGCGACTAAAGAACCTCCCTTATGTCAGTTACACTTCCTTTGGTGTATGACCAAGAGATCACAAAATAGCCTTTACAAAGGGATTACTAGACTATTTAGACCCTACTGAGGTTTCACCAGTGGCGATGCCTCCAACTGAGCACATATTCAAGCAAGGGCCCCCTCTTGAGCCATTCGGATCCCAGGGTAGTCCCACCAACCATCAACAAACCCAACCCAACTACCCCTTCCCCGAGCATCCTTAATGGTCAAAGTAGCACTAGCAAAGCCCTAATTAATAAGCTACGCCGCACCCATACTTAGCATCATGGTGGCACTGTAGTCCTGGCTTATTCTCGCATGAACCGGTCTTTAGATCTAAAGCAAGCTAACCACCATAACATCCAACCCATCCACATATCATGCTTGCTTAGATCACCCATTACCATATCATATTAACCAATTCATATTAATCATAGTCTCATAAATTCATAATTAAGTTAAGTGGTATAGTTGTTTTCCCATCCCAATTAATTAAGCGAAGCAAAAAGGTAAAAGCCTTTCCCGACTCTCTACCATAAATTCCAGGCGACAAGGGTGGTCAAACAAATCTAGTAAACTTCCTACCATAGGATTTCCCATCAAATTGACACAAGCATGCAATTTGCAAACAAAACATTTACTTTTAAAACAGGATCAATATGCTTCAAGGACACTTGTCTCGCTCTTGGGATTTATTAGGATCAAAGACTTCAAACTCTTGGTGATGTAGATCCTCCGCGGCACTCTCTAGCACAAATCCGTCTAATCTGCACAATAATCATACAAACAAGAAACACAATCAAAGAGTGCACATATATTGCCCAATATAACATGACATGCATGATTAATGCAAATGCAAGGTGGATATTGTTAATGAGTTGTTTTTAATGATCACAAGCTAGTTCTAATAGCTTTTAACAAGTTTATAAAGGTTTCAATTTGATTAGACCTAATTTAATAATTAATTCAACACTATTTAACAAGGAAGATCAAACAAGTCCGCAGGAGTCCGGACTAGTCCGCACTTCGCGACATTGGCAGTTTAGGGTTTTCTAGATCGACGTGAATCTAGAGATTTGGGGTTGAATTCACGTAAGGAAAAGAGAATATAAGGTATACCAGGTATCTAGAAATCCACAAAATCGAGAATCTTGGAGAAAACACGTGGATCTTTGATGATCTAGGGTTGATGAAGAGGTTGATGGTGGATTGTTGATGAAGAACGCGAAGTTGATGGAGATCTTGGTCCTCTTTCATTTCCTCCTCTTCTTCTTCTTGTTCTAGATCTCCTTCTCCCTCCTTGGTGGCGGCTACTCACGAGCTAGGGTTTGGGTGAGGTAGAAAAGTGGCAAATAGATGTCAAGCCAAGGGTTGGGGTTGTTTATATAGAGGTGGAGGCTAGGGTGAGATGGATTTTGAGTTTGAGATGAGTAGGGGCCGGTTTAGAGTCCCACATGGGCTTTGAAAGAGTTAGGAACGACGTCCCTAGGCCCACTTAACGTAAAACCCAAGAAAAAAGTCGTGAGACAAAAGATCAACTCGGAGTCGCGATTTATCGGACAAGACCAAAAGGGACCGGACTAGTTCGAAGTTGTCCACAGAGAGATCGGACAAGTCCAGACTATACATCGGACAAGTCCAAACTTATCCAGAGGGGAAAACGGACAACTCTGGCCAAAAAACAGACAAGTCCAACTTTAGTCAGAGAGGAAAACGGACAAGTCCGCTGGAACATTGGACAAGTCCATGGACTTAGCGAAATTTCCAAGAGAATTGGAACACCGGACTAGTCCGCACAGGACCGGACAAGTCCGAAAGTGTCCAGAGGCAAAAATAGTATAGTCTTCAGAAAAACGGACGAGTTTGATCCAGGTCAGAGAGAAATCAGACTAGTCTGCACCAAAATCAGACTAGTCCGCACTTCCTAGAGTTCTTTAGTGCGGTTTTGTTTCTAATTCAATTTAAACTTATTCCTTTTCGTGTGGATTAATGTTAAAGATGTATTAGGATGTATGCAATGCATGGTTGGATGAAAAATGAGGGTGTCACAAACCTACCCCCCTTAAAATGAATCTCGCCCTCGAGATTCGACGCGGAAGAGAAGAGATAGGGAAATTCCTTCTTGTGATCATCCTCCAACTCCCATGTTGCTTCCGATTCTATGTGATGCTTCAATTGAACTTTGCACCATCGAATCACCTTGTTACTTGTGACTCTCTCCTTGGTTTCCAATATTTTGACCGGTTCCTCGGCATAAGTCAAATCTTCCTCTAGTTCCAATTCTTCCATTGGCACTTGTTCTTCCGGTACTATCAAGCACTTCTTGAGCTAGGAAACATAAAACACATCATGAACATCCGAAAGATGAGCTGGCATCTCCAACTTATACGCTACCTCTCCTCTTTTGCTCAAAATCTTGAATGGCCCAATGTATCGAGGTGCTAGCTTGCCTCTTATGATAAACCTCTTATGACCTTTCATTGGTGACACCTTGAGATATACGAAGTCTCTCACTTCAAAGGCTAGTTTACTTCTCCTATTGTCTGTATAGCCTTTTTGTATTGATTGGGCAGCCCTCAAGTTCTCTCGAATAATCTGAACTTGTTTCTCAGCTTCTTGCAATACGTCCGGACAAAATACTTGAGTTTCCCCTGTCTCATTCCAGAACAAGGGTGTCCTACACTTCCTTCCATATAGTGCTTCATATGGTGACATCCTCAAACTTGCTTGGTAACTATTTATGAAAATTTTGCATATGGCAAGCTCTCGTCGCAAATTTTCCCATGCTTTAAAGCACAAGCTCTTAACATGTCCTCCAAAATTTGATTGGTCCTCTCGATTTTTCCATCCGTTTGAGGGTGATATGTCGAACTGAAATTTAACCTTGTTCCCAATGCTTCATGCAATTTCTGCCAAAAACTGGAGGTAAATTGGGAACCTCTATCCGAGACTATCTTCTTTGGGACTCCATGTCGACACAAAATGTGCTCCGTATACAATTCTGCTAGCTTCGCGGTGGTATAGGTGGTCTTGACAGGAACAAAATGAGCTGATTTAGTCAATCGATCCACAATTACCCAGATTGAGTCTTATCCGGACTGGGTACTTTGCAATCCAACTATAAAGTCCATACCGATCTGTTCCCACTTCCATTCCGGGATCTTCAATGGATGCAATAATCCGGCTGGCATTTTGTGTTCCGCCTTGACTCATTGGCACACATCACACAATGCTACATATTCAGCTATGTCCTTCATGCTAGCCCTCCAATAACACGTCTTCAAGTCTTTGCACATCTTGGTACAACCGGTATGGATTGAGTATGGCGAGTCATTTGACTCCTTTAGTATTGTCTCCCGAATATGCTTCACATTAGGTATGACAATCCCCTTATCAAGCCATAGAGTACCATGTTCATCCTCATCAAATCTGAATTCTCTCCCTTCTTGGGTTCTTTCCTTTATTTCTTGGATTTCCTCATCCTTCGTTTGACCCTCTCGAATCTCTTGCTCCAAGGTCGGATTTAACTCCATCGTCCCCATCTCATTTACAAACCCGAGGTTCAACCGTTCAAACTCCTTACATAACTCGGATGGTAACTCTCGAACTGTGAGTTGATGACTTACTCCCTTCCTACTCAAAGCACCGGTCACTACATTGGCTTTTCCCTGATGATAGTTGATCCCCAAATCATAATCCTTGATGAGCTTCAACCATCTTCGTTGCCTTAAATTCAGATCCATTTGTGTGAAAACTCTTGTGATCCGTATAAATCTCACACCTATGTCCAAGAATATAGTGTCTCAAAATCTTTAGTGCATGAACCACGGCTGCAAGTTCCAAATCATGCGTTGGGTAATTCTGCTCATGTCTCTTAAATTGTCTTGATGTATAGGCGACCACTTGACCTTCTTGCATGAGCACACATCCAAGTCCTTGTCTTGAAGCATCACAATATATGTCAAAACTCTTGCTTACATCTGGCAATACCAAAACTGAAGTTGTAGTTAACCTTTTCTTTAACTCTTCAAAACATTCTTGACAAGCTTAAGTCCATTGAAATTCTTTCCCCCTTCATTAGCAAATCCATCACTGGCTTGTCTATCTTGGAAAAATCATTGATTAATTGACGGTAATACCCAGCCATTCCAAGAAAACTCCTTATTTCCTTTACGTTTTGCGGCGGCTCCCATTTTAACACGTCTCTCACTTTTACGGGGTCAATCGATACTCCTCCTCCTGAAATAATATGACCCAAAAACGATACTTCTCTCAACTTTCCAAGGTGGGACAAATCATTCACACCTTGTCAAAATTGCTCACACAAGATTGTTATGGACACTGCGCGCGGGGGCAGACGTAGGGAATATGCCAAGTGACCAGTGCACAACCTGGGCCCAAGTGGTGCATAAATTGCAAAGTGACCAGGATATGATTCCTGGAATTAATCCTGGCAATATCCCTGTCATGTCCAGCCATCATACGACCTCGTTCATTCAAACCGAGTTTTTTGCATACGGTATGCACCAAAACGCTGGTGCATACCCATTTAGATTGACACCACGTCATCTTTTACCAATCTCAAAGCACTTCATTGAAGAGAAAAAAATCACAGTCATGCAACTGCTTCATCCATCCGTTCATGTGGACACATGTCACAAATCCAGAACGGTATGCACAACCTTGGATATGCATACGGTATCCATAAAATTCTTTTCCTTGTTTGGATAGGAGTAGATCCACTTCAATTTAAGTGTATTGGAGAGTGTCCGGCCATCATATGACCTGGCGTAATGAAGATTTTTGAATCTTATATACTCCTCTTTTTTAATTCTTATCGTTATGACCACAAGTTGCATCATCTCAACCAAACACCACGTACAACAACAAATGACTCAGCGGAATCGGGAACTAGCCAATTAAAATGGAAGTCAGCAGTCTCACAGTTCATGGATCGCAATGCGCACCATCCTTTTTCTTCTTCCTTTTTTCTATCCATAACTGTGAGACTGCTGAGTTCCATCTTCACCAACACATGTACGGTTCGGGTGTGCTGATGTACCTTAACCCCCGTTATGCGTCCCCGGCGGTGGTTGGAAGACCCCTGTAGGTATGTTCTGTCCTCCAACTCCATCTAGGTTTCTGATGACGCATGCGGTTCACCACCAGACAAACCAGCAAAGCCTCAATGATGGGTGGCATGTAAGTTTCTTGATGAAAAACTGACTGTGGGGGCCGGTGATGGGCGACATGCAAGTTTTTTGTTGAAAAATTGATTGTAGGGGCCGCAATCAGTTTTTCATCAAAAAACTTGCATGCCGATCAACATCGAGGCTTAGTTGGTTTGTCTGGTGGTGAACCGCCTGCGTCATCGGAGACCTAGATGGAGTTGGAGGACAGGAATCACAGCATACCTGCAAGGCTCTTCCCAACCACCACCGAGGACGAACGGCGGGGGGTTAAGGTACACCGGCACACACGTACCGTACGTGTACTCGGCCAGTCGTGTACTAGTTTCCTTCGAACCTCTAGCTGGCTACCTAGATGGTATACTCCCTCCTTCCCATAACATTGTTGTTTTGGACAAGATTGTTAGTTCATTTTTAGTTCAAAATGAACTAAAAAACTTATCCAAAACGACAATTATTATTGAATGGAGGAGTACCTTTTATACTCAAACCCTCGAGGGAACATCCTTCCTGTGAAACATGCATGGCCGAGGCCTCCCCCCGCAGCCAGTTTCTCATCAAGAAATTTGCATGCCGCTCATCACCGAGGCTTTGCTGGTTTTGGACTCGATGTCATGGTAGAAGAGAGCGGAAGCATGCAAGGAAAGATTATTGGTCTTGAGACTATTCTGTATGGAGAATGTTTGTTGTGTATTCATCAGGGAACACATACACACTTTATATAGGCTAGCTAGAGTAGTGTGAAACTAAAACTAAACCCTTTTGCACTACACAGATTCAAAGGCTAGCTTTAATGACTAAACATAGGCCAACGCAGTCAAACAATGACATTAGACCAACGTAGTCAACAATGACTGTTACATGTGTGCGTGCTTATTCTTTCTACAGTCTGGTGGCGAACCGCATGCGTCATCGGAAGCCTAGATGGAGTTGGAGGACAGGAATCGGAGCATACCTGCCTGGACCAGGATCGCCTGACGTAACGACATTTTACTGCATGCGTGCAGTAAAGATTGCATCCACCGTTTGTTTTGATCCGACGGTTGTACTTCCCAACTATTCAACTAAGGGGTCCATGCAAATTGTTTCTTAAACTCTTGCCTGCTTGCTTCAACATGAGAAAGAGTTTACATGCATATAATGATGCATACATCAAACATCTAAATAAAACAAACTTCTATAACAAAATAACAGGGTTAAAAACACATTAACCATCGAGGACATTAGGCAGGGTTCCGATGCTTTCATTTTGTAAACTTGACAAGAACTCATGAGTTTTTATTTTAATTGCCTCTTGTTTGCATCAGCATGAAGTACAATCTTTTTTGTTTTTTGCCTAGAGCGTGCATGAAGTGTTGTATAGATCGACCACAATAATTAATGAGAAAATACCATATTTAAAAAGACTCCTGAAAATAGGAAGCAGTAAAATTTACTACGTCAGGCGATCCTGGTCTGCCTGCAAGGGCCTTCCCAACAACCACCGGGGACGCACGACAGGGGTTAAGGTGCACCGGCACACCGGCCCGGACTGTACATTTACCAGGCCAGTCGCGTAGCTTTGTTTTATATTTTATTCCCTAGGCTTAAAAGTTTGCTCTTCCTCTCTGTTTGCTCTGTTTGCTCTTCCCTAGGCTTAAAAGTTTTATATTGTACAATATTTTTACATATGTAATATGTCATAGGATGTGTCACTTGATGGTTTTGCAAAAAAAATGGAGGCGAAATATCTATACCCATGCAACTACATAAATCCACCCCAATTAATTAGCTAGGTATTTTTTAAGATGATAAAAATTATTATCTTTTTCTAAGTGGGGTGGCCGGGATAGATGATATACCTGGCATAATAGCATATGTGGCATGCCAATGTGGATGTCCAACTAAGACTAAGGATGAAAGTGAAACGGTTTTTTGAAGTTGATGGACTAAATAATTGACCCACTTGAAAGTTCAAGGACCAAACATAGTTTTGATTGAAAGTTTGAGGATGAAGTTGAGTATTGCAAGCTTGATGAGCTCAAGCTCGAAAAATTCGAGTAAGCTCATTTATTATTGTCATCTATGATATGTACGTATGATTAAATAAACTATATAATTCTATTATAAATGTTCTATGGGACACAATTTATATATATAATAGAAACAAACTCGCTCGAGTTCGACTCATTGACCGCCACATGCAATTAAAGTTTTGGTGCACTCGTGTAATCAAAGATTTTCATCTGTTGGATTTACATCTTACGGTTATTACATCTTTTCATTTGACCCCTTCCACCACCATCACCCCTCCACCTGGTGGAGGGGGTTGAATAAAAAGATTCAACGACCGTAATGTAGATCGATCCAATGGTTGAAGATGGTTGATTCCACGATTGCAACAAACATCTGATTACATTCTAGTTGAACCCAACTTTAAAGCAAGAAATCTTTTGACACAGATTAATCCAGTCGTGATGTTTTTATCTTCTTGTTTTTGTGATGTTTTATTTTTTCTTGTTTTGTGATGTTGTTTTTCATTTTTTGTACTTCCTCCTTCCCATATTACTTGTCGTTAATAATTAGGAAAAGTTTTCTAGTTCAAATATGAACTAAAAAACATGTTCTAACGACAAGTAATATAGGAAGGAGGGAGTAATGTTTTATGATAATGAACTCAATGTTGTTCGTCTGTTCCATCTGTTATTTTTTTTCTATCTGCTGTTTAGTGAACTATCTGTTCTATCTGTATTCTCTGTTAATGAACGACCCTCCACACTACCGGTGGCCTATAAAGTGGCCCGTACGATACTTTACCCGCTGGAGGTGCCAGGAGATCGCCCGCAGCGAGACCTGCAAAGCGGTCTGTAAAGTAGTATACAATACTAACAGATAGCAACGACTGGGAAGAAAAGTGGAGACAATCAACAGAGAGAAAAGAAAAGAAAGGACGAGAAAATTGTTAGAAAAAGATAGGTAGAACTCCAATGTACCACTAGCCCTGTGCCCCTATACGTGGTGTAATCATTACCACGACTCCTATACGCGGTCAGAAGTTATTATCACTGCTTCAAGGGAAGTGTTGCGGACTAGATGTGCCGATTAGTTTATTTTGTGTTTATTGGAGATTATGTAATAGCTAGTTCTGTCGATTAGCGACGACTGGAATGAAAAGTAGAGACAATGAACAGATAGAAAAGAAAATAAAGGACGATAAAAATGTTAGAAAGAGATAGGTAGTACTGTAAAACAGGAAATGTTTGGCGCAGATTACTGTCAAACATAGTATGTTATCTCTATTGATGACAGGATATTAATTTTTTGTACTGATGTTGAAAATAGAGCGGTTCCATTACTTCACGCGTCCCATCAGTGCATGCGAGAGGCATGGGTCCTATAGGTTGTGGGTTCACATGTCAGCCACCCTTAACGTACCTACAGTACTACAGAGGATGTGGAATCCTCCACTGCCGGAAGCCGAACCATCACTACGCGCGACCCCCATCTAATACTCCAGAGACTCCCAAGAAACCACAACCTCCAAATACTAAAGTAGTACACCCTTTGTTCCTCTGAGGCAGATTTGTTTCTTTGCGGCTCGTCGCTCATTAATGGCAAACTTCTCCATCGACCCCCATTGGTTTTGTCCGCAGCTGATGATCTCAGAAGATGGTGGTTCACTATGCCACATATCTTGCAAAAACGCGAACAAAAATGAGGAATATGCGGTTGCGGTCACAAATGAGGTACTAACTCCAATAAATTTATGGACCAGATAGCAGTGTACATCCAAGATCAGGCAAGAATGCATGTACTACTTACGATGCACATCCCCAGGGGATTGGCATGTAGTACGAGTTAAGAAATAAACTGGAGAGAGATGCTTTGGTCCGAGCAAATCCCCACGCCAAATGTATTTCCTTCGGAACGGAACACTAATTTCCTTTGTTACAAACTACTGTATGATTGAATGTATTTCATTTCTGGAAGAATCTATTTTTTTAAACTGTCCCGTGAGTTTCCTTTGATGCAAACGGGGCTAAACAAAAGCCGAGCGCGCATAGGGGAAACACAACAAGTGCAAGATTCATCAGAGACGAGCGCGCATAGGGGAAACACATCAACATGCCTTATACAAGTCTATTTTATATACTCCCTTTGTTATCTTTTAGTTGGCGTTGGGAGAACTAGGGGTGCATCCAAAAGGGAATGGAGGGAATATAACCCATAGAGTACAACACCTCAAGGCAGAACCAGTCATGCTCGTGCTTAATCCTATAGTTCTCAGTAAAGAAGACTCTCCACTCCTCCCACCCTTGCCTGCCGCAGCGGGAAGTTCCCTGGTTCCCCCCTGTTGGGCAGCCCCAATCATCATCGTCAATGTTGGGCACCGCCACCGGCGGCGCTCCTGGACGAGGCCTGCCCAGGAACCACCAGACGACACCATAGAAACTCTTCATGGCTTCATGCCGACACCGGCATCACTCCTTGTTGGTCCACTTAAACGTGACGAACCCGATCGCGTTGTAGCTGACGTGGGCCTCAACTTCGACCTGCCGGATATACTCGAGGGCATCGCGGGCCCTGCGGTCGGTGTCGTAGCGGAGCATGGCGAGGACGTAGGCCGCCACCATGTGGTCGTTCACTACCGCCCAGTCAAGGAATTGGGTGTCTGGCTGCGCGCAACCGTCCTTGAAGACGAGGTCGAACCCGGTGATGTAGCATGCATGAGGGTTGCTGACGATTGCCAGGCGCTCCACGAGGCCGTCGTAGCTCCCGTTAAGCTTGCAAATGCTCTCCCGCTCCAGCACCACGCGCCTACCCACGGTGTGATCCCGACACGCCGCGTGCATGGCCTTGCAGGTGGTGCGCAAACTGGAGAGGTCATCCATGGGCTGCAGGGAGGTTGCGGCAACCCACTCTGCAATCAGGACCGCAATATCGTGCGGCAAGGGGAACTTTATGGGCTTCAAAGGGAACCAATGATGGCGCGCGCGACAGAGACGAAGAGGAAGATTACACGTGAAAAAGAGGATGGCCTATGTGTGTTGCAGAGAAGAGGATTGTGTGTCTTTATTAGTATGCGCGAAGAAGACGATGAAACGCGCGCAGACGCGCACACTGATTGTTATGGCTTCTAAAGTGCACCATTTGGAATGCTACTTATGAAACTACTCCGTATGAATGTCTTTCCCTTCCGAAGGATTCCATTCCTATGGAAACTACCCTTTGTTTTTCCTATGAGCCAAATGGTCATGTAGGAAAAAATCCTTTACAAATCATATCCTTCAAAATTCTTTTGCCATTACTTCAATCCAAAGGGAGCCTTAAACTGTCCCGTGAGTTTCCTTTGATGCAAAATGGGCTAAACAAAAGACGAGTGCTGGAGATTTGGCTTCTAAAGTGCAGTTGTACGCCACTTTAGCCGCTAGAGTTGTGAGGAGGCAGGAGATCGCCCACAATGGGGCTTGCAAAGCGGTCTGTAAAAAGTAGTACTCCTCCCTTCGTCCCAACTCAACTCTATTTTTAGCTTTGGTCAAACTTACTTTGACCAATAATTTCTTGCCTGGTCCTTATCCTGATGATCAAGGTCCTCCGCCTGCTGCCCCAGATGACTTGGGGCAGAATGATCTTGGCGACCAAAATGAAGTGTCGGATATGTTGTCCACAGTGTAGGGTTATTCAACACAAGCAAAAGGGAGCATATTCTAATCTTTCTCCTCATATATAGCTTCTTAACTAATTTTTTGGCCCCAAATGATCTAGAAAAATTACTCCAGATTTGATGATGCCATAAACTAATCGGTGCTCAAAACAATGATGGTGCTCATCAAGCTCGCAAGCTCTTGGCTCGTTTAGAATTGGCACAATACCCAACTTCATCCTCAATCTTTCAATCAAAACTCAGTTTTTAGTCCTTGAACTTTCAAATGGGTCAATTATTTAGTCCCTCGACTTCACACAACCGTTTCACTTTCATCATTAGTCTGAGTTGGACATCCACGTTGGCATGTTGCATAAGCTATTATGCCACATCATCTACCCCGACCACCTCACTTAGAAAAAGATAATAATTTTTTATCATCTTAAAAAGTAACTAGCTTATTAATTTGGGTGGATTTACGTAGTTGCATGGGGTATACATTTTTCTCCTCCATGTTTTTCTGCAAAACTATCAAGTGATATATCCTATGTGCATATTACATATGTAAAAATATTGTAAAATATAAAACTTTTAGGCCTAGGGAAGAGCAAACAGAGCAAATAGGGAGGATGAAGAAACTTTTAAGCCCAGGGAATAAAATATAAAATGAAGCTACACGGCTGGCCGGGTACACGTACGGTCCGAGTGTGCCGGTGCACCATAATCTCCGTCTTGCGTCCCATGTTTAACTCTATTTCTCAATTCCTATGTTTATCCTATTCCTGCGTTTTTCATTTCCATATCCAAAGGGAGCCTTAGGTTCCGTCAAACCTATATTGACCAACGATTTACGTAATTTTGATTTGTTTTAACAATACAATAATTATACTTTTAGATTCACCATAAAAATATTTCCATAATATACAATCTAGTAGTACATGTTATTGAAGTTAATAAATTCCATATAAATCATTTGTCAAAGGTAAGTTTGACCAAAACAGAAATAGAGTTGAGTTCGGGCGGAGGAAGTATTATATGTTGCTGTTTGCCGCATAAGGTTTGGTTCTTGAAGCCGTAGCCATTTGTACAGACGACTGATGCGACCGGGCACACCAAGCTTACGTGTGCACCAGTTACTGAGGCACTTTAAATGCACGCAGCGCATGCGCATCTTTGAATTCAATTGGAACCGCTACGCGTCCATCACCACTACTGAGCGCGTCGAGAGACGAACAACCAGACTGCTACTACTATGCTATAAGATCACCAGGGCACGCCATCGTCTTCTCTGCACAGACACTCGTCCTCTCTTCCCAAAACCGCACCAAGAACACCATGGCTGACAAGAAAATTCTGCCGCCAAGCTCATCGAAGGACACCAAGGGGAAGCATCCCCGACGGGACTCCCCCTGGGACAAGGAGTGGGCTCTACGGTAGACGGCGCGTGATGTATTTGACAATACATCGCGCTCCATGCATCGCCTTGGGCTTGGTCCCCTTCCAGAGTATACTGTAATGGGGACCACACGCCACTACGTCTTCAGCTTGACGCCGGTCGCCTCGACGTCCTCTGGGTGACGCCGGCATATGAGCTTTGCATCACCGGCCGCGACAACCTGGTGGCGGTGATGTCTAGGAAATTGGGCTTCCCATCTCCACCACGGGAGGCGCCCCTGCCCTGCCAGATGCCCAAGGAGGAGGAGGAGGAGGAGGAGGAGGAGGAGGAGGAGGAGGAGGAGGAGGAGGAGAAGGAGAAGTAGGTGGAGGTGGAGGAGAAGTAGTTTTTTCTTGTTCTTAGTTGTGTTGTTTTTCTTTTCTTGTTTGTAGTTTGTGTTTTTCTTTTTTCTTTTTGTAATGTATCATCTTAAGGTAATGAACTTTATTTTGCTGTTCATTGGTGTGCAAAAATAGTTCTAAGGTTGTTGTTCTAACGATAAACTAGTGGACTATTTATCTCTTTTATTTTTTAGAATGGAATATATTTCCACTTCCAACTCTACTGAGCTGGAGATCCAGAAAGTGACTACCACATAGGTTATCTGACAGCACCAGTAGGGATAAGCCCACTCTCTATGTTCAAACCCAACACGGATCCAACATAATGAGCAATCAAACAACAAAGTATGTAGTAAATCACAAAAAAACACTACAACAGTTTCTAGAGTGTCAACTTTGGCCCATATTAAATGCTTGTGGGCGTCATTGCAAAAGGGTGAAGACAAAATAGACTTGATTCGGATTGCTTGCAAAGACATACTAGAAGTCAGGGTCATTGAAGTTTTCGCCCGATTTGGATTGAGTCTTAGTTATAGACTTCCATAATAATAAAATGTATCAGGTGTTTTACTTTCACTAGTGTGCCATAAAATGTATCGGGTGTTTTACTTTCACTAGCGTGTTGGGTTGAGTCTTTTGTTGTTGATCTTCACAACTTGGTGTATCAGTGTAGTCGTACTCTGTAGTGAGGAAAAGGTTGGTTTAATGGCAACGACTGCTATGCAATCTGGAATCTTGTGCAAGCGTGCAATCCGAAAATCTCAGCCATTTGACGGACATCCAAGGGTGGCTGACATTTTACACATAAATCCTTCCATCTGCCTGTGTAATAGGCAGGATCTATGTGTAAAATGGTAGCCATCTTTAGATGCGGATTGCACGGTTGCACAAGAGTCCAGATTGCACAGCAGTCGTTGGCCGGTTTAATTATTTCCGTTATCTAAAAAAATTTAGCCCTGATTAACAAAGCGCCGTCCATGACCGAGCGTTGTCCTCACTCTTGTCGTGCATGTTTGACATGAAGAATGTTCCCTCGAGGGTTCAACGATAGAATACCATCTAGGAACAGCTCACTACGTATGCGGTTCATCAAATTAATCGCATGCCTTGCACAGTACAATATAATTTCCAACCATGTTGTACTCGTCCTTTCAAAGAAACAACGGCCATAGGCGCTAGCCGCTACATGTTTAGATTTTAGGAACAAATGAACACACGTGTGAAAACACGTACGCCACATCCGATCCTCAACGTCATCAAATTCAACAAGGGGAGCAACGTCTCTCCATGATGTTCCGCCTGGTGTTGCACACACGGCTCTCGCCTCACGCCGGCCACGTATCCTGATTCAACCGTACAACTTCAAATAAAGGAGGGCTAGAAGATTAGTGGAAAATAATACGTATAAGAAAAAAGGGAAGAATAAAAAGGATGGCGCGCGTTTTGATACAGGAACTGTGAGACTGTTGACTTCCATCTTCATTGGCCAGTTCCCAATTCCGCTGATCTCCCCAGCATGCATTCACACTAGCTACTGTCCAGTGGCTAGACCCCCTGAGAAATGTTGTTGTTGTTGTACGTGGTGTTTGGTTGAGGCAATGCAACTTGTGGTCATAGCGATAAGAATTAAAAATTATAAAGAGTATATCAGATTCAAAAATCTTCATTACTCTCTTTACTCTGGGCTCGGGCCCGTCAAATTTGAAAACTCCTCCGCTCATATAGTAACTGCATAAGTTATATATCCAAGCCCGTTTCCAATTAAAATCCAAACTAAAGGTGTAGACGAAGGTTTCCACAAGAGAGAAGTTGCGCCGCGCCACCACAGACGGCAACCGTATGGACGACAAGGAGAGAGGATCCGATGGCAGGGACTCAGGTGTACAACGTGATGTTCGAGGAATACATGATCACCACCACCGTGATGTCCTCCAGTGAGGCCGTGGAGGACTGGCTCGGCGAGGTCCTCTTCGTCCATCGTCGGCACCTTCACAAGCTCGTCATTGGGCTCGACGTCGAGTGGCGCCCCAACTACTCCACTGACCAGAACCCCGTCGCCGTTCTGCAGCTCTGCATCGTCCAATGCTGCCTCATCTTCTAGGTCATCCACGCTGACTACTTCCCCGACGAGCTGGAAGATTTCCTCGGCGATTCCGACTACCGCTTCGTTGGCGTGGGCTTGGAGGGTGACGCCAACAGACTTTTGAAGGACTGGCAGCTGAAGGTGGCCAAAATGGTGGACTTGGCTGAGCTCGTGGCGGAGGAGATGGATCGCCCGAGCCTCTGCCGCGTAGGGCTGAAGGACATCGCGAACGTGTGATGGGCGCCGACATGGAGAAGCCTTACCGGGTGAGGACGAGCAACTGGAACGCGTACAATCTCTCCAGCGAGCAGATCAGGTATACGTGCATCGATGCCTTCATCTCCTTCGAGGTCAGCCACAAGCTGCTCTCCGGTGACTACTGATCTAACCACCGAGTTTGCGGATCGGCTGCCATCGATCATCCCGGCATGGAGTTCTCAGGTGCATTGCTCAAGTTCTAGCTTTCCTGCTTGTGCGCCCAACCTCTCATAAAATTATTTTTTCTTGAGGAAACACTATATCTTGCTTTTAAAAACATGCATGTTATTTAACATGCATCGAGGTCTTTTACATGCATGTTAGTTGTCCATGCATGCTACGCCCCAAACATGATCAACGAGTCTCAAACATGATGATGTCTCAACAAAAAGAGAAAATACGTAACGTCATCAAATTTGATCGAGGTCTTTCACATGGACGTTAGACGTACATATGCCTGCTACGCCCCAAACATGTATTCCAAGAACAGAATATTTCCTACCATGTATATATATTTCTATATTTATCATATTCTCTACCATGCATGTGTATGCTCTCAACCTATATGGCAGTTTATCTACCACACTAATGAAGAATATTATCCTGTCATCAATAGAGATAACAAATTTGACACAAGGATGTCCCCTCGACGGTACGAGGATAGAATGTGGACTACCATTGTTAGTAAGCACACAACTCTCACTAGGTACGTGGTTCATCAAATTAATTGATTGCATGCCGCCATTATGTATCAATGTACTCGTCTTTTGAAGAAACGACAGGCGCATGCGCTAGGTGCTACGTGTTTTGATTTTAGGAACAAATGAACACACTTGTGAAAACATGTACGCCACATCTAATCCTCAACGTAATCAAATTAACATGTTCCTCAACAAGGGGGCACAAAAATCCTCAACACGTGACCAAACATGCTTGATCACGAGTCTCTTTCACATGCATTACATTCATGTCCACCATCATACATGATCATGACAATTATCATCGGTTCAATATGGACTCTCGGTCGGCAATGATTGAATCCTTCAAAAAGAAGATATGGACTCTCGGTCGATTGCCACGCACGTTCACATCAATCTCCGTACCTCGTCGAAATCATTCACACAAAATGTTACGAACACAACGGGACGGACCTACAAAGTACGCCAGGTGGGCCTTTGCATATCCTGGGTCCTTTGTGTGTCAAATTAAAAAACTGGGCGATGGGATGTGTTGAGCTGTTGCGATAACCGAGAGGAGGCGAATCGCGGTTTGGAGTAACTCTTATCGTCCATTGAAAAGCACAATTTTGGAAGCATCTGATCATGTCCACTCACACGCTTAGACGACGACCCACTATAAAGGCACACCATCCTCTTCTTCTCCGCTACACCTCTCGGTAAATTTTAGCCTCCAAACTTCTCCTCTTGCTTCTCCGCCGCACCACCGTCGACCACCTCTCTCTTTGTTCGCACCTCCGTCGTCGCAAAAATGGGTAGCCCCGCACTGAAGTGCTCCAAGTCATCGACGTCCTCCAATCCTCCTTCTCTGTTTCCGTCGCCGCCAATGCCGGTGGAACTGGAGGCGGCGCCCGCACCTCCTCCACTCTCGTCTCCGCCCGTGGTGCCCGCACCTCTTCTGTCCGACTATGATGAGACTATCCGCCTCAACGAAGAACGCATCGACAAACTCGACGGCAAGCTTAAGGAGGTCACCGACAACCTGTTTGCCACCGACGTGCAACCGCCTACAACACATATATTACAAACAGGTTGCCGGTGAGTCCTCCTACAACACATATATTACAAACAAGAAAAAATCACATAGAAAACAAAAGAAAAAACTACTACTAATCCTACTCTACTTGGAGGAGTCCTCCTTCGAGTAGAGTAGGATTAGTAGTAGTTTCTCTTTTGTTTTCTATGTGTTTTTTTTCTTGTTTGTAATATATGTGTTGTTTTTATGTTAATGAAAAATGTCTTTTATTTTATGTTCATGAACAATGTGTCCTACAGTACATGCATTAACAAAAAAACTCTTTTTATCAAAAAACATCACATATGGAAAATTAACACATTAGTAATAATATATCTAATAAATATTAAACACATTAGGACGTACGTAGTAGAATTATACTTCAAAAAATTACGAAAATAAAAAGCTAGACCGTGTAACTGTACATCGCATCCGGATGATGCAAATACTTAAATTTTATTTCTTTTCTCTTTACCAGCTGTCATCGTGCCCCCCCCCCCCAAACCCACCAGCCTGGCCCTAGGCAATAGCCCCTCCAGCCTAGGCCGAGAGCTGGGCCTACCTTTCAGACCATCCGCAGTGGTTCACGATAAAGCTTAGGCTGTGTTTGGGAGCACAGTATTTTAATAGTAAAGTTTTTCAAACCACAATTTTTAAAATGACATGGCAATACCAAAGTATTTTGATACCACAATTTTGTAATACCACGATTTTGCAATACATAGGATAGTTTGGGAGCAAAGTAGCAAGCATCAAGAGAAAGCCAAAAGAGAAAAACTTTGGTTCAGACCAAAGTATTTTATACTCCAAAAATACCATAGTATAGACAAAACCGTGGTTTTAAATACATAGTTTCTGAGTTGGTTGCCAAACACCATTCTGTAAAAAAACCATAGTAATCTCAAATACCACAATATTGCACTAAAACTCCAAAAATATTGTGTTCCCAAACACCATTACTGGAATGTGGCCTGCGAATCAGATGGTCTTATCTCTTAACCCCTTAGTGTGGAAATCGAATTCTCTCAGCCCTACCGCACAGCCGTCTCTGTGCAACCCTACCAAGATGGTTGCCACGTACATTCACGCTCCAAATCTTACAACCATACATCCAAGGGCGCACTGCACGGTTCCCGCGACTGTGCCACCCTGCCTTAATGATTGCCACATACGCGAAGCGCCGAATCTTGCAGCGCGCACGGGCACATGAACTCCACGTCCGAGATTTGCTTAGTGATCCAAATAACTCGGCGCTCAGCGTTCACGATCCATCATCATGCGCACGAGCACGACGCAGCCAAAAAGATTTGTGTTTGGTTGCTTGTCTTGGATTGAATTGACTTGGATTAATTGAATGCTCCAGTCATGTGTTATTTGTTTTGCGGTTAGACGGACAGGGTGATCCAGGTTCGAGGAATATAAAATATTCCTCGCAGATACTGGATGAGATGGTCCAGGATATTTGGTTGGATGTGAGTCCATCCACCTTATCTAATTATGCTTCTTAGTAATGTAATTAGTGATAATTAACTTGTTTATCGTTGATTAATAATTACAATTATGATATTTTCCTCGCAGATACTGGATGAGATGGTCCAGGATATTTGGTTGGATGTGAGTCCATCCACCTTATCTAATTATGCTTCTTAGTAATGTAATTAGTGATAATTAACTTGTTTATCATTGATTAATAATTACAATTATGATATTAACATTAATATTTGTTAGTAATATGATAATTAGTATATAAATAATTTATTTTATGAAATTATCAACTTAGATGATTCAATAATCCACCCAAGTTTCATCCAACCTACCAAAAAAAATTGGATCGTCCAGTCCATCCAACCAAACATTAATTTGAATGATCCAATACATAAAAAATGGATGATCCTATATCTCCAATCCAATTTCGACGTCAAACCAAACACAATTGATGACTGAGCACTTTGTCACATGTCACTAAAATGTACGCACAAATGAAAAATACATGGCCTCAACGCCGGGTTTAGGGTCCATCGTGGACTAACCACATGACCCGCCTAAACACTCACGTAATTAGCATACACCTACAAGAGCAACTACCTGGCCGCATCCTTCCCGTACGAACGGCAACGCCGACCAACTTATACTTTTTGTACTACGTACAAAGAATTTTCCTTGTCCATGAGCCAATAAACAAGCTCTTCTGACGCGACAACTAATAATTAGCACGTGATCAACAAGGCTCAAACTATATATATATATATATATATATATATATATATATATATATATATATATATATATATATATATATATATATATATATATATATATATATATATATATATATCAGTTTTATCCTAAACGGTAAACGGTAGACAATCGGTGGAGCTCTGTTTACCGTTTAGAAGGTTTAGACGGCGTTTAAACGGTGTTTAAACATATTAAACGGTGTGTACTGCTGTAGTAAGAAAAAAATATTTTTTACTGTTCTGCTATATGGTAGATGTTCAAATCAAGTTCAAACTCATATTTGGTACCAATTTAACTTTGACATCATATAAAATTAAAGAGACGATCATAATTCCACACCACCAAATAACAATATTGAGACTCAGAAAAGTACTTGTAGTGATGTAAACAAATATTTTAAACTTCTGTTGCTAATGGTTGTTTTATTATACTTTTGAAACACAAGTAATATTACTTTTGCTGTGTTTAAGTGTTTAAGTGAAGCTTAGAAAATATATTGATTTTAATCAATTTGGTGATATTAATTTTAAACTTGAATCTGACTTAGAATTGTAAGTTCACTTTGCCTAAACAGTTCTAAACACGTTTAAATTCCATTTTGTTTAGCCCGTTTAAATGGGCGTTAACTGTTTAATCCATCGTTTAGGGGCTAAACTGTGCAGTTGCCCTCTGTTTAGCGTTTAAACGCGTTTAAATAGGCTGTTTAGGACAACACTGATATATATATATATATATATATATATATATATATATATATATATATATATATATATGATGACGATCTTTTAACAAAAAGAGAAAACACGTAATGTTGTCATCAAACATGATCTCGAGGTTTTCAAGTGCACGCTGTTACTTGTCCATGCTTGCTACGCCCCAAACATGATCAACGAGCCTCAAACATGACGATATTTCAACAAAAAGAGAGAAAACACGCGTAACGTCATCTCTTACATGATCGTCGACGTCTCTCTCACATTAATGTTATAGTGTGTCTGTGTGTGATCAAGGTCTTTTGCATGTTAAACTGAGAAAAACATGAACGAGAGTTTGTGATATATATATATATATATATATATATATATATATATATATATATATATATATATATATATATATATATCTGTGTGTGTGTGTGTGTGTGTGTGTATGTGTGTGTGTGTGTGTGTGTGTGTGTGTGTGTGTGTGTGTTTGTGTGTGTTAAAGAATGAATGTGTAGTGTGTTTATCGTCTTGCACTTTTTTCTTGTGTTTTGTGATGATCTTCCAACTATATATGACGATCTTTCAACAAAAAGAAAAAACACGTAACGTCATGAAACATGATCGAGGTCTTTTGCGTGACAAACTGAAAAAAACTGGAACATTGCATATACCTTGGGTCAGTGGGCCCTTTGCATGTCAAACTTGAAAAATGGAAATGAAAAACTGAAACACCGCCGGACGGACCTAAAAAGTATGCCAGGTGGGACACTGCATACCCTGGACCCTTTGCAGGTCAAATTAAAAAATTGCCTGTGAAGCCAAGATCGGACGCATCGAGCCGTTGTGATAACTTAGAGGAGGCAAACCGCGGTTTGGATTAACTCCGACCCACCCACCGGTTCAAAAGCGCAGCTTTCGAAGCATTCGATCATCTCAACTCGCGCGCTTAGACGACAACCCGCTATAAAGGCACACCCATCCTCTTACGTCTCTGCCGCACCACTCCATCGATGGTAGCCTTCAAAGTTCTCTTGCTTCACCGCCGCACCATCGCCGACCACCTCTCGCTCTTTCTTCGCACCTCCGTCACTCCACAAATGGGTGCCCCGCACCGAAGAGCTCCAGGCCGTTGACGTCCTCCAAACCTCCTTCTTCTCCGTTTCCGTCGCAGCCAATGTCGGTGGAACTCGAGGTGACGCCCGCACCTCCTCCATCCCCTTCTCCGCCCGCGGAACCCGCACCTCCTCATTCCATTTGGGTTCAGGAGACTGTCCGCCTCGTCGAACACCACTTCAATGAACTTGATTAGCGCCTGAAGGAGGCCATCGAGCACCTTTCCACCACCACTGGGCGTGCAAAAAAGCTCGACAAATTGGCATGGGATGTATTTTCTGATACATCTCACTCGTGTGACTGTCTGGGTCTTGGGAAACTTCCCGTCTGCACCAGGATGGACACCGTCGGCCACTACTGCTTCGGGTTAGGGTTTGTGGATGGTCATCTCAACATCCTCTACGAGACGATCGGGAAGGTGGCTAGGGTGGAGGGCCGCCAGCATATTCTGCAGACCGTCGCTCGGAAGCTTTGGACTCAATTGCCGGAGGAGGTGGCAGCAGCAGCGGCAGCGGAGGAGGCATCGGTGGCAGCGGTGGAAGAGGCGGCGACGACAACAGCGGGGGAGGAGGAGGCGGCAGCGGCGGAGAAGGAGGTGGAGGTGGAGGAGATCTCCCCCGACTCCGAGTAGAGTAGTATTTGTAGTTTTTCTTTTTCTTGTTTTCTGTGTGCTTTCGTAGTTCTTGTTTGTAATATATGTGTTTTTTTAGTTTAATGATAAATGTCTTTTCTGTTCATGAACAATGCGTCCTATGCAGTATCGAAAAACAACTTCTTTCTGAAAAAGGGGCGAGATAACTGTTGTTCAATGTCTAGCCAAGAGTTTGTTGTATTGTGACAATCGATGACTCTTGGTTGAAACTCCATTGAGATCGTGGTTGAGGCTGCGTTTCTCCTCTTTTGTGTTCTTTCACTCAATTTTTTCATTTGTAGCAGGTGCATGTGGAAATGTATTTTTAGTAGTAGTATATACTACATGTTATCATTTCATTGTGATTAATGTTACCGAATGCTGATTGTTTGCCATCGTCCTTTAGTGTACTTGGGTGTTCTGTATTTGCATATTGTTTGCATTAGCAAATATACATTTGGCGATTCATATTTTTGCTCGTATTTTTTTGGAATGTCCCACTAGCTAGCAAATGACTGCTTTTAGATTTTGATCTCCATGCATGGTAACAAAGATGAATTAAGAAACAAGCAAGTTGTCCTAAGAAGTCTACCCCTCTAGCTACACGCACCATGTGCAGGAATCGACATGACATGTAATTAATCACGATTGTATGCATGCACAAGGGCACAGCTAGCGTCAAATTCTCCATGCCCGCGAAATTTTTTTCGTTCTTCTTGGCGCGCCACAATTGAGATTTTGACAATTCAATTTTCACTACATGCGCCTCCAATTTCAGTCCCACCTATTGTAACCCTATTTCAGCCACGATGAGAATAAATGGAAACACTGGCCTCCATTCCCGACGCACCGCTGCCCCGCCCTTCCGGTGATCTCGCAGTACTCCAAATGTATTGTCTCTCTGTCCTGTGTTCCACACTTGTATTCATAAGAAATTCCCGTATTTTCATTTCCCATGGTTTTTACAATTTTTTCACCATAGATCTTGCATTGACGCATCAAAGCTCTTGGTGGTGTTGACTCCTGGGTAAAACACCGGGCGACCAAGTTTGACGGGCTGTACTGAACCTCTTCATCACCGACACCTCCCTGCGAAATCGCATCCCGGACTCCAGTTTTATGCTAGGTAAACTACACGATTCGTGCCGTCTTTTTATAGAGCTATATTGGCTTGGTTCTACACGATCCATGCAGTTTTGGGCTAGTTAAGTTCTACACGATCCATCCTTATATACGAATATTAAATAAATTAACAAAGAAGAAATATGGTCTTCTGTTTCACGAATTTAGTTATATATATATATATATATATATATATATATATATATATCATATACTACATCTATCCCGAAATAAATGTCGCTCCCACAGCTTATTTTGGGAGTGTATTTCTAGTTCAATTCCTGACAGGGAATGACAAATACTAAAAACCAGAGGTAGGATTTAGAAGTAAATGACGCACGGGTTATCTAATCAACCACTCCAAATGTTGTACTCCTATTCCTGTTTTACAAATTTGTACTCCTAAGATTTTCAGTTCCCACGGTTTTTACACTTTTTTCTTTTTTTGTGGCTTTCTCGGATCGTACGTTTTTTTTTCTATTCCTTCATTTCTAATTCCCCCGTTCGTAACAAACACTATAGTTTATAGAAACCACACCGTACGATCCAAAATATACGTCGGTCATGTAATCTGACGTTATCACTGTTATTTGAAATGACTACCTACAATGCTTTTTACATTAGGAACAAGACATCAAACCGTGATGTCGTCTACAAGCATTCATGGTGGCCAACAAGCACCAGGTATAACTATAAATGTGTTTACTATCAAAATTAAAAAAAATAGAAAACATTAAATCCTTTGCATGGTATGCAGAGAATATTGCAGCACATGATGTTAAGGAACTCACGAGGTTCTTCACTCCCTGGTACTACGATGCATGAACCAACAACATGTATAGATATACAAACCAGAAATACTCCTTCCGCCCCAGCGTAACTTTACTTTTGGAGCTTAAAAAAAGTCCCACTCCAACTCTATCGGTAGCTTCCAACTACCCATATCACATCACATTACTACCTGCCTCTCTACCGTGCTATTTGTTTTGGCAGATGTGTTAGTTTTTTACTCCTTTGGCATTGAATTTGGAGCATTTTGAGAGACTACATTCTGTCCTTTAGATGTCTTGATGATGGTGTATCATGGTCATTTGCATTCTTTCCTAGGCTCTACTAATTCTTTTAACATGTCTTGTGATTCTACTTTCTTAGTAGTCTTTATAGTTAACAGTTCATCAGTCTGTGTGACAGCATGATTTTATGATGCCTCCACGCTGTGCTCTCTCGCCGCCGGCCACTTCGGTCGGCACCGGCGCCCACGCCCTACTGCTATCACTTCAGTGTCCTCTCCGACACGTCTCCCTCGCCCATCGCCACGTTTCATCATTCACGTGCCATGATGTCCCCGCCGCCCGCAAATCACTGGCCATTACTCGCCCTGCCACCAATCCTCCTCAAGAGTTTCGGCGAGACCGAACCCTCGATTTGTTAAGCGTCGCAAGCTGGGACTATGCAGTACTGCACCTGTAGTAGCTGCCACTGACAAGTGGACCCGATGTCTCATGGGCCCACATGTCAGTGGCAGCTAATGCAGGTGCAGTAATGCAAAGGATTTCAATCCCGCAAGCTGCCTGCCTTATCTGTATTGCATTCGCCACCTGCCTTATCCTCTCCGATGCATTCATTACTTGCCCTGCAACTAATAATTCTCTTCGATATGCGCTCCATCTGATGTCAGTCAGACCGAACCAGCGAACCCTATCTTTGTTTAGTCTAGCGTTGCCACCTGCATGCCCACCGCATCTCAGTCTTGCCTACTTTGCTGCTGGACTGAAAATGCTCTGCAGTACTACGAGTGAAGTACCACCACTGACATGTGTACCTGATGGATCATTTTTGATAGGAAAATTGGTCCCGATCTTCCGATAGGTAATGGGTAAGTCGATTGATGGAGATCTCGACGTTGATGATCCGAGGCTCTCGAGTAGAACACGAACAGCCCCTGCAATCACTACACCACCGCTCCGTTGGTTATCAACCGTGCTTCACACGATTGACCTCGCCAAGAAGGTTAATCCCTGCAAGTGCAACCGAGAACACAAGCAAGAACGTAGAAGAAGCAATCTGAAATTGCTGAATTGGGGTTTCACAAACCGAAAAACGGCGATATTATTGATCTAAGCAAAACCCAATTGTCTATGGCGGCTACCATGGAGTATATATAGGTGGGAGGACGTCCAAGGGGGTGTTAGGGTCGTGACCTAACCCTAAGACACGAAAATAATGGACTTAGACTTGATACAAGGCCCAATGGCCCAATACGGTGGCGCAGCACCCTGACAGATTCTGTACTTGATTTTGTTTCGACGATTCCCGTCGACTCCGAAGGAATGTTAACATGGGACCGGTGCCATTGGAAAGGTTATCCTCTCCCCTTTCCGTGCATATGTAGAACGTCCAAAACGAAGTCCGTATGCGTCTTGGGCGTCCGTTTTAGTGCGTACTGCTCCTGGACTCCGAGTTGGATACGATTTGGAGTTTGGTTCGGTTTCTATCTTCTTTGAACGAATTCTCTGGTCTTCCACGTCCCTAATACTCCCTCCAAGTACTCCTTGAACCTCTCCATGGATCCTAATCACAAATAAATCATTAAGTAGCAATTTATGTTCAAAAACATATAAGGAAATATATAAGAACGAGTTCACCTCTGAAATTAATTGTTGTGTATGAACTCTATTGATTGCATCTTGTATGTTCAATGGAGTGTTGTTTGTATCCATAGAAGTGATGTCCTCATCATCCTCCCCTTCTTGAATTGGAGTCGTCCTCGACTCAAGTTCATCTTCTATCATGTGTGGGTCCATATGTGCAATGCCATCAAATATTCTTGTAAGCATGAAAGGAGGAGGCCAAGGTGGTGGACGAAATAGTGCACCATCTTGATCTTGTCCAAACAAGAGCGCACATTCACTTGAGCCAGGATCCCAAACAAATAAACTTTGTACCATATTTGTAGGTGCAATGATAATGTGCATGATCTCGTCATTCTCCCCTTCTTTATGACAAGCCGTCCTCGGCTTGCTCGTATCTCTAGGAAAAATGATTGCTTTGGGGGTACAATGAACACTGTCCATATTGCACGACTGCAGCGAACAATACTTCTCTTTTATTTTTTGTCCCTGCTGCAAGAAAAAAATACTAGAAAAGCTTGACAAAACATTATTAGCGTTAGTGCATTCATTTACTTTAGGATGTTGTTGCAGCACAAAAGGAGTTTTCTCATTTGAACAAACGTAAACTTTATGCACCATAAACACACCACTATGTTCATATTTGCCTACTGCATGAAAAATATTTCTACTTAACAAAGGCAATTCAGATTGGGAAAATATTCTCTTCTCTACGATATCTAGATCACAAAGAGTGTCAAATTCAATATAACCCAAAGTATTTAGAGAAGATAACAATTTCAGCTCATCCCTTTCACATGTAGTTGTGATCAAATGCTTAATTTCAGCACAAGTGAGTGATAAAGTATCAAATTCATTTGGTTGTTCTAGCATAGGAACAATATAATTATCAGCACACAACTCATTTTTGTTGTAAGAGTCAGTAGGAAAATCAACTAATGGTAAAGGTGTATTATGAAAAGGTTCATCTTGTTGCTGCTCATCGATAGTATGATTGGTAGCAAAATTCAGCACATCTGAAAATGTCATACCGTGGTTAACTGTAGAGCATTGTCCATTAACACTACTCTCATTTTCAGCAACAAATTCAAATGCATTATGAGTTGATTCATCAAAAAATTCAGAAGAGTTGTTCAACACCTCACTCTCATTTGCATCTCCATTTATTTGTTCATGTTCCTGCAAAAGGTTAGGCAAAGGAGGAGGTACAACAAGAAAATTCTTCTCAAGTTCATGTATTTCATCTTTACAATTAGATACATTAGCAAAAGTTTCTCGCATAAGAATTTTCATATCTTTCCATGTTCGAGGTCTTTCTAAATCACTTAAGTTGTTCCACCAAGTCAATGCACAACCTACTAATGCACTTGCAACATTTCTAATCTTTCTTTTCTCACACATATGACATTGTCCAAAAATTTTATCCAACTCTATTTCCCAAGCAATATATTCATCGTAACCAAAACCATCATAAGAAGGAAGAGATGGGAGAATGTAATTACTTCTTGTGGAAGGTGTTGTAAAGGTGGTCTGAATGTCATGTGAATCCTTGGTTGATGTTTGATTTTTAGTGCGCAACTCTATCGCTGTCTTCATCATGTCCATCATCTCAGCATATAATGCATGATTCTTACTTTTACCTGACATTGTTAGTAGCAAACAGAAGACAACACAAAAAATATGTTATCCCTATCAACTACAAAGGATAATGGCAAAGTGGAAGTGGAATCACACACTCTCAAGCATCTTACCACGCTCTTACAAGTGTTCTTACCGACACTGCAGGTGGCAAACGGTGGACGGTATGAAGAGACCAATGAAGCGTGGGATGATTGCAAAGGTGTATCGATTCTGCTCAAGAGTACGGTGTAGCTTGGATGGCACTTTCTATGTAGCAAGGATTAGCAACAATGAAATCAGATAGTAAAGTTGAATAAGTGTCCAAAGTATTTGTCAAAGTTGCTGGCCTAAATGTGTTCCTAGTAGTTCAAGCTAGCAAGACATGAGACAAAACTAGATGACACAAAGAATGCAAGCACTTCTGTTTTTTGTTGTTTTTTTTCCTCTTTTTTTGTGCGGCTTTTGTTTCTTGTTTTGCACTTGCCTTTTTCTTTTTTCTTCCTTTTTTTTTCAGAATGTGCTGCAAGGGAAGAACACAATGAAAATCAACCCAAGATATCTCGTGTGTCTGTCGCAGATTTTCTGCTCAATCTTCCAAGGACAAATAGGCACACTTATAGGCTCTAAATTGGAAAACTTAGAACAGCAAGATTGTAGATATATCTCTCCTCTTTAATTTCAATATATGGAAGACCTATTTTGGAAAAGAACAATAGGAGATACTGACCCCGAAATACAGACTGTTCAGAATTTTTAGGTCAATAACAGATTCGGATCTAATGCAATTTAGACATCGATAACTATATTTTCTGGGATAATGATGAATAAGAAAGTTATAGAAAACTTCTTAAGCTTTCCAGAACGTACAAGAACTCTAAAATACGAGTTCGTATGAGCGAGATATGATGAAAATACCGAGCTGGACAGAGGCGAATCTAATCTGGACGTGATGACGTGATTCAAAAGGATGAATCACACAATGAAAAACTCAAACTAAGACCAAAAACACTTTCTAAACCAGCAATATGACTCAACCACGGACACAAACTCAACAAAACCAAACTGAATAACAAAGTTGCAAAGGCTCAATGTGGTTTGGACAAAGTAATGAACAGATCTACTAAACTGCAAGTTTTTTTGTGGCTTTTTTGTGGACTCTAGGTATGAAAAACAAAACTAATGTAATGGATAGATGAATTACCTAACGGGCAACCTGGAAATCTGATACCAATTGATATGAAAATTGGTCCCGATCTTCCGATAGGTAATGGGTAAGTCGATTGATGGAGATCTCGACGTTGATGATCCGAGGCTCTCGAGTAGAACACGAACAGCCCCTGCAATCACTACACCACCGCTCCGTTGGTTATCAACCGTGCTTCACACGATTGACCTCGCCAAGAAGGCTAATCCCTGCAAGTGCAACCGAGAACACAAGCAAGAACGTAGAAGAAGCAATCTGAAATTGCTGAATTGGGGTTTCACAAACCGAAAAACGGCGATATTATTGATCTAAGCAAAACCCAATTGTCTATGGCGGCTACCATGGAGTATATATAGGTGGGAGGACGTCCAAGGGGGTGTTAGGGTCGTGACCTAACCCTAAGACACGAAAATAATGGACTTAGACTTGATACAAGGCCCAATGGCCCAATACGGTGGCGCAGCACCCTGACAGATTCTGTACTTGATTTTGTTTCGACGATTCCCGTCGACTCCGAAGGAATTTTAACATGGGACCGGTGCCATTGGAAAGGTTATCCTCTCCCCTTTCCGTGCATATGTAGAACGTCCAAAACGGAGTCCGTATACGTCTTGGTCGTCCGTTTTAGTGCGTACTGCTCCTGGACTCCGAGTTGGATACGATTTGGAGTTTGGTTCGGTTTCTATCTTCTTTGAACGAATTCTCTGGTCTTCCACGTCCCTAATACTCCTCCAAGTACTCCTTGAACCTCTCCATGGATCCTAATCACAAATAAATCATTAAGTAGCAATTTATGTTCAAAAACATATAAGGAAATATATAAGAACGAGTTCACCTCTGAAATTAATTGTTGTGTATGAACTCTATTGATTGCATCTTGTATGTTCAATGGAGTGTTGTTTGTATCCATAGAAGTGATGTCCTCATCATCCTCCCCTTCTTGAATTGGAGTCGTCCTCGACTCAAGTTCATCTTCTATCATGTGTGGGTCCATATGTGCAATGCCATCAAATATTCTTGTAAGCATGAAAGGAGGAGGCCAAGGTGGTGGACGAAATAGTGCACCATCTTGATCTTGTCCAAACAAGAGCGCACATTCACTTGAGCCAGGATTCCAAACAAATAAACTTTGTACCATATTTGTAGGTGCAATGATAATGTGCATGATCTCGTCAATTTTAGGGTATGAATAGCAACAAAGAAGTCAACAATGTACTCCCCCCGATCAAAATAGTTGTCTTTCAGACAGTCCCAACTAGTTCATTTTTAATTCATTTGTTGGTCTGATACGACAATTAATATAAACTAGGAGAGAGTAATACAGAACAAAATGCTGCTGGGACGCAGTCCGCCCACGCTCGTATTTCCCGCACTCGTCTTGAAGATGGTACGAACATTGAACTTTTCTTCTTTTCACACTATTTGTACATGATACTAAACTTGGTCAGGCGGTAATTTTCTTTAATCGTGAAGCTACCAATTCAGTTCTCCACTAAGTTGGGTGCTACGGTTGGTATTAACCAGCAGCACTTTGTCGATGATGTGGTTATGTTTACAAAAAGACATGCATCCCTCAGTGGTGCAAGGAAGTGGGCAGAGGTTGACTATAGTAACAAGAGAGATATAGTACGAGACATTCTGGTTAGTGTTGTCACACCCCCACACAAGTATTTTTTTCTTGCAATCTCCATCTTGTACGTTTACAACAACTTGTTATATAACGTACAGGATTCCTGGGACATGGAGGACACACCAGAGAGCGCAAGAAAATTTTTGAAAATTGCTGGTGAGCGCTACAAGGGGTGGCGCTCGACTTTGCATGCCACCTATAAGAGTTATTCTACTGATGAAGAACGTATATAAAACAAGCCTGCTGACGTAACGACATCCAAGTGGTTGCACCTAATAGAATATTTTGGGTCTGAGCGATTCAAGGTTAGCTAACTTTTTAATAGCATCGCATCATACAAAAACTATTTTATTTACATTCATTCGTGGAATTAATTCTTAAAATTGTTGCAGTCAATAAGAAGGACCAATTCTCAAAATCAAAAAGACAAAAGGCGACTCACTTGCTTGGCTCCAAGTCCTACGCCCAACTTAGTTATGAGAAGGTATGAAAAAAAAATCACGCTTTTACTTTGCGATGCAAACAATATGTATATCGACATGTTGAATTTTACTTGTATTTTATGTAGCGAGACCCAGAGACTGGAGAGGAACCCGATGACATACAACTGTGGGAGGCAAGCCATTTGTTGGAGAACGGTGACTGGGCCAACAAGCTGGCAGAAGCTGTACATGTGAGGGACACTTCAAACAATCCCCAATTAAATAAATATTTGCCATTTACCTGTGACTTTTCTTTTCATATATAGATTCAGGCACGTGCCCATGTGGACGACATGGAAGCTGAGTAGGGAGGCCCAATTCCAAATGAGGAGAGAAACCACATCTTCCAGCATTGTTATAGATCCTCAATCGGTTGTGCAGGATCACAAGTTCGGGGGCGTGGTCATATGGCTAACCCAACTGGTCCTGAACGTGAACGTATGCATATCCAGATGTCTGAACACCTCAACGACCAAGTTCGAAACTTAGAAGATAGAAACGCAGGCCTCAATCACCAAGTGCGGGAGTTGGAAGGAAGAAATGATAGCTTAACCACCCAGATGGACTACATAAACCACAAGAATGAAGAGTTAAACGTTTAAGTCCAGAACGTACAGGGTCAGATAGCAGTTGATCATGAACAGACAGCTAAGGAAATGCAGGACATGCGCGTCTCAATGGCTGAAAAGCACAAAATGATGATGGAGACCACTCCACAAAAGGTCCACCAAAGGAACCGCCAAAAGTCACCTGCTGCAACAATTAGTCCCGGTTAGCTTAGGAAAAATTACATGCAAAAATGTCATGAACAACATAATACTTGAGTGTTGTTATGCGTGTTGCAATATCAATTGATGGATGTTTATTGTTAAACTCGTGATGCTGTTGCCACTAATTTTCAAACCTGGTTCATTAGAATTCTACTGCCGCTAATTATAAAATGTGGCACTACGAATTTCTTGTCACGAATGATAAATTGTTGCAATAGGAAGTTATTGCCACGAATTACAAAACATTGCAGTATAAACATTTGGCCACGACTCAAAAAACGTTGCACTAGACTGCTATTGCCACCACGCAGAAAATGTTGCATTACAACACTTTTTCCACATATGAGAAAATGTTGCATTACACCACAATCAGCACAAATCATTAAACGTTACATTACAACCGTACTGCCATAGATCAGAAAACACTAAATTATGAACCTATTGCTACAAATCAGGAAATGTTGCATTAGAAACCTATTGCCACAGATCAGGAAACATTGCATTATGAACCTCTTGCCATAGATAAGAAATCGTTGGAATACCAACCTATTTGCCATGAATGTGAAATCATTGCAGTACCATACTATTTCTCACGGATCTGAAATCATTGCAATACACTACTATTCGCCACGTTTGTGCACTCGTTGCAATACCATACTATTTGCCACGGACGTTAAACCGCCGCAGTACCATACTATTTGCCACAGCTGTGACATCGTTGCAGTACCATACTATTTGCCACGAATGTGAAATCGTACAATACTGTGATATTCGTTGCAATACGTTAAATCGTCACAATATCATAAATCGTTGAAATACCGTACTACTTGGCTAGGCTATGAAAATCGTTGCAATATTATAGTATTTGCCACGAATGAGAAATTGTTGCAATCACATAGTATTACCACGAATGTGAAATTGTTGCAATACCATGCTATTCATTGCAATACGTTAAATCGTCGCAATATGCTAAATCGTTACAATAACATACTATTTGCCATGAATGTGAAATAGTTGCAATACTGTACTATTGCCACGACTGTGAAATCGTTGCAACCTCATACAATTACCACGAATGTGAAATCATTGCAATACCACGCTAATCGGCAATAGGTTAAATTGTCACAGTACGCTAAATCGTTGTATTAACATACTATTTGCCACGAATATGAAATTGTTGCAATACCGTACTATTTGCCACGATCGTGAACTCGTTGCAATACCATACTATTCGTTGCAATACGTTAAATCATCGCAATGCGTGAAATCGTTGCAATAGCATCCTATTTGCCATCGATGTGAAATTGTTGCAGTACACATACTATTTGCCACGGGTGTCAAAGCATCGCAATAACCTATCACCACGGGAATTATTACGACGATCCATAAAAACTATCGCCACGCTCTTTTTCGTTGCAACAATGACCTATTGCGACGAAAAACGACCTATTGCGACGAATTTTTTTCGTTGCGATAAACAGGAATCCTTGCAGTGATTGAAGGTCTTTTTCCTGCTTATCACCTTCATCAATGTTCTGAGGGTGCCCTGAATGGTCCTTGCATCTCCCTCTTTGGGAGCAATGGTCTTCCTCAAAATCCTGTTGAGAACAGCGAAGAAGGGCTTCAGGTACTTCGTAGTTGGAGGCTTGAATGGCATCTTTGTATCATAAAGAAAGCCAATCTGATCTTTCTCCAGAGGCTTCAGATTGTGGATAATGATGCTCTAGAGAATCTTAGTGAAGAATTCTTGCAAAATCGTCATAAGTGGCACTGTACTGTGCTCCATGGGTCATCCAAATCATCCTGTCACTGTCATCACGAGCAAAATAGAGAGTAGAGTAGAATTGAGTGATGACCTAAATGTTCTAGTCCCACTGAAAAGAGACTAGATCCCTATGCCCATGCAGCTCCAAGGCTTCCAGAACATCTTGATAGGCTTGACATCTCTTGGAATAAAGGGGAGTGATGTCTACCCATTGGCTTTTGAGAACTGGGGTCTTCATCTTCAGATACACATGCTCATAGTAGTCAGTATGGAAATTGCTCCAGAATCTGGGATCAGCTGACTGTTTGGCTTGACCATAGGCTTCTACCTTCCTGAATTTGTCGGCGAGCTCACCACCATTGCCAGTGAAATCAGCACTAGAGGGCTGCCAATTTCGATGAGTGGGAGCTTTCATCTTCAAGGGGCCAATGGCGCCACTAGCAAGTCCTTTGCCCTTATTCAGAGTTCTCTTGGGCCCCAAAGAGCTCTCAGCAGCATTCTTGCCTTGATCCTTTTCCACTACCACTCTCCTTCTCTTAGGAAGAGAGTCGTCGGAAGGAGGAAAGTGGACAGTGACGTCATGTCTTTTCTTCATTACCCTCTCCTTGGCACTTTGCACTCGAGCACGTTGTACCTCTTCATCATAGTGAAATGAACTGTCCTCAAAACATAAAGACATCGTGCCTGACAAGGAGGTTCAAGGTTTAGATAAGAATGAATTGAATACTTAATGCAAATAGGAATTTAGAAGCTCAACTGTCAGATGCCGGACTTGTTCGTTTTCAGAGTGTGGACTTGTCCGGTATACCGGACTTGTCCGCACGTGAACACGGGACTAGTCCGGCTGGCATAAGAACCCCAACTTTCCTATTTGAACCAAATCTAGCTCGAATTGACGCATAAGGACTAGGAAACAGCAGGAGTACACATAGAGAAGTAATGTATACCCTAGGAATCAAGGGAAACAAGCTAGAATCAAGAAAAGTTGAGAGCTAGGGTTTGAGGGGAATTTTACGAAAAGGTCAAAGATTCACGTTGAAGGCGCGGACTTGAGTCCGGATTAGTCCGGAGTGGACAAGCTCCGCACCGAGGAGGAGATTTCCCTTGGAGAAATCTGCATTTTTGGTGGCTAGATGTGGAAATCACCCTTGGAGCTCGAGGGGGAGGAGAGATAATGCAAAGGGCATTATGCAATGTAGAAGATGAGCTCCTGACGGCGGATTAGGGTTAACCCCGACAAATTCGGACTAGTCCGGTGGACCCCGGATAGTCTGAGGCCAGACTAGTCTGCACCAACAGACTAGTCCGGTGCTAACCCTGGACAAGTCCAGTGTCGGCAGGACATAACTGATCTGAACTAACTAGATTTTGGTTGTTTGATCTAATAGTGATTTGAAGGACATTATTTCACAAATAATCTTGATAATCATGACCAATAAGCACTCAACAATCTTACAATGGCCATAATTCACCAAGATTTACTCATTATATAGTTTTCTATTGAAAATCAAGATAAGGGGCAGTTTTTGCAAAAATGAGTAAGCATTTGAGATCACAACCAGGTATGCAACGTTTCAAGACATATTTATAGAGTCAAGTATGTTTACCTCATTTCTTAGCTCACAAAACCTCTTTTCATCTAGTGGCTTGGTGAAAATATCTGCAAGTTGTTTTTCAGTTCTAACATGTGAAATTTCAATATCACCTTTTAATGAATGATCTCTTAGGAAATGGTGACGAATATCTATGTGCTTAGTTCTTGAGTGCTCTACTGGGTTGTGTGCAATTTTTATAGCACTCTCATTATCGCATAGGAGTGGAATATGGTTCAGATTGTAACCATAGTCCCCTAGAGTTTGTAGCATCCAAAGTAGTTGTGCACAACAACTATCGGCTGCAACATACTCTGCTTCGCCTTTGGAAAGAGCAATGGAGTTTTTCTTTTTAGATAACCATGAAACTAGGGATCTGCCAAGAAATTGACAGGCCCCCGATGTGCTTTTTCTGTCGACTTTGCATCCCGCATAGTCAGCATCGGAATAACCTATAAAGTTAAATTTGGATCCTTTTGGATACCAAAGGCCCAAGTTGGGTGTGTGCACAAGGTACCTTAAGGTTTTTTTACAGCTATTAAGTGGCACTCTTTAGGTGCAGCTTGAAACCTTCACACATACACACACTAAGCATGATATCTGGCCTAGATGCACATAAATAGAGTACTGAGACAATCATAGACCAATATACCTTTTGATCCATATTTGGACCATCTTCATTGGGTCGAGATGTCCGTTAGTCGCCATGGGTGTCTTGATGGACATGGCCTTGTCCATATTGAACTTCTTGAGGATGTCCTATGTGTACTTGATTTGGCTTATGAACGTGCCTTCTCTTAATTGCCTCACTTGGAATCCCAAGAAGAACTTCAATTCTCCCATCATCGACATCTCGAACATATCTGTCATGATCTTGCTAAACCCTTCACAGAAAGGCTTATTAGTAGAACCAAAGATAATATCATCAACATAAATTTGACATACAAATAAATGATCATCAAAGTGTTTTGTGAATAGTGTATAATCAGCTTTTCCAATATTAAAGCCATTTTGAGTCAGAAAATCTCTAAGGCACTCATACCAAGCTCGAGGAGCTTGTTTGAGTCCATAGAGAACCTTACGCAGTTTATAGAAATGGTTGGGGTACTCTTGATCTTCAAATCCTGGTGGTTGCTCCACGTACATTTCCTCCTTGATTGGACAGTTTAGAAAGGCACTTTTGACATCCATTTGATACAATTTGAAATTATGGTGAGTAGAATATGCCAATAAAATACGAATGGACTCAAGTCTAGCTACGGGAGCAAAAGTTTCATCGAAGTCCAAACCTTCAACTTGTGAATAACCTTTAGCCAAAAGTCTCACTTTATTTCTCGTTACCACTCCATGTTCATCTTGTTTGTTTTGAAAGACCCATTTGGTTCCAACAATGTTCGCCTTTGGTCTTTCCACCAGTTCCCACACTTGATTTCTCTTGAAGTTGTTCAACTCCTCTTGCATTGCAATCACCCAATCTGGATCCTTTAAGGCTTCTTCAATCCTGTATGTTCATGAAAAGAGACAAAGGAGTAATATTCACAAAAATTTGCAATGCGAGATCTAGTAGTTACTCCCTTAGCAGTATCTCCAATGATGTTGTTGACGGGATGATCTCTTTGTACACTCTGATGTACTCTTGAGTGAGGGACTTGTGAAGTTGCATGCTCTTTATTGTGTCCATGTTCATTGTCTCCCCCTAAATCATTGCTTTCGTGGTTATATGGATCTTCTTGATCATCCTGATTTTGATCTTGTGCATGAGCTCCCCCTTGATCATTGCTTCCTTGTTGAGGTTCATCTTGTGCATTTGATTCTTGTGGTTGCTCTTGTGGTAGAATATTGTAACACCCTCAATTTTTGCATCATGCATTGCATACATGTTCATGCATTAAACATTAGTAGGATAAAGAAAAAATAATAAAAGATAAAACATACATATACAAGATATGTGTAGCAAAAGAAGAAAAAGTAAATAATAATATAAAACATGCATTAGGGAACAAATATAAAAATAATAAGAATACATATATAAAAAAATATGTGAAACCTAAAAAAATTATTCCATAAACTTCCAGAAGTTTTTGGGGGAAGCTTTGCTTCACCCCGGAGTGTTCTGGGCAAACAGTGCCCGGGTGCAACCGACCCAGGCCACGAGGCCGAGCGGGACCGACCCGGTCTGCTAGCCAGCGCACCCCGCACCCGCGCCCAGCCACCCGCATTCCACGCGCGCGCTGCACTCCGCTCCGAGTCTGACTAGACCCAGCCGCCTGCGGCCAAACGGTCGTGCACGCGTTGGGGCCCAGCACCGAGTCGGTTGTGGGTGAATGCTACAGCCGGTCTCTGGATCGATGCCTCGCCGCCTATAAATAGAACCGTAGACTCGTAAATTTTTTTCTCAGAAGCGATTCCGCCGCCACCAAAACCCTAGCGCCATAGAGCAAAAAGAACAGTGCTGCGCCGCCAGAGAGAAGGAGAGAAGAAAAAAAGAAGAAGAAGAAGAAAAAGAGGAGGGTCCCGTCGTCAGCCGGAGATCGTCGTGTCGGCGTCATCGTGCCGCCGGAGGACCGCTGTGCCATCTACTTCATCTACGCTACGCCTACATCCCGCGATCTTCGAAGCCGTCGCATCTATGGTAGGACACGTTTTCCGATGCGATTTTTAGCGAATGTTAGATCTAATGACCGGAATTCAATTTTAGTTGCATCGTCTATTTATTTTCAGCAACATTAATCCCCGCTAAAACCCCCGTACACTCGTATGAACACGTATGAACTAGTTGCATCTAATCAATAAACAACCGTAGTTAATTAATTATTAAACTTTGCATGCATGCATGTCATTGCATGTTGGTTAATATGTGTGCATCATGTTGATTTGTATGTATTTTCTTGTATGTGTGATCACGAGTAGAGGGACATGCTCAAGAGGCCGCATACGAGGATTTCCAAAACCAAGACTTCGAAGCGTTTGAGCAACCCCACCCGTCGGAGCAAGGCAAGTGTCTTTGATCGTATTGATCCCGTTTTATTAAATGCTTTGATTGCGAACTTGCATGCTTGTGTCAATATGATGGGAAATCCATACATAGGAGTTTACTAGCGTTGTATGCCACTACTTGTCGCCGGGATATACATGATGAGTCGGATATGGTTATTTTTCTTTTTGCACCGCATCTCTACACGGGTTGTGGGTAACTTAATTAACATGCTTGATGACTTTAATTATGAGAAATTGGTATGATAATAAGATGATGATTAAATTAGCAACATGGAAGTTAGGTGATCTAAGCAAGCACGGTTTTGTGGAATGGGTTGGATGATATGGTGGTTTTGCTTGCCTTAGATCTAAGGACCAGTTCATGCGAGAATATGTCAGGACAACAGTGCCACCACAAGGCCGAGTATGGATGCGGCGTAGCTGGATAATTAGGAGCGCTGCTAGTATTGTATGGACCATTGGATGGCGTGGGGAATGGGGGTCGAGGAGGGCTACCCTGGGATCCGCATGACACACGGGGGGGGGGGGGGGGGGGGCGTGGGTGGGAGAATGGAGATTCAAGCCTGCCGGTGAAACCTTAGTGGGCCCGTACATACTAGTAGTCCCTTTTAAAGGCTATTTTGTGATCTCTTGGCCGCACACCTACAGAAGTGTGATAAGGCATAATAGAGGTTCTTAGTCACTGAAAGGTGATGAAATCACGAACATGCGGGTAAAGTGGTACATCCTCTGCAGAGTGTTTAAAACTATCATGATAGCCGTGCTCCTGGTTATGAGCACCTGGACAACTTCCATGATTAGAATTGGACTTGGGATTTTGGGATGGTTGGTATGGTTTGGTTTGTCACTTGAGTATAGTCGGTATATGAGGGAATATGGAATTGGCATATCGTATTAAATTAATGGTTTGCTGGTATTAAATGGATTGTGATGGTAAATGAGAATTGTTGGATTTATGACATAATAATTACATGGGTTACGAAGGGAAATAAACTCACATAGACATGATATGCTGCTTTTACATGTTTATGAAATATACTTTTCTGCAATTAGCCTTTTTATTCCAGTCATTTGGTTAGCTACATGTCATCTATTTCCACACTTGCTGAGTACGAGACATACTCACCCTTGCACCCCCCTAACAGCTACTGGAGATAATTGGGAGTACCCTAAAGATCACGCTGAGTACTAGGTTGCGTACCGCCGTCAATTGCCCATGGAATGGAGTCGTGCTGCTTAGTTTATTTTTCCGCTGCATTAGTTAGAGTTTTTTCATTTGTGAACTATTGGATTATTGTAATAAAGTACTTATTTAATAGTTAAGACGTGGTTAAATTCTGTATATCGTTTTTGATGCATCCGTATATGTGTGATGAAGTTCCTGGGCACACATATGCGTTGCGCTTGGTTCATATTCGGAACCGGATGTCACAAATTGGTATCAGAGCTGCGTTGACCGTTGGACGCGAGGCTAGGTAGAGTGGACACTCTAGAGTACTTAGGAACACTCTTCTAACTTGCTATTTTCGAAATTTCTTACTGCTGTTTTTTTTTCAGCTGCAAAAAGTATCGATTGCTGTTGCGTTGTCAATAAAAATTTTCAGCAGTGAGCAATATTAGGTGCTGCTGTTTTGCCGCTTAAATTTTTACGTAAAGTGAGTGTTTTGCCGCTGTTATGTGTGGGCAAAATTATTGTGTTGGCTGCTGCATTTTCTCCCTCTTTTTTTCTTTCTTTTGGACAGCTGCACCGCTCTTTTTTTCCATTATTTTAGCTGCTGCAATTTTCAGATTTATGTTACATTAATCTTTCCTCTAATGTATTCTCGTTTTCTATAGATGCCGATCACTACGAGTGCAGCCCGCAAGAGCACCTGTCCGCCGCCCCTTGGAGATGGACTTCATCCCATTGAGCTTGACAGCCGAAGCAAGAGGAGGGGAATATCTAGCCCGAGGAGGAGGAAGCTAACCAGTCGTACACTATGGAGGAGGATCCGGAGGAGTATGAGCCATTTGAGGAGAACATGGATGAGGATCCTAATGAGGAGTACTACGTGCCATCCTTAGATGAGGAGGACAATGGAGGTGAAGATGGGGGGGATCACAACCCGGTGCAAATGAGAATGGACACAACAACCCCTTGTTTCCCCAGGTTGAGGAGATTTGGACCACCGGAACCGAAGGAGGACATGCATCGCTGGAACTAAAAGAATTCCTTTATCCCCGTGGCATGTGTGCTAACTACTTCGTGAAGAGAGTCTCTCGTCCTGGACGCGACGAATGGCATGCTGAGGTTCTCATCTTCTACACCAACAAAGTGGTCTCACGGCATTATGCTCCCACCTGGAGGTCTACTCAGAAGGATGCTACGGATGATGCTGCATGGGCGGCACTCACAAGTTTGTGCCATACTCACCGCTTTGAGCTTGAGAACACCATGTTTGAGTTGCACCCTCAGCGGGAGAGTGGTACAGGGAGGATAATTGGACCACAAGAAGCTTCAGACAATTTTCTAGCACTGGATAGGTCTCAAAAGGCATTATTGGACATGAGCAATCGCTATGCAACCGCACAAGGGGAGATCCACAACCTCAGCAAGGCGCTAGCTCATTTGGAAGCCAACTTGGAGATGAAGGAATGTCAAGCAAGAGGAGAACCGTGGTCACCTAAGCGCATTTGGTCCCCTACATCACCATGGCGCAACCCCATCACATCCGCGCAGCCAAGGATGCCCTCACCGCCTCACTATTAGGGAATTAAGTCCCCTATGAGTATTTTGTAATAAGAACACTTATAATCGTATTAGTTTTAAATAGTGTGGTGTGCTGAATTTTGATTGGTGCTTGCTTGAGTGCTTGTGTGCTTAGTTGCGAGTTGTGGGACGCTTCGGCAAATGTCCACATCCGCATAAAGTAGAGAGTTGTGGGATGCTTCGGCACTTGTCCACATCCTCAAATAGGTCTATTTTAATAAAGGATTGTTTAGTGTCATATACCTTGATGCATATAGTTACGACATTCTTTCCAAAACTCTAAACTCCTCTGTCTCTATCTTTATTTCGCCAACAGATGGTGAGGACTCGCAACCAGAGGGGTGCCAATGATGAGGAGGAGCGCGATGAAGCACCTCAGAACAACCGGGGACCTGCCCAAGGAGCTATCAACCTTGAACAGCTGTTAGCTATGCAGAACCAGCTCATGCAGACCATGATACAAACAATCGGATAGCTGCAAGTTGGCAACAACAATCAGCCTCATATACCGCCACCGCCAGAACCCCTGCCACATCATAACCGTTTGGGAGAGTTCATGAGGACCAGACCGCCTACCTTTGCTCAAGCCACAGATCCAATGGAATCTGATGATTGGCTAAAGTCCGTTGAGAAGAAACTTGCTATTGTCCAGTGCACTGACAGAGAGAAGGTTCTTTTTGCATCACATCAACTAGTTGGAGCAGCTGCTAATTGGTGGGAAGCTGAATGTGGCCTAGAGGGGGGTGAATAGGCCTTTTGAATTTCTTGCACACTTAATAGAGTCGTCAAAAACCTAATTGATCGGACTAGTCCGGTTATGTGGGCGGACCAGTCCGGTGTGCTGAAATTTGTGAGTTGATTAAGTGTTATTTGGGAAACTAGGTTCTTCTAGCAGCGGAAATGAGAACAACAGATTCTTTGATTTAAGATTAGTGTATGAATGCACGTGAAGACTTATGAGCAACTTAAATGGTTGTTTAGCAATTAAGTGATCTAGTGAACAAAACATAAAGTAAATAAGGCACAAGAGACAAGTGAAATTTACCAAGGTTCGATCTCACCACGAGATCTACATCCTCATTGAGGAAGCTCACACAGAGCTGGGTCTCCAACCCTTTCCCTCTTCAAGACACCACGAAGGCCGACTTGATTCCACTATCACGGGTAATCACCCAGTTTGTGGGGCAACCTCACACGTTGAGGGCTCCCACAAGAATTACAACGAAAGAGGCAATCAAATACACTTGAAAGTATTACAATATAGAGTATAAGTGTAGAAAGATCAAACCCCAAGAGCTCGCAACGAAGGAACGACGATCTCCCAATCCTGAATCCAAGTGTTCAAATGATTTGACTCCTTTTTGCACCTTAGATGTGTGGGGAGATGTGTTTTTGGCTCTTGGGACAAAGTGGTGGCACCAGGGTTTGTGTTTTTAGCAGTATTCGACGTGTGTGTCAATAGGAAAGCCGTGAATTCTCTATTTATAGGGTTTCCAAAAAGTAACCGTTGAAAAATCCTAATACCAGACTAGTCCGGACTTGTCCGGTCACAGTGTATCTCGAAGTCCAGAAAGTCTGGCGGACTAGTCCGTCCAAGCTCGGACTAGTCCGGTGCCGTATGAGAGTGGACTCCTGAAAGTTCAACGGACTAGTCTGCGGACTTGTCCGATCTCCACAGATGGGAGACTCTAGAAAGTTCAACGGACTAGTCCGGTGGACACACGGACTAGTCCGGTCTCCTAATATGAGAGACTCCAGAAAGTTCAACGGACTAGTCCGGTGGACACATGGACTAGTTCGGTCTCCTGAGAGGGGAGACTCCAGAAAGTGTAACGGACTAGTTCGGTCCTTGATCGGACTAGTCCGGTGCATTGTGAAAGTTAGGTTAGTTTTAAACCCTTACCCCTGCGCAAAGTTGTGAGCTCTTGGAGTGTGTCTTCCATACACTCCCTATACATTTAAAATCTAGTTTGATCTTCAAAGCTCCATCAAAGTATCCCTCTTTAGACACCACTCCATTTTTCACCTTTTTGTGTGCACCGAGCTATTTCACTTGTTTGTCCTGCAATCATCTCAATAGTTTCATTAGGATCGCATATGTTTGTCATCAATTCGCCAAAACACACAAGGGATATCCTAGATGCACTTACAATCTCCCCTTTTTTGGTGATTGATGACAACCATTTGAGATATCACAAATGCGAGTAAAATTTTGATTTTCATAAGGTATGCACATATGAGAATAACGATAAATCCACAAATATCTACTCACATATGCACACACCTTATGGTGGGGTGCCTAACAGGTGTGTGATCAACAAAGTGTGATGAAATAAAGATAATCAATAATGAGCATAGAGATGATCATTCAAGCAACAATGAGCATCACACATAAGAGAAGAAATAGTGCATTACAAAGTTTTAAAAATAGATACATGTCCTCGATCACAAAAGCATAAATACTACAACTAGAGATAGTCCCAAGCTACTAGTCTCAATCTCTCCACCTTTGGCGTCAAGGCACCAAAAAGGGAAAAATTGAGGGGAATCACTCATCGCCGCTCCCTTCTTCAGTTTCGGTCCGGTCTTCATCTTCACCACCATCATCATTCACCGGAGCAGGATCTTCCTCGGAGTCCCTGAAGGCGGGAGGGGATCCAACAGGCTCAATCTCCAACTTGTCACATATAGCTTTGATGTTGGCATTGACATATTATTGATGTTTCTTCTGCCTAACTTCAATCTTGTGGCAGCAGGCAAAGATGGAGGTGAGCATTTTGAGGACACCACTGGAGGGTTCATGGGCAGGTGCAGAGCCAGGAGGAGCAGCTACAGATCTTGTGGCATTCACATCTCGAGTTTGTTTAGTCCTCCTCTCAGCTTCAGGGGAGGAAGGTGCGGTAGGAGCTGAGGGTAGAGTGTACTTGGTGGGCTTTTGCGGCTTCAACCATGTATGAGAGACATCCTTGACAAACTCAAGTCCCGTCACTTTCTCAATCATGAACATGATGTACGGGGCATACCCGCAAGACCTATTTGGCGTGATTGAGATGTTCACAATGTCATTGTAGATGTACTCAAAGACATTGAATGGTCTCCTTCCACTAATGACCTTCATTAGGGTCCTAAAGGTTCCTTGGATATTCCCCGCATCTCCATCTTTCAGGGCTATCGTCTTCCTCAAGATTCTGTTGAGGACCACAAAGAAGGGCTTCAAGTATTTGATGTTGGTAGGAGTATAGGGCATCCTTGTGTCATAGAGGAACTTGAGATCATCCTTCTCCAAGGGATGCAAATTGTGGATGACAAGATCATGATCCAGAGTATGTTCAAGGTGAAGAATCCTTGCAAACTCATCATAAGTAACACTATACTTGGAACCATGGGTCATCCAAGTAAGACTGTCTCCATCACCCCGAGAAAAGTAGAGCGTAGAGTAGAATTGGGTGATGATCTCATTGTTCCAGTCATTCTCAAAGGAAAACAGTTCCTTCTCTTAGTTTCTTCACGTAGAATCCCAAGAAGAACTTCAATTCACCCATCATTGACATCTCGAACCTATCTATCATAATTTTGCTAAATTCTTCACAGAAAGATTTGTTAGTGGATCCAAAGATAATGTCATCAACATAAATTTGACATACGAATAGATGATCATCACAATGTTTAGTGAAAAGTGTATCGTCAGCTTTACCAATTTTGAATCCATTTTTAGTCAGAAAATCTCTAAGGCACTCGTACCAAGCTCGAGGAGCTTGTTTGAGGCCATAGAGAGCCTTACGCAGTTTGTAGACATGATCGGGATACTCTTGGTCATCGAATCCTGGTGACTGCTCCACATAAACTTCCTTCTTGATTGGACCATTTAAGAAAGCACTTTTGATGTCCATTTGATACAGCTTAAAATTATGGTGAGTAGCATATGCCAATAAAATACGAATGGACTCAAGTCTAGCTACAGGAGCGAAAGTTTCATCGAAGTCCAAACCTTCGACCTGGGAATAACCTTTGGCCACCAATCTCACTTTATTTCTTGTTACTACTCCATGTTCATCTTGCTTGTTCCGAAAGACCCATTTTGTTCCAGCGATGTTCGCCTTTGGTCTCTCCACTAGCTCCCACACTTCATTTCTTTTGAAGTTGTTCAACTCCTCTTGCATCGCCATCACCCAGTCTGGATCCCTTAAGGCTTCTTCTACCCTGTATGGTTCTAGAAAGGACACAAAAGAGTAGTATTCACAGAAATTTGCAACTCGAGATCTAGTAGTTACTCCCTTAGCAATATCTCCAATGATATTATTGACAGGATGGTCTCTTTGCACGCTCTGATGTACTCTTGGGTGTAGAACTTGTGTAGTTGCTTGTTCTTCATTATCTTCATGTTCATTGTCTCCCCCTAGATCATTTCTCCCATTATTATCTTGGTATTCTTGATTTTCCTCATCTTGATATTTTGAAAGAACTCCCCCTTGATCATTGCCTTCGTGTTGAAGTTCATCTTGTGCATTCGAGTCGAATGTTCGCTCTTGTGGTAAGATATCACCAAGTCCCATTTTCTTCAGTGCTTCATATGGAGCTTCCTCTTTATCTAGCACACACTTATCAACTTGCTCCACTTGTGAGCCGTTAGATTCATCGAACACTACATCATGTGCTACTTCAACAAGGTCGGACACCTTGTTGAAGACGCGATAGGCGTAGGCATTCGATTCATAACCGAACAAGAACCCTTCGTCGGACTTCGAAGCGAACTTCGAGGCCCTCGGTTTCTTGTTCAGAATAAAACATTTACAACCAAATACTTTGAAATAAGAGACATTTGGCTTTTTACCGGTAAGGAGCTCATATGGGGTTTTCTTCAGTAGTCGGTGGAGGTACAACCGATTCGTGGCATGGCAAGCGGTGTTCACCACTTCTGCCCAAAATCGATCTGATGTCTTGTATTCATCCAACATAGTTCTTGCCATTTCGATCAATGTTCTATTCTTCCTTTCGGCCACTCCGTTTTGTTGAGGGGAGTAGGGTGCCGAGAACTCATGCTTTATTCCTTCTTCATCGAGATACTCTTTAACTTGGAGGTTCTTGGATTCTGTTCCATTGTCACTTCTGATGTTCTTTATGGTTGATGAGAATTCGTTCTGAGCTCTTTTCAAGAAATTCTTGAGGATCCCCTGAGTTTCTGATTTATCATACAAGAAAAAATACCCAGGTAAATCTCGAAAAATCATCAACAATTACTAAACCGTATTTGTTACCACCGATGCTAATGTACAAAATTGGACCAAAGAGATCCATGTGGAGGAGTCCAGCGGTCTTGCGGTAGTCATCACATTCTTGGCGGGGTGTGGTGCTCCGACTTGTTTTCATGCTTGACAAGCGCTACACGGCCTGTCTTTTTCAAAAACCACATCCTTAAGACCACAGATGTGACCACCTTTTAGAAGTTTCTGCAGATTTCTCATCCGAACATGGGCTAGCCGTCTATGCCACAACCATCCCATGTTGGTCTTAGCAACCAAGCAAGTGTTGAGTTCGGCTTTATCTTTGTTGAAGTCAACAAGATAAAGCTTGCCCTTAAACATTCCCTTGAATGCAATCGAGCCATCGCTTCTTCTAAAAACGGTCACACCCTCATTAGTGAATAAACAGTTGTTGCCTTTGTCGCATAGTTGAGATATTGACAAAAGGTTATAATCTAAAGAATCTACATGTAAAACATTATATAAGGTGTGTGGAGAGGATATTTCAATGTTACCGCTACCAAGGACCTTTCCTTGGCTGTTGTCTCCGATGTATATGCCTTCACTTGGATCCTTGTTGTACTCGTACTCCACAAACATACCTCTCTCTCCGGTCATGTGATTTGTGCATCCGCTATCTAGCACCCATTTAGATCCACCGTAGGAGTAAGCCTGCAAAAAAGAATTATTCTTTGGTTTTAGGTACCCAAGCTTGCTTGGGTCCTCTCAGGTTAGTCACAAGAGTCTTGGGCACCCACACACAGGTTTTCATGTTCTTGTGGCGTGGCCCTGTATATTTAGCAATGACTTTTCCATGTTTGGCTTTCATAAGAACATAGGAAGCATCAAATGTACGAAACAATATTTGTAAGTCAGATTCATGGGATTTTTACTTAACAAAGATAATTCTATTCTTAGCATGATTAGGAGTAGACATGTGTTTGTTACTGTCAAAGCCAAGACCATCTTTGACATTAGGAGGTCTAGTGACCATATATGCACTGCGTGCATATTTGATCTTCTCCTTATCAAAGATGCCGCTTGGAGAGGCATGCACATTATGAGAAGTTGAAGTATTAGAAATAACATTCTTCTTACTAGAGCAAGTTCAAGTTCCGATTGTTGTCGAACTCATATCTTTGGAGGAGGAGCTCTTGGAGAAAGAGAAGTCACTTTGCTTGAGTGACTCAACTTGCACCTCAAGGATCTTGTTAACTTTCGACAAGTTAACAAGTTCTTCCTTGATTGCAATATGTGAGTCCTCCAGCTTTGAGTAAGTTTCCTTACTCACGGCTAGCTCAACTTCAAGCGACTCGTTCTTCTCTCTTTCAAGCCCGAGAAGCTTTTCAACTTCTTTATATCTCTTCCTTTCACAGATGAGCATATCTTCTTGTCGGTTAAGAATTTCCTCCTTTTCAAAGATTTCGTTCGACAACATTTCCATTTTATTTAAAGCAAATTTACTTAGTCCTCTAAAAATTTCTTCATTATCACTAGATCTATCAAAGTCATCAATAGAGGAATTTAGTGTAGGAGGAGTAAGTCGAACCTTTTTCTTGCCTTCCTTAGCCATAAGGCAAGTGTGGTTGTTCATATCCCGTCCTCCTATGTTTGGAAAGAGTGTGGCTTTCATAGTAGGTTTCTTGACTGCGATAGTGGCTATCTCTTCTTCTTCATCGGAGGAGGACACGTCGTTTGAGTCCCACTCCTTGCCAATGTTAGCTTGATGGGCTTGTGTTCTTTTTCTGAAAATTTTCTTTTCTTGAGGTCTTGTTTCCTTCTTCCTTTTATTTTCTTCATAGGGGCAGTCCGCCATGAAGTGACCATACTATCCGCAGTTGTAGCAAGTGCGTCGAGCCTTGGATTTCCCTTTATCCTTGCTTTTGCCTTCATTTGAATTGTTGCCGTGTCTTCTTTTCATCATGCGTTTGAACTTCTTGATAAATAGTACCATTTCTTCATCATCAAGATCAGTGCTCTCGTCGCTTGTATGCCCATCGTCTTGTTCTTCACAAGTTTCTTTGAGTTTGGGTCTGCATATTGCTTTGAGAGCAACTTCTTTCTTTTTGGAGGAGGTGAGTTCGGCTAAGTCTTTGACGTATTGAGCCTCTTTTTCCATCATTTCATGATTTACGATCTTCCCCAATAGCTCATTCGGAGTCATTTTGTGGAATCCGGGGCTTTCTCTAATCATTGAGCAAAGTGTGAAATTTCTTGGCATGAAGGCTCTAATCATTCTTTTGACCACCTCGTGATCCGTCTATTTCTTGCTTCCATAGGCACAAATTTTGTTGATGAGTGCCTTCATCCGGTTGTACATGTCCTGAGGTGATTTGCCTTCTTCAATAGCAAATCACCCCAACTCTCCTTCAAGCATCTCGATTTTAGCTTCACGAACCCACCTATTTCCTTCATGACCTGTCTTAAGTGTATCCCAGATTTCTTTTGCACTTTCTAAGCCATCGATCTTGGTGAATTCTTCTCTGCTTAGTGATGATGTGATCATGGAGACGACTTGTGCATTTCTATGAATCTCTTGTTCTTGTTTTGGGGTGAGTTCCTCATCAGTGTCCGGGATATCTATGCTAGTGCAAACAATGTGCCACAGACTAGGATTTAGGGATATTAGACGCATCTTCATGTTGTACTTCCACATGGTGTAGTCACTTCCGTCAAATTGTTGCGGCTTTCCTACAGGAATGGAGAGATAGTGATTGTTTGAATTGAGACGGTTGTAGTTGTAAGGATGTCAGGAGTAGTTGTGATGACCACTCCCCGTCGTCTTCTCTTCTTCTTTTCCTTTTTGTCCTAGAAGTTTCTTTCTCAGGAGTGCCTTTAGTTGTCGCACTTCTTCATCATCATGTGGGCTTTCTTTTAGCACATCGAAGGCTTTTGCTTCTTGTTCCTCCTCATTGATGTTCATCTTCGAGATGTCGTTGTTCTACTCAAAGGCCATTGATCTCTCCGAGATGTGAGTCTTGTTGGTGGAGAACCTTGCTCGGATACCAATTGAATGTGGCCTAGATGGGGGAGTGAATAGGCCTTTTGAATTTCATGCACACTTAATAGAGTCGTCAAAAACTTGATTGACCGGACTAGTCCTGTTATGTGGGAGGACTAGTCCGGTGCGCTGAAATTTGTGAGTTGATTAAGTGTTATTAGGGAAACTAGGTTCTTCTAGCAGCGGAAATGAGAACAACAGATTCTTTGATTTAAGATTAGTGTATGGATGCACGTGTAGACTTATGAGCAACTTAAATGGTTGTTTAGCAATTAAGTGATCTAGTGAACAAAACGTAAAGTAAATAAGGCCCAAGTGACAAGAGAATTTTTACCGAGGTTCGATCTCACCACGATATCTACGTCCTCGTTGAGGAAGCTCACACAGAGCCGGGTCTCCAACCCTTTCCCTCTTCAAGTCACCACGAAGGCCGACTTGATTCCACTATCACGGGTAATCACCGAGTTTGTGGGGCAACCTCACACGTTGAGGGCTCCCACGAGAATTACAATGAAAGAGGCGATCAAATACACTTGAAAGTATTATAATGTAGAGTATAAGTGTAGAAAGATCAAACCCCAAGAGCTCGCAACGAAGGAACGATGATCTCCCAATCCCCAATCCAAGTGTTCAAATGATTTGACTCCTTTTTGCACCTTAGATGTGTGGGGAGATGTGTTTTTGGCTTTTGGGACAAAGTGGCGGCACTAGGGTTTGTGTTTTCAGCAGTATTCGACGTGTGTGTCAATAGGAAAGTCGTGGATTCTCTATTTATAGGGTTTCCAAAAAGTAACCATTGAAAAACCCTAATACCAGACTAGTCTGGTGTAAGTCCGAACTTGTCCAGTCACAGTGTATCTCGAAGTTCTGAAAGTCTGGCAGACTAGTCCGGCCAAGCTCGGAATAGTCCGGTGCTGTGTGAGAGTGGACTCCAGAAAGTTCAACAGACTAGTCTGCGGACTAGTCCGATCTCCACAAATGGGAGACTCCAGAAAGTTCAACGGACTAGTCCGGTGGACACACGGACTAGTCCGGTCTTCCAATATGAGAGACTCCAGAAAGTTCAATGGACTAGTCCGGTGGACACACGGACTAGTCCGATCTCCTGAGAGGGGAGACTCCAGAAAGTGTAACAGACTAGTCCGGTCCTTGATCGGACTAGTATGGTGCATTGTGAAAGTTAGGTTAGTTTTAAACCCTTACCCCTGCGCAAAGTTGTGAGATCTTGGAGTGTGTCTTTCATACACTCCCTATACATTCAAAATCTAATTTGATCTTCCAAGCTCCATCAAAGTATCCCTCTTTAGACACCACTCCATTTTTCACCTTTTTGTGTGCACCGAGCGGTTTCACTTGTTTGTCCTGCAATCATCTCAATAGTTTCATTAGGATCTCATATGTTTGTCATCAATTAGCCAAAACCCACAAGGGATATCCTACATGCACTTACAGAAGCTCTTTGCAATGATCATGATAATCAGGAGGCAATCACTTGGGTTGAGTTTAAGCAGAGTTTTCATTCTCACTATGTACCTGAGGGAGTTATGATACTGAGAAGACAAGAGTTTGAAAACCTCAGGCAAGGAAGGATGAGCGTGAGTGAGTATCTCAATAAGTTCACTCAACTGTCAAGATATGCTCCAGGAGACATCAACACTGATAGCAGGAAGCAGTATCTGTTTATGAGGGGTCTCAACAATGAAATTCAAGTCCAGTTGCTCAATACTGATTGTCCAAACTTCCTGAAGATGGTTGACAAGGCTATTGTGGTTGAGAACAAGGTTCGTGAGATGGAGCAGGACAACAAGAGGAAGATGCCACATCATGGACCGTCGCAAGGAAGCAATGTTCGTCCCCGCTATGTGCCACCAACTGCACCGTACTACAACCCATCTGCTCCTGCATACTGTGCTGCTTATCCATCGCGCCCAAATCAGCCATCACAGCAATGCCCTGCCATGCAAGTGCCTCGCTATCCCGTGCCACCTGTGCCGCACCCTAACATGGCGGCTAATGCTCAAAATCAGCTTCGGCCAAGCTTCCCTAATGCTACTGACGGCAACACATGCTATGTGTGTGGAGAGGTCGGGCACTTTGCAGGTCAATGCCCCAGAAGAAGCTATGGACCGATGAACAATGCACCAAGGCCAAATTACCTGCGACCAAATGGGGGAGCACCGCAAGGCGACCGTGGACAGCATAATTTCGCTCGTGGCAATGTGAATCATGTCTCTACTGAGGAAGCCCAGCAAGCTGATGATGTCGTAATTGGTATGTTCCTCGCCAACTCCAACCCCGTGACTGTTTTATTTGATTCGGGAGCATCTCATTCATTCATCTCATCAAAGTATGTTACCAAGTACAATTTTTCTATATCTCATATGAAGCAAACTATGCTAGTAAGTTCTCCTAGCGGAGAGATGAGGACAAATATAGTATGTCCAAAAGTAAGAATTAAAATAAGGGGGTAGACTTTCTCGAAAACCTCAGTCTTGGACTCCCAAGGAATAGACATAATACTTGGAATGGACTGGCCGAGCAAGCATAATGGAGTCATTCAATGTGCCGAGAGGATTGTGCAGTTGACATGTGAACACAGTACACGCATTGAAGTTGAGGCAGCCCAACCTACAAAAGAGAAGGTGATGCTCAATCAAGTGGATGTTGTGACATTGGAAAGCATTTGGATTGTTCACGAGTACCCAGATGTGTTTCTAGATGAGTTGCCAGGTACGCCACCTGATCGTGACATAGAATTTGCCATTGAGTTGATACCTGGAACTGCACCTATAGCTAAGAGGCCGTATAGGATGCCTCCTAAGGAATTATAGAGCTCAAGAAACAAATTCAAGAGCAGCTAGAGAAGGGTTTTATATGTCCAAGATCATCCCTGTGGGGAGCACCAGTACTCTTCGTAGATAAGAAGGATGGAAACCAAAGGATGTGTGTGGACTATAGGTCTCTCAACAAAGTGACTATTAAGAACAAGTACTCACTGCCCCGTATAGAGGATTTGTTCGACCAAATGAAGTGTGCCTGTATTTTCTCCAAGATTGACCTGCGGTCAGGATACTTCCAAATGAAGATTAGACCATCAGATATACACAAGACGGCGTTTTAGACGTGGTATGGGTCCTATGAGTACATTGTCATGTCATTTAGATGGACGGACGCGCCTGCATACTTTATGTATCTCATGAATAAGGTCTTCATGGAATATTCGGATAAGTTTGTCATAGTGTTCATCAATGACATTATGATATACTCGAGAAGCCAGGAAGAACATGAGGGACACTTCAAGCTTACATTGCAGAAGCTAAATTCTGGTTATAGGAAGTGTCATTTTTAGGCCATATCATTTCCGGATGAGGAGTATCAATTGACCCAGGGAAAGTGAAAAAGGTTCTTAAGTGGGTGCTGCCACAAAATGTCAAGGAAATTCGGAGTTTCCTTGGAATGGCCAGATATTACCGCCGATTCATCAAGGATTTTTCCAAAATAGCCAAGCCTATGACTGAATTACTCATGAAAGGGAAGGCATTTTGATGGATTCAAGCTTAGGATAGCTTTGAGGAGTTAAAGAAAAGGTTGACAACCGCGCCGGTGTTAGTACTGCCGGACGTGAGCAAGATTTTTGATATATATTGTGATGCGTCAAGACAAGGATTAGGATGTGTGCTCATGCAAGAAGTCCAAGTGGTAGCTTATGCATCAAGGCAACTAAAGAAACATGAGCTGAATTATCCTACGCACGACCTTGAACTCGCAGCTGTGGTGCACGCCTTGAAGATATGGAGACATTATGTTTTTGGTTACCGATGTGAGATTTATACGAATCATAAGAGCCTCAAGTATATATTCACGCAAAAAGATTTGAATCTGAGGCAACGCCGATGGTTGGAGCTCATCAAGGATTATGATGTGGGAATCAACTATCACCCAGGGAAGGCTAATGTAGTGGCCGATGCTTTGAGCCGAAAATGAGTAAGCCACCAACTCACGGTCCGAGAGCTTCCATCCGAGTTATGCAAGGATTTGAACGGTTGAACCTTGGATTCATAAATGAGACGGGAAGAATGGAAGTCAATCCAACATTAGAGAAGGTAATACGGGAAGGACAGGCAAAGGATAAGGAAATACAAGAAATCAAGGAAAAGATACAAGAAGGGAGAGAATTCAGATTTGATGAAGACGAACACGGTACTTTATGGCTTGGAAAGAGGATTGTGGTACCAAATGTTAAGCATATTCGGGGAATAATATTGAAGGATGCACATGACTCACCTTACTCAATCCATCCCAGTTGTATGAAGATGTACAAGGACTTAAAGACATGATATTGGTGGGCTAGCATGAAAAAGGACATAGCTGTATATGTTGCGATGTGCGATGCGTGCCAGTGAGTGAAGGCGGAACATCAAAGGCCAGCTGGATTATTACAGCCATTGAAGATCTCGGAATGGAAGTGGGAAGAAATTGGAATGGACTTTATAGTTGTACTACCACAAACCCAGTCCGTCTATGATTAAATATGGGTTATTGTGGATCTGTTGTCAAAATCGGCTCACTTCATCCCTGTCTAGACCAAGTATACTGCGGCCCAGTTAGCTGAGTTGTATATGGAGAAAATTGTATGCAAACACAGAGTACCCAAGAAAATAGTGTCTGATCGAGGTTCTCAGTTCACCTCTAGGTTTTGGCAGAAACTGCATGAAGCTATGGGTACACGGTTAAATTTCAGTTCAGCATATCATCCACAAATTGATGGACAAACTGAGAGGACCAATCAAATATTAGAAGCCATGTTGAGGGCCTGTGCCTTGAAACATGGACGTAGCTGGGATAAGAGTTTACTGTATGCTGAATTCTCGTATAACAATAGCTACCAAGCCAGTTTGAAAATGTCACCCTATGGAGCATTGTACGGACGAAAGTGCAGGACACCCTTGTTTTGGAATGAAGCAAGAGAGAATCAAGTATTTGGTCCGGATGTGTTACAAAATGTTGAAAGGAAAGTTCAAATAATTCGTGAAAACCTAATGGCTACTTAGTCTTGATAGAAAGGCTATGCGGATTATAGGCGAAGGAATATGGCTTTTGAAGTTGGAGATTTTGTATACCTCAAAGTGTCACCTATCCGAGGTCAGCGATGCTTTAACGTCAAAGCAAAACTGGCACCTCGTTACATCGGTCCATTCAAGATTTTGGACAAACGAGAAGAAGTAGCATATCGACTTGAGCTGCCGGTGTATCTCTCCGATGTACACAGGTGCCAATGGACAAGTTAGAACTTCAGGAGGATTTGTCCTATGTCGAGCAACCTATCAAGATCTTGGATGTGAAGGAAAGGGTCACGAGGAATAAGAAGGTCTGTTGGCCCAAAGTGCAATGGAACCACCATACGGCCGAAGCTACGTGAGAATGCGAAGAAGACCTGAAGACAGAATTCCGTCATCTTTTCTACATGCTATCGAATCTCGAGGACGAGATTCAATTTAAGGGGGGGTAGGTTTGTAACACCCTCAATTTTTGCATCATGCATTGCATACATGTTCATGCATTAAACATTAGTAGGATAAAGGAAAAATAATAAAAGATAAAACATACATATACAAGATATTTGTAGCAAAAGAAGAAAAAGGAAATAATAATATAAAACATGCATTAGGGACCAAATATAAAAATAATAAGAATTCATATATGAAAAAAATATGTGAAAACTAAAAAAAATATTCCGGAAACTTTCGGAAGTTTCCGAGCTCCACCCCGGAATGTTCCGGACAAACAGTGCCCGGGTGCAACCGAGCCAGGCCACGAGGCCGAGCGGGACCGACCCGGCCTGCTCGCGAGCGCACCCCACACCCGCGCCGAGCCAGTTGCGTTCCACGTGCGCGCTGCGCTCCGCTCCGAGTCCGACTGGACCAAGCCGCCGGCGGCCAAGCGGCCGTGCACGCGTTGGGGCCCTGCACTGAGTCGGTTGCGGGTGGAGTGCCGCAACCGGTCTCTGGATCAATGCCTCGCGACCTATAAATAGAACCGTAGACTCATAATTTTTTTCTCAGAACAATTCCGCCGCCACCGAAACCCTAGCGCTGTAGAGCAAAAAGAACAGAGCTGCGCCGCCAGGGAGAAGGAGAGAAGAAAAAAAAGGAGAAGAAGAAGAAGAAAAAGAGGAGGGTGCCGTCGTCCACCGGAGATCGTCGTGCCACCGGAGGACCGATGTGCCATCTACTTCGTCTACGCTACGCCTTCGTCCCGTGATCTTTGAAGCCATCGCATCTATGGTAGGACACATTTTCCAATGCAAGTTTTAGCGAACATATTAGATCTAATGACCAGAATTCAATTTTAGTTGCATCATCTTTTTATTTTCAGCAACATTAATCCCCGCTAAAACCCCCATAAACTCGTATGAACATGTATGAACTAGTTGCATCTAATCAATAAACAATCGTAGTTAATTAATTATTAAACTTTGCATGCATGCATGTCATTGCATGTTGGTTAATATGTGTACATCATGTTGATTTGTATGTATTTTCTTGTATGTGTGATCACGAGTAGAGGGACGTGCTCAAGAGGCCTTATACGAGGATTTCCAAAACCAAGACTTCGAAGTGTTTGAGCAACCCCACCCGTCGGAGCAAGGCAAGTGTCCTTGATCATATTTATCCCGTTTTATTAAATGTTTTGATTGCGAACTTGCATGCTCGTGTCAATATGATGGAAACCCATACATAGGAGTTTACTAGCGTTGTATGACACTCCTTGTCGTCGGGATATACATGATGAGTCGGGTATGGGTATTTTTATTTTTGCACCGCATCTCTACACGGGTTATGGGTAACTTAATTAACATGCTTGATGACTTTAATTATGAGAAATTGGTATGGTAATAAGACGATGATTAAATTAGCAAATGGAACTTAGGTGATCTAAGCAAGCACGGTTTTGTGGAATGGGTTGGATGATACGGTGGTTATGCTTGCCTTAGATCTAAGGACCGGTTAATGCGAGAATATGCCAGGACAATAGTGCCACCACGAGGCCAAGTATGGGTGCGGCGTAGCTGAATAATTAGGAGCGCTGCTAGTATTGTATGGATCATTAGATGGCGCGGGGAATAGGAGTCGAGGAGGGATACCCTTGGATCCGCATGGCACACGAGGAGGCCCGTGGGTGGGAGAATGGAGATTCAAGCCCGCCGGTGAAACCTTAGTGGGCCCGTACATACTAGTAGTCCCTTTTAAAAGGCTATTTTGTGATCTCTTGGCCACACACCTATGGAAATGTGATAAGGCATAATAGAGATTCTTAGTCACCGAAAGGTGATGATATCATAAACATGTGGGTAAAGTGGTACAACCTCTGCAGAGTGTTTAAAACTATCATGATAGCCATGCTCCCGGTTATGAGCACCTGGACAACTTCCGTGATTAGAATTGGACTTGGAATTTTGGGATGGTTGGTATGGTTTGGTTTGTCACTTGAGTATAGTCGGTATATGAGAGAATATGGAATTGGCATATGGTATTAAATTAATGGTTGGCTGGCATTAAATGGATTGTGATGGTAAATGAGAATTGTTGGATTTATGACATAATAATTACTTGGGTTACGAAGGAAAATAAACTCACATAGACATGATATGCTGCTTTTACATGTTTATGAAATGTACTTTTGTGCAATTAGCCATTTTATTCCAGTCATTTGGTTAGCTACATGTCATCTATTTCTACACTTGTTGAGTACGACACGTACTCACCCTTGCAGCCCCCCCCCCCCCCAACAACTACTGGAGATAATTGGGAGTACCCTGAAGATCACGTGGAGTACTATGTTGCGTACCGTCGTCAATTGCCTGTGAAATGGAGTCGTGCTGCTCAGTTTATTTTTTGCTGCATTAATTAGAGTTTTGTCATTTGTGAACTACTGGATTATTGTAATAAAGTACTTATTTAATAGTTAAGACATGGTTAAATTCTGTATATCGTTTGTGAGGCATCTGTATATGTGTGATGAACTTCCTGTGCACACATATGCGTTGCGCTTGGTTCATATTCGGAACCGGGTGTTACAAATATCACCAAGTGCCATTTTCCTCAATGCTTCACATGGGGCTTCCTCTTGATCTAGCACACACTTATCAACTTGCTCCACTTGGGAGCCGTTAGTTTCATCGGACACTACGTCACATGCTACTTCAACAAGGCCAGAGACTTGTTGAAGACAAGACAGGCGTAGGCGTTCGAATCATAACCGAGCAAAAACCCTTCATTAGATTTCGAAGCAAACTTCGAAGTCCTCAGTTTCTTGTTCAGAATAAAACACTTACAACCAAAAACTTTAAAATAAGAAACTTTTGGCTTGTTACCGGTAAGAAGTTCATATGGCGTTTTCTTCAAGAGTCGGTGAAGATACAACCAGTTTGTGGCGTGACAAGCGGTGTTCACCGCTTCAGCCCAAAACCAGTCCGATGTCTTGTATTCATACAACATTGTCCTCGCCATTTTAATTAGTGTTCTATTTTCTCCTTTCGTCCACCCCATTTTGTTGAGGGGAGTAGGGTGCCGAAAACTCGTGCTTTATATCTTCTTCATCAAGGTACTCCTCAACTTGTGTATTTTTTAATATTGTCTCGTTGTCACTTCTAATATTCTTCACGGTTGATGAGAATTTGTTTTGAGCTCTTTTCAGGAATTTCTTGAGGATTCTCTGAGTTTCTGATTTATCATACAAGAAAAATACATAGGTGAATCTTGAAAAATCATCAACAATGACTAGGCCATATTTGTTACCACCGATGCTTATGTAAGCAATTGGACCGAAAAGGCCCATGTGAAGAAAATCCAGCGGTCTTGTAGTAGTCATCATACTCTTGGTGGGGTGCGGTGCTGAAAGTGCATCTAGGCATCCCTTGTAGGTTTTGGTTGATTTATGACAAGCAAATAAGATCCTAGCTAAATTGTTGAGATGAGCGTAGGTTTTAATGAAATCATGAAGAAAGTGCAAAAAGAAGGGATAGTGAGAAATCAAGTTGAAAGGATCTCAAGAAATGATTATGATACTTTTTGTGTATGGAGTGTGTTGGAGAAACACACCCCAAGAGCTCAAGCTAATTTTAATCACTCTCACTGCACAAATTCATACAGGTCCAGACTAGTCCGATATACCCCGGACTAGTCTGATATCTCTCTGTTAAAAATCGGACAAGCCCTCCCAGTGCAGACTTGTCTGCACACACAATCTAGATTACACAGACCGGACTAGTCCGATATCCTTCTGACTAAGATCGAACTAGTCCTCCCTAGTGCGGACTAGTCCTCAGCACTTCATAGTTTTGCACGAAATTGGACAAGTCCAATATCACCACGAACTAGTCTGATATCCTTCTCACATTAATCGAACAAGTCCGAGATCTGCCCGGATTAGTCCATAAAACCTTCTGACTAAAATAGGACAAGTCCTCCAAGTGCGGACTTGTCTCCAATTCAATAAGGGTTTCACCGTAGCCGGACTAGTCCGATATGTGCCGGACTAGTCCGAACATCTCCAGAGACAAAAACGGACTAGTCCGCCCCTGGCCGGACAAGTCCGATAATTTGGGACACTTAGGGTTTCCCACACGCCGCACAGCGGACTAGTCCGGAGTCCACCACAGACTAGTCCGGACTTTGAAAATCCTAACGGTAATCTTTGGAAATCCTAGTATAAATAGAGGTGCATGACCCCTAATCAACATCTCTCGACCCCCTGCGCCGTCACACCCTCCAAGAGCCTAGATAACACATCTCTCCACACAATCCAACGCAAGAAAGATCAAATCCTTGAGGATTAACTTTAGATCAAAGGAGAGACACGATTCTTCACGTTTTGAGCTCTTGGGTTTGATTCTCTCGCACACTCTTGTTCTTTATTGCATATAATTCGAGTGTGTTGGTGGGGTATTCAGTTGTTGTAACACCCTCAATTTTCGCATCATGCATTGCATACATGTTCATGCATTAAATATTAATAGAATAAAAGAAAAATGATAAAACATAAAATATACATATACAAATATGAGTAGCAAAAGAAGAAAAGGAAAATAATAGCGTAAAATATGTATTGGGGAATAAGTACAATAAAATAATAGTAATAATATATATATAAATGAATATATATAAATAAATAATATATATATAATAATAAATATATATAAAAAGTAAAACAATAAAATAAATAAATAAATAAATAATATATTTATAAAAAAAGAGAAAGAGAAAAAAAAAGAAAAAAACCAACCGCCGGCCAGGCCAAACGGCTCAGCCAGCGCGCCTGCCGCGCAGCCCCGCCCGGCCCCGCGCACCGCACGCCCTAGCGCCGCACGCGCCGAGCGCCCCGCTCGCCCGCGTCCTGGCCCCACCGTGCGTGGCCCGCCCGACCGGCCTCGCCCGCGCGACCCCGGCCCCGCTCCCGCGCCCTCACGCGCGCGCCCCGCACCGCCCTGGCCCCACCCCAACGCCTCAGCGCCGCCCAAGGAGCCCTAGCCGCCGGCTATAAAAGCCGTAGCGCTTCGTGTTTCCCGACGCCAGAGAAGCAGCTGCCACCAGGAGCCCTAGCCGCCGGGTTGAGGAAAAAAAAGAGAGAACACCAGAGGGCTGCGCCGCCAGAAAAGAAAAGAGAGGAGAAAAGAGGAGGAAGAGGAAGAAAAAAAGGAGGAGGGCGCTGCCGCCCGCCGGAGATCGTCGTCGTGCCACCGGAGGACCCTTGCACCACCTACTTCGTCTATGCGTCGTCGTCATCCCGCGATCGTCGAAGCCGTCGCATCTACGGTCGGGTTCGTTTTTCCGATGCGAATTTTAGCGACGTATTAGATCTAATAGACGTAAATTGATTTTTGTTGCATCGCCTTTTTATTTTCAGCCGCATTAATCCTCGCTAAAACCCCCGTAAACTCATATGAACACGTATGAACTAGTTGCATCTAATTAATAAACAACCATAGTTAATTAATGATTGATCTTTGCATGCATGCATATCATCGCATGTTGATTAATGTGTGTGCATCATGTTGATTTGTATACATTTTCTTGTATGTGTGATCACGAGTAGAGGGATGTGCTCAAGAGATCGTGTACGAGGATTTCCAGAACCAATACTTCGAAGCGCTTGAGCAACCCTATCCGTCGGAGCAGGGAAAGTGTCCTTGAAACATATTGATCCTATTTTAAAATAAATGTTTTGTTTGCAAACTGCATGCTTGTGTCAATTTGATGGGAATCCTCTGGTAGGAAGTTTACTTGATTTGTTTAACCACCCTTGTCACCTGGAATATATGGTAGAGAGTCGGGAAGGGCTTTTTACCTTTTTGCTTTGCTTAAATAACTGGGATGGGAAATAACTATACCACTCAACTTAATTATGCATGGATGAGATTATGGTTAACATGAACTGGTTAAATATGGTATGGTAATGGGCGATCTAAGCAAGCCTGGTATGTGGATGGGTTGGATGTCATGGTGGTTTTGCTTGCTTTAGACCTAAGGACCGGTTCATGCGAGAATAAGCCAGGACTACAGTGCCACCACGAGGCCAAGTATGGGTGCGGTGTAGCTGATTAATTAGGGCTTTGCTAGTACTGTTTGGACCATTGTGGATGCTCGGGGAAGGGGTAGTCGGATTGGGTTTGTTGATGATTGGTGGGACTACCCTGGGATCCGAATGGCTCAAGAGGGGGCCCTTGGTTGAAGATGTGCTCAGTTGGAGACATCGCCACCGGTGAAACCTCAGTGGGGTCTGAATAGACTAGTAATCCCTTTGTAAAGGCTATTTTGTGATCTCTTGGCCACACACCCACGGAAGTGTGTAATGTGACCGACGGGTCATGGGCATAAGGGAGGTTCTTAGTCACCGAAGGGTGATGAAATCACGAACATGTGGGTAATGAGGTACAAACTCTGCAGAGTTAATTAAAACTATCATGATAGCCGTGCTCCCGGTTATGAGCACCTGGACAACTTCCATGATTAGAGGGAATTTGGTATTGGAATGGTTATGGTTTGGTAATGGTTATGGGTTTAATTTCTGGTATTGAATATGGTTATTGGAAATGGTGAAATCTGGAATCATGGATGATGGTAGTAGATTCAGTTTGGTATTATGGTATTACTTATGATTATGATGGGTTTGATTCATATAATTATAATATATTGCTTTTCAAATGTTTTAATGTACTTTTCAGCACTTTGCCATTATTATTGTCATCATTTGAATCAGCCACATGTCATACTTTCCACACTTGCTGAGTACGACATGTACTCACTCTTGCAATCCCCCCCAACAGTTGCAGGTCAGGATTGTGAGTTTAATGGTGATAATGCGGAGTTCTAGGCCGTGTCTACCGTCAGCTTTGCCTGTGGTGTTGCATGGAGCTGCGCTATCCCTTTTGCTTAGTTTGCTTAGTTGCTTAATTAGTTTATTTCCGCTGCATTAGTTGAACTTGTCATTAATATTATTAGAGCTTGTGTTCGAGGATAATATGGTTTGTGTAATAAAATTTGATAATTAATCTTGTTCTGTGGTAATCTTCTGTATACACTTTTGTGATTGCACTCGTGTATGTGTGTTGAACATCCTGGGCACACATATGCGTTAGCTTGGTTCAGTTTTCGGAATCGGGCGTCACAGTTGTAAATATTGGGGAGCCCTCAACTTGTGAGAAGGCCCCTTGAACACGGTTATTCTTACCCCTTTGTGATTAGTGGAAGAGAATCTGCCTCCGTGGCGATTCGACGAGGGTAGGGTTGGTGAAGACCCGGTCCTTTCGTGGGCTCCTCAACATGGATGTAGGTTGCCTTCGTGGGAACCAAACCACGGGATAAAAATCTTGTGTCTTCACTTTGTGCTTATTGTTCATTGCATCTAGGGTTTAATTGATCTTAGTAAAATTACGTCAAAACTTGAAACTAAGGTTACCTTGTGCTATATTCAGCTTAATTGAAGCAACATACTCTAGTTACAGCTTAATTTCTGCTGCATAGAGTACTTGGATCGAGACCATCGATCAAACTTGATCGATCTAGTCTGCAAGCATCGGACTAGTCCGCACACTACCGGACTATTCTGATTTATCGGTATTTGATCATGTTGCTGAGTATTGCAGGTTCTGACAAAAATTCAAAAAGGCCTATTGACCCCCCCCTCTAGGCCACATTCAATTGGTATCAGAGCGGGACTCTTCGAAAGAGACTAATCGCTCGAAGAGAAAATGTCAGACATGAAGGATGTGCACAAGAACATCAACCAAGATCAAAAGGTTGAAGATGAAAAGGCTCAGAAGTTGGAGAAGCTCCTCGACGCCATCCAAGACTTCGAGGACGATGATGAGGAGACGCTTGAACTCAACGCACTCCTAAGGAAGAAAGCTCTCTCCAAAGGAAAACTGAAGGCCAGAGATGAAAAGAAGAAGAAGGGTAGTAGTCACACCGACTACTCCCGATATCCTTTCAATTATGAGCGTTTGAATTCTAATAATAACCATTATTTATCAATTCCTTTAGGAAAAGCCCCATTCTTTAGCGGCAACAATTATTCTATGTGGAGGCAAAACATTAAAATGCACTTAATCTCACTTAACCCCATCTTGTGGCATATAGTGTGTACACGAATAGATATCCTGGACGACGATGAAGAGCTCACACCAAGTCAAGAGCAAGCAATCATCAAAATGCCCAAGCTGCAGCAGTCATCACATCTTCATTGAGCAGAGATGAGTTCACCAAAGTGGATGGACTCGAGATTGCAAAAGAGATATGGGACACACTATAAATTGCACATGAAGGTGATCGTCATGTGCGAGAAGCTAAAATCGAAATGATCGAAGGCGAATTGGGAAGGTTCGCCATAGAAGAAGATGAGTCACCGCAGGACATGTACAACCGGTTGAAGACTCTCATCAACAAGGTTTGAGCTTATGGAAGAAAAAAGTGGAACGATCACGAGGTGGTGAATCTCATTCTTAGAGATTTCATGCCTCGCAATGTTACCTTGTGCTCGATGATTAGAGAAAGCCCCGGGTACAATAAAATGACCCCAGATGAATTCTTGGGAGATCATCAATTTCGAGATGATGGAGAAGCAAGCAAAACATGTCATGGAAATTGTTGACCTCACCTCAGCAAAGGAGAAGGGGGTCGCTTTGAGGTCCACTTGCAAGCCCTGGTCAAAAGAAGCTCAAGAGACTCAAGAAGAAGTGGACAATGATGATGAGAGTAGCGACATAGATGAAGAAGACATGATCCTCTTCATGAAGAAATTCAAAAGGATGATGAAAAGAAGACAAGGGGGTAAAAAAATAAAGGAAAATACAAAGATAAATCAAGACCAAGGTTGAGGCAGGCATGCTATAACTACGGTGAATATGACCACTTTATAGTTGATTGCCCCTATGAGGAAAACAAGATGAAGACCAAGGAAGCAAAGCCTCAACCCAAGAAGACCTTCAAGTAGAAAAAGCTAATTGGACAAGTGCATCTAGGAAAGGAGTGGGACTCAAATGATGAGTCCTCATACGAAGAGGAAGAGGAGATGGCTAGCATAGCTATCAAGAAAACGACGAAGAAATCCACCCTCTTCCCAACTATTGGCGCATGGAAGAACAACGACACATGTCTCATGGCGAAGGAAGGTAAAAGAAAGGTACCATTTAAATCTTCCTTCTCGCATTCTTACTCTAGCGATAGTGATGCCAATAGTGATAATGAAGATATGCTTGTTGGCCTAGATAAGAAAACTGCCACAAAAATGAAATTCTGAATGGATGAACTTATTTATAAGGAGGAGCTTGTTGATCGCCAAGAAGATATGATCATCCTTCAAAAGGAGGAGTATCTTAAGATCAAAAGGCTCCTTGAACATGGAAAGGAGCGAAGCAAGTCACTAGAGCTTGAATTAGCTTAAAGCAAGGAAGCTTGCTTGAAGTTAAGCGACTCAAATGTAATTATCAAGGATGAACTTGCTAACTTGATGAAAGTTAAAAAGATCCTTGAAGTACAAGTTGAGTCACTCAAGCGAAGTGACCCTTCATCCTCTTCAAGCTCACCTTCTCAACATCTAAAATCTGAAACTGCTACTACTTGTACATGTGCTAAAATTGAAACTAACTTGAAGGATAAGTCAAACTTGGCAAAGGATAAGCACCCTTCCCGTAGTGGCATATTTGACAAGGAGAAGATCAAATATGCACGCAGTGCATACTTGACCACAAGACCTTCTAATGTCAAATATGGCATTGGGTATTCTTATGGTGAAAAGCAAAATGGTAGAAGCCATAAGAATAACAAGGAGCGCATTGCCTTTATCAAGGGAAACTCCCCTCAAGCTAGAAAGGCTAATAATGTTGACAAGTCCAAACATGCTAATTCATATGAGCAACAACTTTTGTTTAGAACCTTTGATGCATCTTATGTTCTTATGAAAAGTAACTTTGGTAGAGTTTTTGCTAAATATGTTGGGCCACGACATGGGAACACCAAGTCTCATGTGTGGGTGCCCAAATCACTTGTGACTAACCTCAAAGGACCCAAGCAAGCTTGGGTACCTAAAACCAAGGCATAATTTGTTTTTGCAGGCCTACTCCTCCGGTGGAGCAAAACGGGTGCTAGACAGTGGATGCACCAACCACATGACCGGAGAAAGAAGGATGTTCGTGAATGTGGCCTACAGTGGGGGGGGGGGGGGGGGTGAATAGGCCTTTTTGAAATTTGTCGGAACCTGCAAGACTTAAGAACCGGATCAAAACCAGAGATATCGGACTAGTCCGGTAAAGTGCGGACTAGTCCGGTGTATACTGACTAGATTGATCAAGTTTGGTCGATTAATTTGATTCTATGATGTATGCAGCGGAAATATACTTATAATTGAAGTGTTGCACGATTGTGGACTAGGGTATATCACAATTCAATCTTATATTTAATGATTCAACGTAAAGTAAGCAATAATGATTGAAACACTAGATTGTTGTGATGAATAAGAACGATGAACACAAAGAAAGACACAAGTAATTTATCACCTGGTTTGGATCCCACAGAGGCAACCTACATCCACGTTGAGGAGTCCACAAAAGGACCGGGTCTACTCCAACCCTACCCTCGTCGGATCGCCACGAAGGTCAATCCTCTTCTCTTATCACAAAGGGTGAATAACCAAATTCAAGAGGGCCTTCTCACACGTTGAGGGCTCCTCTAGATTACAATGAAAACTCCACCAAGAACACACTCAAAAGATAACAATGAAAATCACAGGAGTGTGTTAGGGAATCAAACCAAGAGCTCAAGAGTGATGAAACGTGTCTCTCCAATGTTTCGAAGTGTATCCTCAAAAGATTGATCTTTATGGCTTTAGATTTCGTGGAGAGATGTGTTTTTGAGGCTCTTGGGAGGTGTGATGGCGCTAGGGTTCGAGAGAGATTGAAGTTGGGCCATGCACCTCCATTTATATGGGGTTTCTAAAAGTGATCGTTAGGGTTTAGAAAGATCGTACTAGTCCGTGGTGGACACCGGACTAGTCCGGTGTGCTGTGTGTAGCAAACCCTAAGTGTCCCAAAATATCGGACTAGTCCAGCTCGGAGCGGACTTGTCTGATTTCGCTTCTGGAAATCTTCGGACTTGTCCGATAGACATCGGACTTGTCCGGACAATGAAACCCTAAGTGGTTATGAGGACTTGTCCGATTTAGGTCAGAGTGTTTTTCGGACTAGTCTGTGCTAATATCGGACTTGTTCGATTGACATTAGAAAGATATCGGACTAGTCCGGTGTGTGATCAGACTTGTCTGATTTTGTGTGACTTCTGAAGTGTTTTGAGGACTAGTCTGCACTGGGGAGGACTAGTCTGATTCTAGTTAGAGAAATATTGTACTAGTCCGATGGATATTGGACTTGTCTGATCTTGTGTAGAAAGGATATCAGACTAGTCCGGTGTCAGTCGGACTAGTCCGATCCTGTATAACTTTGTGCAATGTGTGTGTTTATTTGTGATTGGGCTCTTGGGTTGTATTTCCTTAACACACTCCACACACAATGATCTACTAATCTTGCTCCTTGAGCTCTTCTCCACATTGCTCCTCATTTTCCCTTCTTTTTGGCACTTTGCTTATTTTCACATTAAAACCCGTGCTCATCTCAACAAAGTGGTTATGATCTCATTTGTTTGTCATAAATCATCCAAAACCCACAAGGGATTCCTAGATGCACTTTCAATCTCCTCCTTTTTGGTGATTGATGATAACCAATTGAGATTTCACAAAATATGATAAACGTGGAGATTTTCATAAAGTATGCACATATGAGTTTAAAATACATCAAGCAATGAAAACATGATTCATATGTGCATTCTTTATGGTGGGGTGCATAACTAAGTGCATTGAAACAACAATCATGAAGAGAATGACATAATTGACATTGACATATCAATAACAAGCATATATGTCATTCTAGGAGCAAAATTACAGATTTCATAGATTAATTCACAAGTAGATCAAGACATTGCATCACAGAACCATTAAGTAGCAAAATAGCATATTAAACAGTTTTACAACCAATAAAATAGTCAAAAAGCACAAAGGAAGCTCTCTCCTCACATCCTACAGCTAAGACCTTAGACCTAAGACTCCCCCTCAATCTCTCAACCTTTGGCATCAAGACACCAAAAAGAAGTAAGGAGGGACCTAAAGTCTTCACGCCTCGCTGTCGGTCCTCTCATCATCTTCATCTTCGTCTTCGGGCTGATGAGGAGGAGGAGGAGGTGTGGAGCCGCTCGAGCCCCCAATGCCAAAGTAGGCAAGCTCGTAGGGGGTCAAGGGCCCGAGCTCGGTGAAGTCGGAATCTGAATCTTCAAAGATTATCGGAGATCCAATGGGCTCAATCTCCAGTTTTTGGCATATCCGCTTCACATTGGCCTTGACAAACTTTATGTCTTCCTTTCTCATATTGTTCAGCTTGTGGGCCCTCACTTCGGCCTTTTTGCAGGAAGCAAAGATAGCAGTCAAGTACTTGAGGATGCTGTCGGTGGTTTTGATCCGGCAGATCTCCCGACACTACTAAAGTGTTAGAGGAGTTTGATGTTCGGTATGGGGCGCGCGGAGATTCCAGAAGGTGAGATGTCGAGTGACACAAGGGACACTAAGATTTACGTGGTTCGGGCCGCCTGAGCGTAATATCCTACTCCACGGGGTGTGTTGGTGTTGTATTGGATGTATGAGCTCAACGTCAGTTGAGAGTGTAAAGTTAGCGTGTCTCCGGAGAGTCTCCTATGTATCGTCTGCCTGTCCTTTTATAGTACAAGGGCAGGCCGTTACAAGTTAGCCTGGCCCGACATGTGGCCCCGGCAGTTACTGATATTGATACACATTCAACACATTTAATTGCCCTTAATGACCAAGTTATGGGCTTTGACAGCATCGTTACTGGTAATTAAGGTCGTCCGATCGTGTGTCATTAATATAGTATCAATGACACTTGATCGGGTCTTGAAGTCCTTGATTCCCCTTTGAAGATCCGGAGCTGTTGTGGAGTCTTCCGGAGGTTAGAGGCTGAAGATCCGACGGTTGGACACGTGGCAGCGCTGGAGCACACTGTGGGGAACAGATAGGTCCGGTGTTACCTGACACGTGTCAGTTCTGGAGCTTCCCTCGGTCTGGGGTTAGGTCCGGGGGTGCCATTTCGGTACATAGCCTGGAGCTTCCCCCTTGTGGGTGGTAGCTCCGGTTTGATAGTACACGTGGCGACCCTGGGACTAACCATGTTGGAGAAGCGGGTCCGGTTATGTCTGACTTGTGGGCCTTCGAAGGTCTTCAAATCAAGTAGATGACTTCCCCTTGAGATCTTTGCAATCCCAAGGAGTATATGGTACCCAGGGTACCGACAGTGGCCCCCTGGGCCTACCTTTGGGGAAGACCCCTTGGGTGAAGTCATTCCGCCGGAGGTGGGTCCATCCTTCGACTTTTGAACTGAGTCTTCAAAGGTCTTCAAATGTGCCTTTGGCGATAGTTTGGAGTTAAATCCTCGCCGCGTGGCATATCCCGTGTGCAGCAAATGAGATCTTCGGCGTGCGGATCTCACGCAATTGAAGGTCGTCGGTTCCCGATACGAAAATCGTATCGGTTCAGCGCGCCTTGTCAGGCCGCCGCCTTCGGGCTTCCCGCATCATGATGACAACCGTTCGCCTGGGTAAGAATCTCGACTTGATCGTCGGGGTGGTCCTGGGCCCTCTTATCATCGGCTGGGTGGAATTTTTGAGTAGTATCTTCGACTTCCTTGCGGTTTCCATCCAAGCGTTGCGAGGGCTTACTTAAGGAGGAAAGCGCACACCGTCTGGAGTTCTTTACGCCTCTCATCTGATCTTGCGCTCAAACTCCCAACTTGTGCTCGCTTTTCCTCTCTTGCCTTGCTGTGCTGCAATGGAGTTGGGTCTCCGTGAGAGTCATTTGAAGACCGAAGGTGACTTGAAGAAGGTCCGGGCCCTGATGGGATGGTCCCCAGACTTCTTCAACCGTCAGGTCCGCGTCGGAGGAGAGCTCCCGTTCGAGAAGGAGCACGCCGGCGAGATGGTGTACTTCTCTTCGTACGCCATGGTGGGGTTGATCCCACCTTTTTCCTCCTTTTTCTTGATGCTGCTAGACTTTTATGGTCTGCAGCTATACCACCTTGGCCCCCACTTCATTCTTCTTGTGTCTATCTTTGTCCACTTCTGTGAAATGTGGGTGGACATCCCCCCTGCATTGAACTCTTTCGGACCTTCTTCACCATTCATACCACCGGTAGGAGCAATGAGTACCTTGGGTTCTACTACTTCATGAAGCACAAGAAGTGCCCATTCAAGTACCTCCGGTCGTTTCCCTCTGGGAAGTGGGATGATTGGAAGAAGGACTGGGTAGTCATCCGGGTGGAGGATCACGAGAAACTGGAGCTACCCGAAGGCCTCCCCAACATTGACACTACAGTCTAGAGTGAAGCTCTGGTGCTGGCGGAAGCCTTCAACCCTGCTCTGACAAGGATCCGCCAGTGCGTGGAGGGAGGATTAACTCCTCAGGCAGTGTTTTGCAACTTCCTAGTCAATAGGTGGGCACCGCTGAAGAGGAGAGAAAAACTCGCTTGGGCCCTCAACAGTGTGATGGACGACGACAGGGTCGAGACCGGGCTGAAGTCCAACATGTCGGGGACAACCTTGGAGTTCCATCTCAAGAAGTTCCAGCACGGCATCGACGTCACGGGTGAAGACTTGACTCCGCCATCAGCTTTTCTCCCTCTGAACATGGAAGTAGAGTTCAGCAGGGAGCTCCAGCGGAAGATGCCTGTGCTTGACGACCTTGGTGTCGTCGAGAGAAGATCGACCTCCAGGGTGGCCATCCCTGGGGCTTCCGAAGGTGGCTCCGACCCTGCCCCAAAGCCAAGGATCGAAGTCGTCGCCAAGGGCAAGGAGCCGGTAGATGAACCCTTGAGCCGGAAGAGGAAGTTGCAGCATGCCGACGAAAGGTCCGTCAGGCCTGCCACCTCTGCATTAGCTCCTTCTCCCCGAAGGGGGAGGTCTTCTACAACTGCGGCGGTTGTTCCCGCAGCGGCGTCCTCCCGGGGTGCTAGCTCAGGGCATGAGACTTCAGCACCAGGGCCGGTTGAGGCCTCTAGGTCCGGAGGTCCTTCCCGGTCGAGGGGGGCCTCGACTAAGGAAATGCCCGTGGCTGCGATGAGTTCCGGGGGGCCTTCCGGGGCTTCCACGCCGGCGGCGGCTATGGTCAGCCCTAAACGTCCGTGAAAGAGGTTCCGCGCAAGATGGTGCGGAAGCCTCCCGAGGTAATTTTTAATCTTTACCTCAGACAGTTGTTTTATTGTAGTAACTATTTTTTAAGTTTCTTCATCCATCATTTGCAGCGTTCCCAAGAAGAGGAGTGAGGCTCCACCCTCAGCCGCAGCAGCTGAAGTTGTGAGGGAGGAAGCCTCTGCTCCTGTCCCGGTGCCGCCCCAAGTGGTGGCTGAAGCTGCGGCAGCTCCGGCGCCAGCTGTCGTGGTCATGGACCTCGACTCATCCCCCGAGACTCCCGTGGTAGAGCCGGACCACGGGAGAGAAGATGCGCCAGTGGCACCTGCCCCGGAGGTTGAAGCTCCGGGTTTGGGTGCTGAGATGATGGAAGCTTCGGCCGTTGAGCCGGAGGAAGCAATAATTCTGGCCCCAGAGCCGGAAATTGTCGAAGCCCCGGCGGTTGAGCCGGAGGTAATTGAAGTCCCGGCATGCGCGCCGGATGTTGAGGAAGTCCCGGCGGTTAGGCCGGGTACCTCTGAAGCACCGGCCGCAGAGCCGGTCGTTGCTGGAGCTCCGGCCGCAGGGCCGGTTGATGTTGAAGACCTTCCGGCTCCCGAGCCGGTTGCCGTTGAAGCTCCGGCCGCAGGGCCGGCTCTTGTTGAAGATCTTCCGGAGCCTGAGCCGATCGTTGTGAAGGTGTCAGCGCTCGAGCCCCCAGTAGAGGAGGTGCCCAGGCCGGAGCCAGAAGCAGTTCCTGCTCCGGGAGTGACGACGCCGGAGGTACCCGCGGCTGAGCCGGAGTGCTCTGATGAATTTGCTGGCCCCCTGCCTAAGGGGACGAACGAAGATCTGGCGGCTGGTCCTTCAGAACCACTTTTGGAGGTCGGAACTTCATCAGCGGGACCCTCCTTGATGGTGACTGAGGCCATCTTGGAGGACGGCCCTAGTGCCGTGGAGGCTCAGGGGACCACTCTTGTGGAGTGGGACCCAATTTTTGTAACTGAAAACCCGCTGGAACCAGCGGAGGAGACCCCAGCAGGTCCGGATCCTATCTCGTTGTCATTGTCTATTGACAATGCCTGCTCCAGTTTGCGTCAAGTTCAGCTGGCATTCTTCCACGACAGCAAGGCTCTTGAAGAGGAGCGCCAAACCCTTAGGAGGTGGTGTAACTGGCTCTACTTCGAGACCATGCTGGCACAGTCGAGGCTAGCAGATGACAAAGAGTGGATCAAACGGGAGAAGGTCCGCCTGGAATACTGGGGCAAATTATTGGATGACAGGGAGAGTATGACTCGCGCCCTCGACGCTCAATCTCGGTCCATTTATGAGCAGACCAAACTAGCTAATAGTGCGGCCGATGAATGCCAAGAAAGGCTTGAGGTCATTAACACTACTCTCATCAAGCGCCGGGAGGCACTTGAAGAGAGGGAGAAAAGGCTCGAAGATGAAGAGCAGAAACTCCTAGAGCTGCGGGGTGACGTCTTGAGGAGGGAGGAGGAGCTCACTGAAAAGGTGGCTCTGGCTGACAAGGGCCTCAAAGAGCGCGCCAAGAAATTGGAAGAGCGCTGCGTAGAGGAGGAGGAGGAGAAGGCCTGGGTGCGAGGGCAGGAACTCTACGAGCAAGAGTGTGCCATCGCTGCTAGGGAGAAGAAAGTAAGGGGCAGGGAGAAGGACCTGGTTGACCGCCGGAACAAGATCTACCTCCGGGAGGAGGAGCTAGGAAAACTCGAGAAGCGAGTTGCTGAAAAGATTCAGCAATACGCAAAAGAAGTTGAGCGCCTCGCTCGCGAGAATTCTGAACTGGTGGCGGCCAAAAGATCCTTGGAAGAATTGAAGGGCTTGAGGGCTGCAGACTCCCTATAGGTTTGGGAGTTCCTGGGCCAGGCCAACGACGTGCTGACACCGATGGGCTTCAATCCCGTGCGTCCGGATGATCTGGAGCCGGAGCCGGACCTGGCGTTGCAAGCGCTGAGCTCGGCGGGTAGCAAACTCTCCAAGGTGGGCGACGTCATCGCGGACCAGTTGGAGGTTGAGGGGCAATCCCTAGCGAAGAACGTCGCAGAGTATGTGCTGACGTGCTACACCAGCCAGAATCCCCAATTCCCTCTGGACCCGGTGCTTGAAGGTCCCGTTGAAGGAGAAGGTGAAGCCGCTCGAGCCAATGTGTTAGAGGTTGCTCAGAAGGTCGCCCAGTTCTTCCATAGGGTCTAGGACCATCTCTGTAGCTCCCACTTGTATTCTCTCTTTTTCTTCCTCAATTTTGTAATCCCTTGTCTCCAGATGAATGAAATCCCCAAATTTTTGTGAATTTCACTTTTTGTCTTCAACACTTTTGTCTTCACTTGGCCCCCTGGTAGATGTACACAATTTGATTGTGAACATGTACCAAGAGGATATTGTGTTTTGTTGAAGACTCATTTGCTTCGGACATGTAGAGTGTAGGTCCGAAGTCTTCGATAGTGAAGGCCCCCTGAGGTTATCGGAGCTTAGTAGCTCCGGCAGTAGTTCCTATCAACGCGTAGAGCATCGATAGTTAGACCTCCGGGGTGTCGGAGCTTAGTAGCTCCGGCGGTGACCTTTGCCAATGCGTAGTTTGTCGGCAGCAGACTCCGTTCGTGGAATCTTCTCACCATCTTTTATTCTGCGTCGACGGTTGGCCCCCCTAGCTTTACCGGAGCTTGGTTGCTCCGGTGATGCTCGTTTTCAATGTTCAACATCGATTATAAGCCACCTAGGGGGAGTCGGAGCTTCGTCAGCTCCGGCTTTTCTCCATCAACGTGGATTCTTTATTTTTCCTGCACACTGAAGCCAAGAAAAATAGTAAAATTCGCTCCTTGCCTATAACCTCGTCATGGCTTACGATTCTCAAGAAAATTTTAGGTCAAACACAGTTCTGAATGTGACCGAACAAATTGCCTTCTTTCTTCCGGATCCAATTGTACTTGGACCCGCCTTACTTCGGCCTGCCAGGGTGTAGGTAGAGTGGCGTACTTAGGGTGTTTGACCAGGCTAAGTCGATAGCACACTCCGGCCCTAGATTGGCTTGGCGACATTTAGGCGAGTGGGCCATGAACAATATTTGAATCCAGATGAATCGACAATACAGCTCGAATCATATATGAACCAGTCGAACTAAAATTTCTTAAGAATTGCACGTCTTTGTTATAGACAAGAAAGAGAAAAATAAAAAAATGTTGAGCCTGTACAAAATAAATGCACGTGGAGTCTGTTTCACATGAAGATGTCTTTCATTATAGGTCCGGGGTACAGGGGAAACAAGTACACTCTTAGGGTACAGAACCAGACTAAGCGTGTTTAATTTCTCGTTTGACCCAGGGTAGCTAGCCACACTTTTAGTCCTGAGACTGCGACAAGTGTTGCATGAACTTTGCGGACCTTCCGGGAAAGGTCCGGCTCTTCTCCTGGAGGAACTACCCGACTCTGTACAATGACTCTATAACATACACCTCAAGTTACTACAGACTCACCTCCGTGATATTAAGTGTAGAACTTACGGAGGTGCTCAATGTTCCAAGGATTTGGGAGAGGTGTCCCATCCTCGGTAGCCAAGCGAACGCTTCCGGGACGGGATACTTTAGTCACTCGGAAGGGTCCTTCCCAGCTGGGGGAGAGTTTGTTTAACTCTTCTCTAGATTGTATTCTCCGTAGCACCAGATCGCCTTCCTCGAGCTGTCGGTTGTGTACATGCCGCTGATGATAGCACCGAAGGGCTTAGCGGTATCGGGCATTCCGAACAGCTACTTGGCACCTTCCCTCCTCAAGCAGGTCTAGGTCTTCACGCCGGAGCTGGTCCTGCGTGGCTTCGTCGAAGGTCCAGACCCGGAGTGACCCCAAGGTGATATCCGGAGGAAGGATTTCTTCAGCTCCATACACCAGGAAGAAGGGTGTCTCTCTAGTTGACCGGTTTGGAGTTGTCCTGTTGGCCCATAAAGTGGGCGGAAGCTCTTCAATCCAATTGGCTCCATGTTTTTTCAAGCGCTCATAGGTGCGCGTTTTGAGTCCTTTAAGGATTTCAGCATTTGCTCTCTCGTCTTGGCCATTGCTTGCTGGGTGAGCTACGGAGGCGTAGCAAACTTGAATGCTGAGGTCTTCGCAATATCCTTGAAATGCAGAGCTTGTGAATTGGGTCCTATTATCAGTGATGATTTTGTTTGGGACTCCAAATCTGCATACAATGGACTGCAAAAAGTTGATAGCAGATTGCTTGTTGATTGTCACAACTGGAGTTGCTTCTGGCCAATTGGTGAACTTGTCAATGGCAACGTACAGGAACTTGTAACCTCCGACAGCTCTTGGGAAAGGTCCCAAGATGTCCATCCCCCACACAGCGAAGGGCCGTGTAGGAGGTATCATTTGTAGGGGCTAAGCCGGTGTGTGAATTTGCTTTGCATGAAATTGACATGCTTCGCATTTCTTCACCAGCTCAGTTGCATCCTGGAGTGCTGTAGGCCAGTAGAAGCCATGCCGAAAGGCTTTACCAACCAGCGTGCGGGAAGACGTGTGGTTCCCACACTCGCCTCCATGGATTTCTACGAGGAGCTCGCAGCCTTCTTCCCTTGTGATGCACCACATTAGGATGCCATTGGCACCGCGCCGGTAGAGATCCCCTTCTACCAACGTGTATCTTTTAGCCAATCTGACTACCCGGTCAGCGGATACATCATCGTCAGGAAGGATGTTGTCTTTCAAGTAGTTCTGGATCTCCAAGATCCATGCATCGGAACTAACTTGAGCATTTGAGTCTTGCGTGCTGGGTTGCTCGGAGCTTCCGGCAGCACCTACGACCCTTGATGGCTGCCATGGTAACAGGGCCATCGGGACCGTCAACTTTGGGATGCTGATCTCACCCCCTTCGCTTAGTTCGGCAGGCTGAGCTGTGGGTTTTGACAACCTCCGAACAAAAGTTCCGTCAGAAGCTGGAGCTCCGGTTGACGCTTTCGTCGAGAGTTCGTTGGCTTTAGCGTTGTGGGCACGCTGGACATGGTGGAGATCTAGGACTTCGAAGTCCTTCTGAAGCCTCTGGACTTCAAGGAGGTAAGCAGCTAGTTGGAGATTGTTGCAGGAGCATTAACCCGTCACTTGCTTAATGATGAGCTGTGAATCTCCTTTGACCAGTAGTTGCTTGACACCATATGACAGTGCCACTCTTAGTCCGTAAATGAGTGCTTCATATTCCGCCATGTTGTTGGTCGCCTTGAAGTCAAGGTGTACCATGTATTTTACCTTCTCTCCGGTTGGTGCGAGGAGAAGGATTCCAGCTCCGGCCCCCTGCTTTTGCATGGAGCCATCGAAGTAGAGGGTCCAGTGAGGCTCGGTGAAGACCGGAGCCTTGTGTTCTGGCTTCTGCTCGCTGGAGCCCCCAGGGTTTGATGGAGAGGGAGTCCATTCCGCCATGAAGTCTGCCAATGCTTGACTCTTGATTGCTTGCCTTGAAATGAATTCGAGATTGAATTCGGCCAATTCCGCTGCCCACTTTGCAATATTCCCAGTTGAGTTGGGATTATGCAAGATTGCTCGAAGTGGGTAAGAAGTCAACACTAAGATCTTGTGAGCTTGGAAATAATGGCGAAGCTTCCTGGAGGCAATAAGAACTGCATAGAGCAGCTTATGCACCTCTAGGTATCGAGTCTAGGCGTCATGAAGTACTTCACTAATGAAGTACACTGGGCGCTGGATGGTCCGGACCCTCCCGGAGGGGAACGGAGCTTCCTCTTCATTGATCCGGATCCTCCCGGAGGGGTCCAGATTTTCTTCGAGGACTTCCAGGTCCTTGCTGGAGGAACCCGGAGCTTCTTCAGAAGTGACCTGGACCCTCCCGGAGGGGTCTGGGTCTTCTGAAGTAACTTCTTGTGGATTCAAGTCTGGGAGCTGGGACCCAAACTCGCTTTCAGGAACCTCCAGACCCTCCTGAAGGGGTCTGGACTCCTGAGTATGGGATGGTTCTGGTCTCTCCGCAACCAGGACCATACTGACAACTTCGTCAGTGGCTGAAATGTAAAGCAGCAAAGGCTCACCAGGGTTCGGAGCTACCAGAATTGGTAGGGTGGTGAGGAGCTGTTTTAGCTCCTAGAACGCCTTTTCTGCTTCTTCAGACCATTGGAATGGTCCGGACTTCCTTAATAACTTGAAGAAGGGGAGTGCCCATTCCACCAGTCTTGAAATGAACCGGCTGAGGGCTGCTAGACATCCAATTAGCTTTTGGACATCTTTGATGCGGGCTGGTGGCCTCATGTCTTCAATGGCTTTGATCTTCGCCGGATTAGCTTCTATGCCCCGGTGACTTACCAGGAAACCAATAAGTTTTCCGGATCTAACCCCGAAGACACACTTGTCTGGATTTATCTTTGTGTGGGTGACTCGCAGCTTGTCGACGACAGCCTGCAATGTGTCAAGGAGTGACTCCTTGTTCTTGACCTTGACCACGATGTCGTCGACGTACACTTCCATTATGTCTCTAATGAGTTCTTCAAAGGTTTTGTACATAGCTCGTACAAAGGTTGAAGCTGCATTCTTGAGACCAAATGGCATGGTCGTATAACAGTACAATCCATCTACTGTGATGAAAGAGGTATGCTCTTCATCTTCCCTGGACATTCTGATTTGATGATACCCAGAATATGCGTCTAGGAAACACAGTAATTCACACCCGGAGGAGGAATCCACTATCTGATCTATTCTAGGTAATGGGAATGGATCTTTTGGACATGCCTTATTTAGTGTTGTGTAGTCGATACACATCCGAAGCTTCCCGCCGGCCTTGGGCACAACGACTGGGTTTGCCAGCCATTTTGGATGCAAGACTTCTCGGATGAATCCATCTTTGAGCAACTTCTTCACTTCTTGTCGAATGAAGTTCTATCGCTCTACGGATTGCTTCCGAGACTTCTGATGCACAGGTCGGGCGTCGGAGTAGATCTTCAGATTGTGCTCAATAACTTCCTTGCGGATCCCAGGCATTTGTGACGGTTGCCAGGCAAACACGTCGACATTAGCCCGGAGGAAAGCGATGAGCGTGAGTTCCTATTTGTCGTTCAATCCCCCCGATATACGGGTGGTCTGAGCGGCATAGGAACCGATTTGGACGACTATGATGGGAATGTCGGTGTCGCTGCTTGGCTGCACACGAGGTGCAGAAGTTGAGCCTCACTGACGAATGCTCGGGGGTTTTGGAGCTTGCTCCTGCCTAGAGTCCTCCTCTTGCGCCGTAGTAAGCGCATGGAGTTCTTCCGGAGCAGTTACTCCGACAGTACGATCTCCGCGGATCCGGAGAACTCCTACTGGTGTTGGCATCTTTAACACCAGGTAACCATAATGAGCAGCTGCCATGAATTTGTACAAGGCAGGCCTACCCAAGATGGCATTGAAGGGTTAGTTGATCTGAGCAACGTCAAAGACCAACTTCTTGGTGCAATACTTCTCCCGGGTCCCGAAGGTAACGGGGAGGGTAATAGCTCCGAGTGGGGTAATGGCTCCCGGTCCTACTCCGGAGAAAGGTCGGGAGGGGTGGAGATCCGAAGGTCGGAGCTGAAGCTTGGTAAAAGCTTCGAAGCTTATGAGGTTGAGCCCGGAACCTCCGTCTACCATGACATGGTGGAGCTGGATGTTATTGATGGTAGGAGATACCATCAAAGGTAGCTGACCTGCTCCAATCATGCTTCGAGGGCAGTCCGAAGCATCAAAAGTGATGGCTGTGTCCATCCACTTCCGATGAGGCTCCGCCCTGGCTGTAGGAGCTACAGCAGCCATGTCCCGACACATAGTCTTAATGACGCGGTGGGAGGTGATGTCCCATGATCCACCGAAAATGGTGTTCATGGTCTTCCGACGCTCGTTGTCAGAGACATCGGAATCGTCATCGACAGGGGTGTAGACGGCCTTAGGGACCTTTTTGGGATCCTGAAAACCTAACTCCTCTTCAGCCGAAGCTTCGTCAACTTTTTGTTTTCCTTCCCTCTGTCAGAAAGGAGCTTCTTCCCGGCGCTTGTTGTAGCGCTCGGCAAGGTTTTGGAACTCCCGGCAGTCTTCCAAACTGTGGTTGTCCGTTTTGTGAATCGTACACCACACCTTGGGTTTGCCACCGTCTTTAGAAGACAGTCGAGGTCGCTTCTCGGGGCGTGGCCTCCGACCACCCGGAGCTGCAGCAGCTGCAGCATTGGATGCACCGACCGACGGCTTCTTCTTGCCGTTGGTCTTTTTCTTCTTCTTGCCACTCCCGGAGGTAGCGGCTTCCCCTTTGGAGGATTTCTTGTGATCCTCCGGAGTTGGTTTGGAGTGCATTTCACGGCCCTCCGCAGCCCTGGCACATTTGTCAGCCAAGCTGAAGAGTTAAGTGACACTGGTAATCTCCTTGATCGCCAGTTTCTCCAGCATCTTCTTATCCCGCACTCCCTGTCTAAATGCCATGATGAAAGAGGCGCTAGAGATAGAAGGGATAGTGTTTCGTACCTGAGAGAATCTCTGGATGAATGATCGCATGGATTCTCCTCCTTTTTGCACAACTGCAAAAAGGTCCAGTTCGGTGCCTGGTCGGGTGTAAGAACTCCCGAAGTTGGCGGTGAACTGTCGGCACAACTCCTCCCAACTGCTGATGGAGTTGGGTGGAAGGCTCATAAACCAGGACCTGGCAGTCTCAGTTAAAGCCGCTGGGAAATAATTGGCCATTACGGCCTCATTTCCTCCAGCTGCCAAGATAGCAGTGGAGTAAATCTGAAGAAATTCGACAGGATTAACGGTCTCGTCGAACTTCTCCGGCAGGTGAGGCCGGAACTTCTGTGGCCACCTGACCATACGTAGATGCATGGCCAGGGCTGAACAGCCTCCTCCTACTCCTTCAGGAGCAGGAATGTCTTGAGCTTCTCGTCTTTCACGAGCACGCTCAATATGGACTCGGCCGTCTTGTTGGCGATATCGGCGATCAAGCTCCGCCCGGAGGTCATGAGTTGAAAGCCTTGATACCGTGTGAGTGCGTCGTGCCCCGGAGGGCAACGACATCACCTGCGGTGATGCAGCACGTCTCCTGTTTTTTGAAACGTGCGGACCAAGTCTGCCAGACAAGGTCCATCGCTGCGACGGGGCCCGTCCTGAAGGAGGAGGACCCATGTTGCAGATGCGGTCGGCTGCTGCTGCAACCAAGTGTTCCACATCAGCCCTCCACTGCTCCATTACATCCTAGGATGCGTCCGGAGGTGGTGGGCGCTGAAGAAGAGCACGTGCTGCATGAAGCGCGTGTTCCGTATTGTCAAGATTCGCCGATGCAGTGATTGACGCCGGTGCACCATCGCGTTTTCCAGCTTGATTTGCTGGTGGAGGCGGCGGTGGTGGAAGTGTGACTCCTGCTGGAACTGTGGTTCCTGCTGGTGGCTGCATATTGGAGGGATTACCCCCAATAGCTTGAACAGCGGGATGACCATTGGATGATCCAGCGGCTGAGTTCACCATTCTTGAAATCTCCTGCCCCCCTACCTGGCGCGCCAACTATCGGAGGTTTTGATCCGGCAGATCTCCCGACACTACTAAAGTGTTAGAGGAGTTTGAGGTTCGGTATGGGGCGCGCGGATATTCCAGAAGGTGAGATGTCGAGTGACACAAGGGACACCAAGATTTACGTGGTTCGGGTCGCCTGAGCGTAATATCCTACTCCACGGGGTGTGTTGGTGTTGTATTGGATGTATGAGCTCAACGTCAGTTGAGAGTGTAAAGTTATCGTGTCTCCGGAGAGTCTCCTATGTATCGCCGGCCTGTCCACAAGGGCAGGCCATTACAAGTTAGCCTGGCCCGACATGTGGCCCCGACGGTTACTGATATTGATACACATTCAACACGTTTAATTGCCCTTAATGACCGAGTTATGGGCTTTGACATCACCGTTACTAGTAATTAAGGTCGTCCGATCGTGTGTCATTAATATAGTATTAATGACACTTGATCGGGTCTTGAAGTCCTTGATTCCCCTTTGAAGATCCGGAGCCAATGTGGAGTCTTCCGGAGGTTAGAGCCTGAAGATCCGACGGTTGGACACGTGGCAGCGCTGGAGCACAATGTGGGGAACAGATAGGCCCGGTGTTACCTGACACGTGTCAGTTCCAGAGCTTCCCTCGGTCTGGGGTTAGGTCCGGGGGTGACATTTCGGTACATAGCCCGGAGCTTCACCCTTGTGGGCGGTAGCTCCAGTTTGATAGTACACGTGGCGACCCTGGGACTAACCATGTTGGAGAAGCGGGTCCGGTTATGTCTGACATGTGGGCCTCCGAAGGTCTTCAAATCAAGTAGATGACTTCCCCTTGAGATCTTTGCGATCCCAAGGAGTATATGGTACCCAGGGTACCGACAGATGCCACTTGCAGATCCTTTTTGAGGAGCTGCCCTAGTGGTGGCAGCAGCCCTGGCATCTCCACTTGACCTTGTCGGAGCCTCAGGATGGAGGCTGGAGATAGAGCAGCCTGTATACTTGCCTTCTGAGGCATCTGGGGCCTTAATGGAAGGTGCTCCACATATTTCACAAACTCTATGCCAGTGACTTTCTCAATCATAAACATAAGATAGGGAGCATATCCACATGACCTGTTGGGTGTGCAAGAAATGTTCACCATGTCATTCCAAATGTAGTCAGCCACATCAAACTAACGATCCTTGCTTATCACTCTCATTAGGGTCCGGAGATAGCCCTGCACACTCCCAGCATCCCCATCCTTGGGGGCAATTGTCTTCCTAAAACTCTGTTTAGGACCACAAAGAAAGGCTTCATGTTCTTCGTGGAGGGAGGGTTGAACTTGGAGTTTGGCTCGTAGAGGAATTTCATCCTGTCCTTCTCAATGACACCTAGGTTGTGAATGATTAAGCAGTCATTGCTTGAGGTGTCAAGGTGCAGCAGGCTTGCAAAATCTTCATAGGTTATACTGTACTTGGTCTGTGAGTCATCCAAGTAACACACTCTTCATCTTCACTTGAGAAATGGCACGTCGCAAAGAACTGCGCAATTACTTCATCATTCCAATTGTTCCTGAAGGCAAAGAGATCCTTTAGGCCCTAAATCTCAATTGCTTCCACCACTTCAACAAATGGTGAGCAACCCTTCTTCCCAAAATGTGTCCAATCAATCCACTGGCTGCACACTACAGGCATCTTCATCTGGAGATATACAGACTTGCAGAAGTCTGCATGGATGTTACTCCAAAATCTGCCATCAACAGCTTGCTTCGGGCAGCCATACCAATCAACATTTTTGAATTTTGCAGCCGAGTTGCTGCCCTTCCCATTGAATCTTTCTTCAGTGGGGTCCCTGACCCCTTCCCTTGGAGCATGCAGCTTTAGGGGGCCAACCAGGCCCGTTGCTATTTTCTTGCCCTTGCCCTTAGCTTGGCGAGGGCCACTTGTTGCTGCAGCAGCCTTGGAAGCGGGCTTCTTTGCCAGCACCTTTCAACGAGCCTGAGGAGGATATGGAGCTGGCTCGGAAGGGCGCTCTTGGTGTTTCTTGCCAAGGCTTGTCGAGGGCTGTGGTTCGACCTCATGGTCTATCTCGGCCTCGAAATCAGAAATCTCGTCGTTTGAGCTTGACATGTCCTGAGAATGAATTGTGTAAGGCATGGATAAGAATGGATCACAAGGAATTGAATGGATGACAAGAGAATTTGCATTGAGGAATTAAGGTTAGGATTGAGTTCAAAAAAATTGGACTTGTCCGGTGTAGACGCACGGACTAGTCCGTGTGACCGGACTTGTCCGTTCAAGGACCGGACTAGTCCGATATTCATCCTCAAAAACCTAACTTATGAGACAAATGGACTTATTCAATGCAAAATTAGCCTAACAGCAATGTAATACATTAAGGACACTAGTATTAGGTGAAAGAAGCTAGGCTATTTGATCAATAATGAAGAAAATATGGATTTCTAGGGTTTGGGCGAAAATTATCAAAGAAATCGCTTGAAACTTAGAGATGAGGGTGTTGAAGGCCGAACAAGTCCGCAAACTTCAATCTCCGAGCCAGCAAGCTTGATTTCCGCCCAAATGCAAAGCTTTTTGGTGGAGAAAGCAAGAAATCGCCTTGGGAGCTCGAGCGCGAAGAGAGAGAACGCGTGAGGCAAAAGTGGATGTGAAGGAATTAGGGTTTGGCGGCGGCTAGGGTTATGGACACAAAAAATCGAACAAGTCCGGAGGTGACCGGACTAGTCCGAACTTTTCCAGAGCCTATATCGGACTAGTCCAGCCTAACCGGCACTTTGCGGACAAGTCTGCATGGGTGGACTAGTCCGGGTAACCACGGACTAGTCCGTGGTCACTAGGCAAGAATTTCTTAGCCCATTCATATATATTTGAAGGTACCTATTTAGAAAAAAAGGAAGGCAAATCAAATCAACTAATCTTGATGAATATGATCAGTAAGCATACAACAATCAAGCAATGACCATAATTCACCAAGATCTAGTAATTGACATAGTTTTCGGGGAAAATTGAGAGAGATGATTTTCACAATCCAATCAACATATTTTGAAGAATTCATACATGTATGCAACATTTCAAGCCACATTCCGAGCATCAAGGATGTTTAGTTCATTTCGAAGCTCGCAAAAGCATTTTTCATCAAGTGGCTTGGTGAATATGTAGGCCAATTATTTTTCGGTGTTGACATGGGAAATGGCTATATCTCCTTTCATGGAGTGGTCTCTCAAGGAGTGATGCCTTATGTCTATGTGTTTGGTTCTAGAGTGCTCAACGGGATTATGGGCAATTTTAATGGCACTCTCATTATCACAAAGGAGTGGAATACGGTTCATTTTGTAACCATAATCCCTTACAGTTTTCTGCATCCAAAGGAGTTGTGCACAACAACTCCCGGCTGCAACATACTCTGCTTCGGCCGTGGATAAGGCAATGGAATTTTGTTTCTTGGAGGACCAAAAAACTAGAGATCTCCCTAGGAATTGGCATGTGCCGGAGGTACTTTTTCTATCTACCTTGCATCCGGCATAATCTGCATCTGAGTAGCCAATGAGATTGAATTTGGAGCCTTTTGGATACCAAAGACCAAGATTGGGTGTATGAACTAAATATCTCAAGATCCTTTTTACGGCTGTCAAGTGACACTCCTTAGGATTGGCTTGAAATCTTGCACACAAACATACACTCAACATAGTCTTTGGCCTAGATGCACATAAATAGAGTAGAAATCCAATCATGGAGCGATATACTTTTTGGTCGACGCTAGCTCCATCTTCATTGAGATCCAAGTGGCCATTTGTTGCCATGGGAGTCTTTATAGGCTTCGTCTTGTCCATTCCAAACTTCTTGAGTATGTCTTGAGTGTACTTGGTTTGGCTTATGAACGTCCCTTCCTTTTGTTCCCGCACTTGGAATCCCAAGAAGTACTTTAGCTCTCCCATCATGGACATCTCAAATATATCTGTCATCATTTTACTAAATTCCTCACAAAAAGATGGGTTAGTTGAACCAAAAATTATATCGTCAACATAGATTTGACAAACAAATAGATCATTATCAAAATTATTTGTAAACAGTGTATAATCTACTTTGCCAATCTTAAAGCCATTTTCAATTAAGAAATCTCTAAGACACTCATACCAAGCTCTAGGAGCTTGTTTGAGGCTGTAGAGAGCCTTACGCAAATTAAATACGTGGTCGGGGAACTCTTCTTCTTCAAACCCGGGGGGTTGCTCCACATACACCTCCTCCTTGATTGGTCCATTGAGGAAGGTGCTTTTCACATCCATTTGATAGAGCTTGAAATCATGGTGAGTAGCATATGCAAGTAATATTCTAATAGATTCAAGTCTAGCTACGGGAGCAAAGGTCTTATCGAAATCCAATCCTTCGACTGGTGAATACTCTTTGGCCACAAGTCGTGTCTTGTTCCTTGTCACCACCCTGTGTTCATCTTGTTTGTTGCGGAAGACCCATTTGGTGCCGACGACGTTGGATTTGGGTCTTTTGACTAGTTCCCACACCTCGTTTCTCTTGAAATTGTTAAGTTCTTCTTGCATGGCCACCACACAATCCAGATCCTTCAATGCATCCTCAACCCTGCGTGGTTCCAAAAAGGACACAAACGAGTAATGCTCACAAAAATTAGCTATGCAATATCTTGTAGTTACTCCCTTTTGGATGTCGCCGATGATGTTGTCGATTGGGTGATCCCTTTGGATGCATTGGCGTACTCTTGGGTTTGGTACTTGCTGTCTTGAATCTTCATGATCATCTTCTCCTCCCCCTAAATGATTGCCTTCGTTCACTTGTTGATCATCTTCACTTTATTGAGGTTGATCTTGTATGTAAGCTCCCCCTTGATCATTGGTCTCCTCTTGTGGTTCATTTTCCTCATGGATATGTAGAGGTGGCTCTTGTGGTCGAACTTCGCCTAAAGCCATTCTTCTCAATGTTTGGCAAGGAGATTCTTCTTTATCTAGCACACATGGATCAACTTGCTCCTTTTGGGAGCCATTAGTTTCATCGAACACTATGTCACGTGCTACTTCAACAAGTCCGGAGGTCTTGTTGAAAACATGATAGGCGTAAGTGTTTGAATCATAACCAAGCAAGAAACCTTCATCAGACTTTGAATCGAACTTTGAATTCCTAGGCTTCTTGTTTAAAATATAGCATGGGGAACCAAAAACTCGAAAATATGAAATATTAGGCTTGTTACCGGTAAGTAGCTCATATGATGTCTTCTTGAGTAGTCGATGAAGATAAAGTCGATTTATGGCGTGGCAAGCGGTGTTAATCGCTTCCGCCCGAAACCGATTCGAGGTCTTGTACTCATTGAGCATTGTTCTCGCCCTCTCTATGAGAGTTCGGTTCTTTCTTTCGGCAACTCTGTTTTGTTGAGGGGAGTACGGAGCCGAGAACTCGTCCTTTATGCCTTCTTCATCTAGGTACTCCTCCACTTCTGTGTTCTTGAACTCCATGCCGTTGTCGCTTCGAATGTTCTTGATTGTCAATGAGAATTCATTTTGAGCTCGCTTGAAAAACTTCTTGAGTATTCCTTGTGTTTCTGACTTGTCATGCAAAAAGAAAACCCAAGTGAAGCGAGAAAAATCATCAACAACTACTAAACCATATTTGTTACCACCGATACTTATGTAGGAAATTGGACCAAATAAGTCCATGTGAAGTAGCTCGAGCGGTCTTGTTGTAGTCATGACGTTCTTAGCGGGGTGAGGTGCTCCAACTTGCTTCCCGGCTTGGCACGCTCTACAAGGCCTGTTTTTCTCAAAAACAACATCCTTCAAACCTCGGATGTGATCGCCCTTGAGGATTTTTTTTGAAGGTTCCTCATACCAACATGCGCTAGCCGTCTATGCCACAGCCAACCCATGTTGGTCTTTGCAATCAAGCATGTGTCAAGTTCAGCTTTATCCTGGTTGAAGTCAACAAGATAAAGTTTTCCTTTTAACATACCCTTGAATGCAATGGAACCATCACTCCTCCTAGAGACGGTCACACCCTCGTTAGTGAACAAGCAATTATAACCTTTGTCACATAATTTAGATATGGACAGCAGGTTATAATCTAAGGAATCTACATGTAATACATGAGAAAGTGTGTGTTTAGATGATATGGCAATATTACCGGTCCTGAGCACCTTCCCATGACTATTATCTCCAAAATGGATGCCCTCATTTGGATCCTCATTTTCTTCATATTCAACGAACATTTTTCTTTATCCGGTCATATGGTTGGTGCAACCACTGTCTAGCACCCATTTAGATCCACCGGAGGAATAGGCCTGTAAAAACAATTTATGCCTTGGTTTTAGGTACCCAAGCTTGCTTGAGTCCTCGGAGGTTAGTCACAAGAGATTTGGACACCCACACATGAGACTTGGTGTTCCCATGGTGTGGCCCAACAAAATGAGCATAAACTTTGCCAAAATTATTTCTCATTAGGACATACGATGCATCAAAGGTTCTAAATAATAACTATTGCTGTTTATACACAGAACTAGTCTAGGAGGTCAGACTTGTCCAGAGTACCGGACTTGTCCGGACCCTGACCGGACTAGTCTGGTGGTCATGCGTGTTGTACTCATTAATTTTTTATTTTGTAGTTTGGAAGACTCCTCCCTTTACAAATACATTGCTATCCCTGTTATTCTTATGGCTTCTAGCTTGTTGCTTTTCACCATAAGAGTAACCAATGACATATTTGACATTTGGAGGTCTTGTGACCAAGTATGCACTACGTGCATATTTGATCTTCTCCTTGTCAAATATGCCACTTTGGACAGGATTCTTATCCTTTGTAGAGGGTGACTTGTCTTTCAAACTGTTGTCAATTTTACCACATGTACAAGTAGAAGCAACTTCAGTTTTAATGTGTTGAGAAGGTGAACTTGGAGAGGATGAAGGGTCACCTTGCTTGAGTGACTCAACTTGCACATCAAGGATCTTGTTAACCTTGATTAGGTTAGCAAGTTCTTCCTTGATTGCAACATTAGAGTCGTTTAACTCCAAGCAAGTTTCCTTGCTTGAAGCTAATTCAAGCTCTAGTGTTTTGCTTCGCTCCTTTTCAAATTCGAGAAGTTTGTCAAGTTCGACATATTCCTCCTTTTGGGAGATAATCATGTCCTCTTGACGATGTATCAACGTCTCCTTCTCAACAAGTTGATCAAGTAAAAATTTCATTTTTGTGGCAGTTTTCCTATCTAATCCAATAAGCATATCCTCATTATCACTATTGATTTCATCATCGCTAGAATAGGAATGCACGGAAGGGGGTTTGGTGTTTACCTTGCGTTTACCTTCCTTTGCCATGAGGCAAGTGCCATTTCCCTTCCATGCGCCGAGTGTAGGGAAGAGAGTAGACTTCTTAAATGTCTTCGCGATGGCTATGCTAGCCATCTCTTCTTCTGCGGATGATGAGGACTCATCATTTGAGTCCCACTCTTTCCCTATGTGCGCTTGTTCGGCTTGTTTCTTCTTCTTGAAGAATTTATTGGGTTGAGGCTTGGCTTCTTTGGTCTTCTTCTTGTTCTCTTCATATGGGCAATCAACTATAAAGTGGCTATACTCACAACAATTATAGCATGCCCGCCTCAACTTCGGCTTTGTTCTTTCCTTGTACTTTCCTTCGCTTGATTTAGTACCTTGTCTCTTCTTCATTATTCTCTTGAATTTCTTCATGAACAGTATCATGTCTTCTTCATCTAATTCACTGCTCTCATCATCACCATCTTCTTCTAGCTGAGCTTCTTGAGCTTCTTTAGATAGGGGCTTGAGGGTGGACTTCAATGCAACACCTTTCTTCTTTGCCGAGGTGAGGCCAGCAATTTCCTTGATGTGCTTTGCTTGTTTTTCCATCATCTCAAAATTGATGATTTTTCCAGGTAATTCATCCGGAGTCATTTTCTTGTATCCGTGGCTTTCTCTAATCATTGAGCATAGGGTGACGTTGCGAGACATGAAAGCTCTAAGGATGAGCTTCACCACCTCGTGGTCATTCCACTTCTTGCTTCCGTATGATCGAACCTTGTTGACGAGTGTCTTTAATCGGTTGTACATATCTTGAGGTGACTCGTCTTCTTCGATTGCGAATCTTCCTAATTCGCCTTCGATCATTTCGATCTTTGATTCACGCACATGACGGTCACCTTCATGTGCAGTTTGCAATGTGTCCCATATATCCTTCGCAATCTCGAGTCCATCCACCTTGGTGAACTCGTCCCGACTGAGCGAAGAGGTAATGACTGCCGTAGCTTGAGCATTTCGGTGAATTGCCTGCTCTTGGCTTGGTGTAAGTTCTTCATCGTCGTCCGGGATATCTATCCCTGTGCACACAATATGCCTTTAACTTGGATTGAGGGAAATTAGATGCATTTTCATATTTTGCCTCCACATTGAGTAATCACTTCCATCGAAGTGTGGGGCTTTTCCTAGAGGGATAGATAAATAATGATTATTGCTCGGATTAAGACGATCATAGTTGAAAGGATATCGGGAGTAGTCGGTGTGACTACTCCCCTTCTTCTTCTCATCAATCTTTGCTTTCCCTTTGGAAAGTGTCTTCTTTCTTAGGAGCGCCTTTAGATCCAGCGTCTCCTCATCGTCGTCCTCGAAGTCTTGAATGGCTTCGAGGAGCTTCTCCACCTTTTGGTTCTTGTCATCATCAACCTTTTCTTGGTTGTTGCTCTTGTGGATGTCCTTCATGTCCAACATGATCTTCTTCGAGCGATTAGTCTCTTTCTTGAAGAACCTGCTATGATACCAATTGAATGTAGCCTAGAGGGGGGGGGGGGTGAATAGGCCTTTTTGAAATTTGTCGGAACCTGCAACACTTAACAACCGGATCAAAACCAGAGATATCGGACTAGTCCAGTAAAGTGCGAACTAGTCCGATGTATACCGACTAGATTGATCAAGTTTGGTCGATTAATTTGATTCTATGATGTATGCAGCAGAAATATACTTATAATTGAAGTGTTGGACGATTGTGGACTAGGGTATATCACAATTCAATCTTATATTTAATGATTCAATGTAAAGTAAGCAATAATGATTGAAACCCTAGATTATTGTGATGAATAAGAACGATGAACACAAAGCAAGATACAAGTAATTTATCCCTTGGTTCGGCTCCCACAGAGGCAACCTACATCCACGTTGAGGAGTCCACAAAAGGATCGGGTCTTCTCCAACCCTACCCTCGTCAGATCGCCATGAAGTCCAGTCCTCTTCTCTTATCACAAAGGGTGAAAAACCAAATTCAAGAGGGCCTTCTCACACGTTGAAGGCTCCTCTAGATTACAATGACAACTCCACCAAGAACACACTCAAAAGATAACAATGAAAATCATAGGAGTGTGTTAGGGAATCAAACCAAGAGCTCAAGAGTGATCAATACGTGTCTCTCCAATGTTTCAAAGTGTATCCTCAAAGGATTGATCTTTTTGGCTTTAGATTTCGTGGAGAGATGTGTTTTTGAGGCTCTTGGGAGGTGTGATGGTGCTAGGGTTCGAGAGATAATAAAGTTGGGCCGTGCACCTATATTTATATTGGGTTTCTAAAAGTGACTGTTAGGGTTTAGAAAGATCGGACTAGTCCGTGGTGGACACCGGACTAGTCCGGTGTGTTGTGTGTAGCAAACCCTAAGTGTCTCGAAATATCGGACTAGTCCGGCTCGGAGCTGACTTGTCCGATTTTGCTTCTGGAAATCTTCGGACTAGTCCGATAGACATCGAACTTGTCTGGAAAGTGAAACCCTAAGTGGTTATGAGGACTTGTCCAATTTAGGTCAGAGTTTTTCAGACTAGTCTGTGCTAATATCGGACTTGTCCGATTGACATCAGAAAGATATCGGACTAGACCGGTGTGTGATCGGACTTGTCCGATTTTGTGTGACTTGTGAAGTGTTTTGAGAACTAGTCCACACTGGGGAGGACTAGTCCGATTCTAGTCATAGAAATATTGGACTAGTCCGATGGATATCGAACTTGTCCGATCTTGTGTAGAAAGGATATCGGACTAGTACGGTGTTAGTCGGACTAGTCCGGTCTTGTATAACTTTGTGCAATGTGTGTGTTTATTTGTTATTGAGCTCTTGGGTTGTGTTTCCTTAACACACTTCACACACAATGATCTACTAATCTTGTTCCTTGAGCTCTTCTCCGCATTGCTCCTCATTCTTCCTTCTTTTTGGCACTTTGCTTATTTTCACATTAAAACATGTGCTCATGTCAACAAAGTGGTTAGGATCTCATTTGCTTGTCATAAATCATCCAAAACCCACAAGGGATTCCTAGATGCACTTTCAGTTCGTTGAGTATGAAGTAAATGAAGATCCAAGCGAGGGCATCTATTTCAGAGACAATAGTCAAGGAAGGGTGCTCGGTACCGGTAAAATTGCAATATTATCTCATCACACGCTTTCTCATGTTTTGCATGTTGACTCCTTAGATTATAACCTTCTGTCCATATCTCAATTATGTGACAAGGGTTATAATTGCTCGTTCACTAATGAGGGTGTGACTGTCTCTAGAAGGAGTGATAACTCAGTTGCATTCAAGGGTGTGTTAAAGGGAAAGCTTTACCTTGTTGACTTCAACAAAGATAAAACTAAACTTGATACATGCTCGATTGCAAATACCAACATGGGTTGGTTGTGGCATAGACGGCTAGCACATGTTGGTATGAGGAATCTTCGAAAACTCCTCAAGGGCGATCACATCCGAGGTTTGAAGGATGTTGTTTTTAGAAAGACAGACCTTGTAGTGCGTGCCAAGCTGGGAAGCAAGTAGGAGCACCTCATCCCGTGAAGAACGTCATGACAACAACAAGACCACTCGAGCTACTTCACATGGATCTGTTTGGTCCTATTGCTTACATAAGCATCGGCGATAACAGATACAACTTAGTAATTATTGATGATTTTTCATGCTCCACGTGGGTTTTCTTTTTACATGATAAGACATAAACTCAAGGAACCCTCAATAAAATCTTCAAGCATGCCCAAAATGAGTTCTCCTTGAAGATCAAGAACATACGAAGCGATAATGGCACAGAGTTCAAGAACACCCAAGTTGAGGAGTACCTAGACAAAGAAGGTATAAAGCATGAATTTGCAGCACCGTATTCCCCTCAAAAAAATGGAGTAGCGGAAAGGAGGATCCAAACCCTCATAGAGATGGCAAGGACAATGCTTGATGAGTACAAGACCTCGGATCGGTTTTGGGCGGAAGCGGTTAACACCGCTTGTCATGCCTTAAACTGACTCTATCTTCATCGTCTTCTCAAGAAAACGTCATATGAACTACTCACCGATAACAAGACTAATATTTCCTATTTTCGAGTTTTCGGTTCTAAGTGTTACATTTTGAACAAGAAGCCTAGGACTTCAAAGTTCGCTTCGAAGTCTGATGAGGGTTTCTTGCTTGGTTATGATTAAAACTCCTACACCTATCGTGTCTTCAACAAGTTCTCCGGACTTGTTGAAGTAGCACGTGACGTAGTGTTCGATGAAACTAACGTCTCTCAAGAAGAGCAAGTTTATCAATGTGTGCTAGATAGATAAGAAGCTCCTTGTCAAGCGTTGAGACGAATGGCGTTGGGCGATGTTCGACCACAAGCACCACCTCCAAATGCGAATGATGAAGATGAACCACAAGTGGAGGTAATTGATCAAGGGGGAGCTTCTACACAAGATCAACCTCAAGAAGACGAAGATAATCAACACCCCAATGAAGGCAACCATCCAGAGGGAGAAGAAGACGATCATGAAGATACAAGACTGCAAGTGCCACACCCAAGAGTACACCAATGTATCCAAAGAGATCACCCAATCGACAACATAATCGGGGATATCCAAAAGGGAGTAACTACTAGATGTTGAATTGCGAATTATTGTGAACATTATTCTTTTGTATCCTTTTTGGAACCGCGTAGGATTGAAGATGCATTGGAAGATCCGGATTGGGTGATGGCAATGCAAGATGAATTGAACAACTTGAAGCGAAATGAGGTGTGGAAACTTGTCTAAAAGCCCAAGTTCAACATCGTCGGCACCAAATGGGTCTTTCGCAACAAACAAGACGAACACGGGGTGGTCACAAGGAACAAGGCACGACTCGTGGCCAAGGGGTATTCACAAGTCGAAGGTTTGGATTTCGACGAAACCTTTGCTCCCGTAGCTAGACTTGAGTCAATTAGAATATTACTTGCATATGCTACTCACCATGATTTCAAGCTCTATCAAATGGATGTGAAAAGCGCCTTCCTCAACGGACCAATCAAGGAGGAGGTGTACGTGGAGTAACCCCCCGGATTCGAAGATCAAGAGTTCCCCGACCATGTGTTCAAACTGCATAAGGCACTCTACGGCCTCAAACAAGCTCCTAGAGCTTGGTATGAGTGTCTTAGAGATTTCTTAATTGAAAATGGATTTAAAATTGGTAAATCAGATTATACATTATTTACAAAGCACTTTTACAATGATCTTTTTATTTGTCAAATTTATGTTGATGACATTATCTTTGGTTCAACTAACAAATCCTTTTGTGAAGAATTTAGTAAGATTATGACAGATAGGTTTGAGATATCCATGATGGGAGAGCTGAAATACTTTTTGGGATTCCAAGTGAGGCAACAAAAGGAAGGGACGTTTATAAGCCAAACCAAGTATACTCAAGAAGTTTGGAAAGGAGAAGGCGAAGCCAATAAAGACTCTCATGGTGACAAATGGACACTTGGATCTAAATGAAGACGGACCAAATGTGGATCAAAAGGTATATCGCTCCATGATTGGATCCCTACTTTACTTATGTGCATCTAGGCTTGATATTATGTTGAGTGTGTGCTTGTGTGCAAGATTTCAAGCCAATCCTAAAGAGTGTCATTTGACAGCTGTCAAGAGAATCTTGCGATATTTAGTTCATACACCCAACCTAGGCCTTTTGTATCCTAAAGGTTCCAAATTCAATCTCATTGGATACTCTGATGCAGATTATGCCGGATGCAAAGTAGATAGAAAAAGTACCTCCGATACATGACAATTCCTAGGTACATCTCTAGTTTCTTGGTCCTTCAAGAAACAGAACTCCATTTCCTTATCCACGGTCGAAGCGGAGTATGTTGTAGTCGGGAGTTGTTGTGCACAACTCATTTGGATGAGACAAACTCTATGGGATTACGGTTACAATATAAGTCGTATTCCACTTCTTTGTGATAATGAGAGTGCCATTAAAATTGCCCATAATCCCGTTGAGCACTCTAGGACCAAACACATAGACATCCGGCATCATTTTTTGAGAGACCACTCAATGAAAGGAGACATAGCCATTTCCCATGTCAACACTGAAAAGCAACTGGCTGATATATTTACCAAGCTAGTTTATGAAAAATGTTTTTGTGAGCTTCGAAATGAACAAAATATCCTTGATTCTCAGAACGTGACTTGAAAACTTGCATACCTGTATGGCTTATACAAAATCCATTGATTGTGTTATGAAAATCATCTCCCTCAATTTTCTCCGAAAAACTATTTCAATTACTTGATCTTGGTGAATTATGGTCATAGCTTGACTGTTGGATGTTTATTGATCATATTCATCAAGATTATTTGTGTGTTTTGTCCGATATTTATCTCTATAAGAACCTTTGAATGTATACGAATGGGCTAATTATATATGTTCTAGTGACCATGGACTAGTCCGTAGTTACTCGGACTAGTCCGCACACTGCAGACTAGTCTGCATAGTGTCCGGTAGTCCGGACTAGTTCGGTATACCTCGAACAAGTCCAATTTTTTGACTCCATAACCCTAGGCACCGCCAAAACCTAATATCCTTCATCCTCACAACTCATCTCACATTCTCTCTCTTCACTCGAGTGCCCCCAAAGCGATTTGGCGAGTTCTCCATCAAATCCCTTCAACCTTCCGTGGAAATCGATCTCCATTGCGAGGGGATTGAAGACCACGGACTTGTCCGCTCCTACAACCCCTCCATCGTTAAGAATCGAAGAATTTCGGTAAATTTACTCCCAAACCCTAGAAACTTCGATTTCTTTCATTTTGGATCAAATAGCTTAGTTTCTTCCAGCTAATACATGCCTCCTTGCTGTATTACATCTATCTTAAGCTATTTTTGCATTGGAAATCACCATTGATTGTCTAGATAGGGTTTGAGGTGATGAACACCGGACTAGTCCGGTCCCTGTGCAGACAACTCCGATCCCCCAAACTAGTCCTGTCGGAGTGTGATTTCGGCAATTCTCTCGGTACCACCATTGGTAGCCCGCGAAGTTTGTAGTTCGGTTGTAGGTGCGCAGAGATTCATAACATGATGGCAAGTTGACACGAGGATTTACGTGGTTCGGGCTGCCAGAGCGTAATACCCTACTCCACGGGTGTGTGTTGTTGTTGTATTGAGCATCTGAGCGCTTTGAGTGTGAAAGACTAGAGTGTCTCGTGAATGTGGCCTAGAGGGGGGTGAATAGGCCTTTTTGAAAATTGTCGGATCCTACAACACTTAACAACCAATTCAAAACTAGAGAAATTGTACTAGTCCGGTAAAGTGCGTACTAGTCCGGCATATACAGGCTAGATTGATTAGGTTTGAGCGATTAACTTTGTTCTTCAATATATGCAGCGAAAGTATACGATTAAACAAAGTGTTACAAGGTTATGAATCAGGTTATATCACAATTCAAACTTATACTTGATATTTCAACGTAAAGTAATCAAGATCAATTTGTAACCCTAGATTGATATAATGTAAAGGACAATGAACACAAAAGTGGAACACAAGAGATTTATCCTGTGGTTCGGTTCCCACAAAGGCAACCTACGTCCACGTTGAGGAGTCCAAAAAAGGATTGGGTCTTCTCCAACCCTACCATCGTCGGATCGCCACGAAGGCAAATCCTCTTCCACTTATCTTAAAGGGGTGAATAACCGAATTCAAGGGGCTTTCTCACACGTTGAGAGCTCCCTTGGATTACAACACGAAATACCAGCAAGAACACACTCAAAAGATTACAATTAAATCACAGGAGTGTGTTAGAGAATCAAACCAAGAGCTCAATGTGGTGTTGAATGTGTCTCTCCAATGAACTAGAGTGAATCCTCAAAGAATTGATCTTTGTTGCACTTAATTTCGTGGAGAGATGTGGTTTTTGAGGCTCTTGGGAGGTGTGATGGCGCTAGGGTTCGAGAGTGTGTAAAATATGGCCGTGCAACATTATTTACATGGGTTTCTAAAAGTGACCGTTAGGGTTCAGAAAGATCGGACTAGTCCGTGGTGGTCACCTATTAGAGCCACAGGTTGACCGTAGGACACAGCCTAGATAGAATGGACACTTTAGAGCACATAGGAGCACTCAGGAATCGATGTGTTTTTGGTTGGTGTGTTGTTTGCTATATATTGTTTGCTTGTGTGCTTAATAGAGGATTATGGGATGCTTTAGCATTGCCATGTCCACCTAGGCTAGTATAATTAGTTGTTTAGTTTCATATCCCTTGATGCATGCATATAGGTTGGGATTCCTTCTATCTTCATTCTTGTCTCTACTTCAGTGGAAGATTGGCACAATAAGAAGACTCATGACCCCAGATGTAGCTACATGGAAGCATGAAGATGTTATCAAGGATTTTCTCATCTCTTCTTTAATCCGTCCGAATCTCGAGGGCGAGATTCTTTTAAGGGGTGTAGATTTGTAACATCCCAAATTTCAAACTTGGCTAATTCAAATATAAAAGGGGATTCAAAATTTTTATTTCCAAATCTTTTCTTTAGCCCATCCGAATCTCGAGGGAGAGCTTCATTTTAAGGGGGGTAGAATTGTAACACCCTGATTTTTGAGTCTCGGCAAATTAAAAACTTAAATGAGAATTTAGAGTTAATAATGGGATGAAATTGTTTTTATAAATAAAAATATAAAATATATGCATCACATATTGCATTTTGCATTTTGCATTCATCCTCATGTATTGAAATTTTATTACCAAAATAAATAAGCTAAAAGAAATTTATTTACCGGAGTAAGTACATTAAAATAAATTAAATTAGCATAACGAATATGGAAGAAAAGAAATAAAAGAAAATAATAAAAGAGAGAAAATAAGAATAACAAAAGATAGAAAATATTTATATGCATAATAAATAATAATAAACGAAAAGAAATAATAAATAAATATTAAATTAAGTAAAATAAATAAATAGTAGACAAATAATGTGAAAAAAAGGAAAGAGAAACAAGACCTGTGCATCAGAAGCGTATATATATATAAAGAAATAAGTAAGTATATATATATAAAGGAAAAAAAAGAAAAAAAGGGGACTGCTCCGCCGGCCAGGCCGACGGCCCAGCCAGCGAGCGCCTCCTCGCGCCTGCCTCGGCAGCCCGCGCGCGCTCCTGCGCCCCGGCCCAGCGCGCTGCGCGACCCCACGTGTGGCCCCACCCCGCACCGCGCTCCCACCCCGATGCCCCGCGCGCCGGCCCTAGCGCCGCGCTCCCGCGCCGCTAGCGCGCCCGACCGACCGCACGCCCTGGCCCCGCGCAAGCGTGCGCTAGCACGCCCGTCGCCTGCGCAAGCCCCTCCCCCGCGCCGGCCCTAGCGTTGTGCTCCCGCGCCGCCAGCGCACCCGACCGATCGCGTGCCCCGTGGCCCCGCGCTCCCGCGCGCCCTGCCCGGCCGCGTTGACCACTCCAGCGCCAGCCCTAGCACCGTGTTTTGCGTCTATAAAAGGGACGATGCCCTCATACCTTCTCGACCCCAGAAATCAACGGTGCTGCTAGAGATGCCCATAAAAATCCCTAGCCGCCGGTGGAAGAAAAGAGAAGAACAGAGGCATCGCCAGGGAAGAATAAGGAGGGAAAAAGAGGAAGAAAAAGAGAAGGGTGCTGTCGTCCGCCGGAGATCGTCGTCGTGCCGCCGGAGGACCCTTGCGCCATATACTTCGTCTACGCGTCGTCATCATCCCGTGATCGTCGAAGCCGTCGCATCTACGGTAGGATTCATTTTTCCGATGCAAATTTTAGCGACGTATTAGATCTAATAGACGTAAATTGATTTTTGTTGCATCGCCTTTTTATTTTCAGCAGCATTAATCCACTCTGAAACCCCCGTAAACTCATATTAACACGTATGAACTAGTTGCATCTAATTAATAAACAACCGTAGTTAATTAATGATTGATCTTTGCTTGGATGCATATCATCGCATGTTGATTAATGTGTGTCCATCATGTTGATTTGTATGTATTTTCTTGTATGTGTGATCACGAGTAGAGGGAAGTGCTCAAGAGATCGTGTACGAGGATTTTCAGAATCAAGATTTCGAAGCGCTTGAGCAACCCTATCCGCCGGAGCAAGGCAAGTGTCCTTGAAGCATATTGATCCTGTTCTTAAAATAAATGTTTTATTTGCAAACTGCATGCTTGTGTCAATTTGATGGAAATCCTATGGTAGGAAGTTTACTAGACTTGTTAAACCACCCTTGTCACATGGAATTTATGGTAGAGAGTCGGGAAGGGTTTTTACCTTTTGCATTGCTTAATCAACTGGGATGGGAAATAACTATACCACTCAACTTAATTATGCATGGCTGAGATTATGGTTAACACGAACTGGTTAAATATGATACGATAATGGGTGATATAAGCGAGCCTGGTATGTGGATGGGTTGGATGTCATGGTGGTTTTGCTTGCTTTAGATCTAAGGACCGGTTCATGCGAGAATAGGCCAGGACTATAGTGCCACCACGAGGCCAAGTATGGGTGCAGCGTAGCTGATTAATTAGGGCTTTGCTAGTGCTATTTGGACCATCAAGGATGCTCGGGGAAGGGATAGTCGGATTGGGTTTGTTGATGATTGGCGGGACTACCCTGGGATCCGAATGGCTCAAGAGGGGGCCCTTTGTTGAAGATGTGCTCAGTTAGAGACATCGCCACCGGTGAAACCTCAGTGGGGTCTGAATAGACTAGTAATCCCTTTGTAAAGGCTATTTTGTGATCTCTTGGCTATACACCAAAGGAAGTGTCATTGGCATAAGGGAGGTTCTTTTGTCGCCGACGGGTGATGGAATCACAAACACCTGGGTAAAGTGGTACAAACTCTGCAGAGTATTAAAACTATCATGATAGTCGTGCTCCCGGTTATGAGCACCTGGATGACCTACATGATTAGAGGGAAATTTGGGATTTGGGATGGTTATGGTTTGGTAATGGTTATGGTTGATATTATGGTTATGGTTATGGTTATGGGATGGAATCATGGTTTATGACATTGATTATGGTTATTGGCAATGGTAAATTATGGACTAGTATTATGATGGTTACATGGTTTATGATGGGTTTACTTCACATAAATATGATACATTGCTTTTCCAAATGGTTTTACTGTACTTTTCAGCACTTAGCCATTATTATTGTCGTCATTTGAATCAGCCGCATGTCATACTTTCCACACATGCTGAGTACGACATGTACTCACTCTTGCAATCCCCCCCCCAACAGTTGCAGGTCAGGATTATGAGTTTAATGGCGATAATGCGGAGTTCTAGGCCGTGTCTACCGTTAGCTTTACCTGTGGTGTTGCATGGAGCTATGCCATCCCTTATACTTAGTTTGCTTAGTTGCTTAATTAGTTTATTTCCGCTGCATTAGTTGAACTTATCATTAATCTTCATTAGAGCTTGTATTCGAGGAGAATATGAATTGTGTAATAAAATTTGATAATTAATTTTGTTCTGTGGTAATTATCTGTTTATCAATTGTGAATCACTCGTGTATGTGTGTTGAACATCCTGGGCACACATATGCGTTAGCTTGGTTTAGTTTTCGGAACCGGGCATCACATCACCGGACCAGTCCGGTGTGCTGTCTGTAGCAAACCCTAAGTGTCCCGAAATATCGGACTAGTCCGGCTAGGAACGGACTTGTCCGATTTCGCTCCTGGAAATCTTTGGACTAGTCCGATAGTCATCGGACTTGTACGGACATGTGAAACCCTAAGTGTATAGGATGACAAGTCCGCACTTGGAGGACTTGTCCGATTTAGTTCAGAGGGTATTTCGGACTAGTCCGTGCAAATATCGGACTTGTTCGATTTGGATCAGAGAGAATATCGGACTAGTCCAGTTGTGATCGGACTTGTCCAATTTTGTGTGACTTGTAAAGTGTTTTGAGGACTAGTACACAGTGGGGAGGACTAGTCCAATTCTAGTCAGAGAGGATATCGGACTAGTCCGATGGATATCGGACTTGTCCGATTTTGTGCAGAGAGGATATCGGACTAGTCCGGTGTCAGTCGGACTAGTCCGGTCCTGTGTAACTTTGTGCAATGTGTGTGTTTAATTGTGATTGAGCTCTTGAGATGTGTTTTCTTAACACACTCCATACACAATGATCTACTATTCTTCTTCCTTGAGCTCATTTCCACTTTGCTCCTCATTCTTCCTTCTTTTTGGCACTTTTCTTATTTTTCTATTAAAAGCCTGCACTCATCTCAACAAAGAGGTTAGGATCCCAATTGCTTGTCATAAATCATCCAAAACCCACAAGGGAGTCCTAGTTGCACTTTCAATCTCCCCCTTTTTGGTGATTAATGACAACCAATTGAGATTTCACAAAATATGATAAAAATTGAGATTTCCATAAAGTATGCACATATGAATCCAAAATACATCAAGTAGTGAAAGCGTAGTCCATATGTGCATTTTTTATGGTGGGATGCATAACTAAGTGCACTGAAACATTGAGAATGACATAATTGACATTAATCACCCAATAGCAAGTATGTATGTCATTCTAGAGCAAAATCACAGTTTTCATGAATACTACTCAAAGGATCAAATCATTGCATCACAGAACCATAATTAACTTAAGATCATTATTAAAACTTTACAAGCCACAAAAGTGTTAAAGAACATAGCATAGAGCTCTCTCCTCGCAACCTACAGCTAAGACTAAGACTCCCCCTCAATCTCTCCCCCTTTGGCATCAAGACACCAAAAAAAGAGGAAGAGGAGGGCCCTAAGGTCTTCACTCTTCGCTGTCGGTCCTCTCATCGTCGTCTTCATCATCTTCATCTTTAGCTTGATGAGGAGGAGAAGGAGGAGGTGCGGAGCTGCTCGAGCCCCCAACGCCAAAGTAGGCAAGCTCGGAGGGGGTCAATGGCCCGAGCTCGGTGAAATCAGAATTTGAGTCTTCAGAGATTGTTGGAGACCCAATTGGCTCAATCTCCAGTTTCTGGCAAATTTGCTTCACATTTGCCTTGATATACTTCATGTCCTCCTTTCTTTTCTTGTTAAGCTTATGGGCCTTCACTTCGGCCTTTTTGCAGGAGGCAAAGATTGCAGCCAGGTACTTGAGAATTCCACTGGCTGAACCTTTTTGAGGGGCTGCACTAGAAGCAGGGGCAGCCCTAGCATCTTCTCTTGATCTTGCCTGTGCCTCAGGACTAGAGGCCGGTGAGGGAGCAGCCTGCACACTCGGCTTTTGAGGCATTTAAGGCCTCAAAGGGAGATGCTCCACATCTTTCACAAACTCAATCCCGATGACTTTTTCAATCACAAACATTAGATAAGGAGCATATCTGCAAGACCTCTTGGGAATGCAAGATATGTTCACCATGTTGTTCCAAATGTATTCCGCCATATCAAACAAGCGGTCCTTGCTTATGACCCTCATCAGAGTCCTGAGGTATCCTTGCACACTCCCAGCATCTCCATCCTTAGGAGCAATCGTCTTCCTCAAAACTCTGTTCAGCACCACAAAGAATGGCTTCATATTTTTGGCGGAGGGTGGGTTGAACTTTGAGTTTGGCTCATATAGGAACTTCATCCTATCCTTGTCAATGACACCTATGTTGTGTATGACCAAGCAATCAGATCTTGTGGTGTCAAGGTGAAGTAGGTTAGTAAAATCTTCTTGAGTAATATTGTACTTGGATCCATGGGTCATCCAAGTGACACTTTCCTCATCCTCACTAGAGAAGTGACAGGTTCCATAGAACTGTGCAATCACTTCATTGTTCCAGTTATTCCTGAAAGCAAAAAGATCTCTCAGTCCATGCTTCTCAATGGCTCTCACTACATCAGTGAACGGTGAGCAACCCTTCTTCTCAAAATGTGCCCAGTCAATCCACTGACTGCGCACAACTGGTGTCTTCATTGGGAGATACACCGATCTGTAGAAATCAGCATGGAAGTTGCACCAGAATCTTCCATCAGCGGCTTGCTTCAGTCGGCCATACCAATCGATGCTTCTGAATTTTGCTGTCGAGTCACTGCCCTTCCCGTTGAACTTCTCTTCATTGGGGTCCCGGACCCCTTTCCTTGGAGCATGGAGTTTCAACGGGCCAACCGGACCTGTTGCTATTCCTTTGCCCTTGCCTTTTGCTAGGCGGGCACTTGTCGCGCTAGGGCCACCGCAGGTGGTAGCCCTAGAAGCAGGTACCTTGGAGGTTGGCTTCTTAGCTAGCACTTTCCTTCGAGCCTGTGGAGAAGACTGAGCTGGCTCGGTCGGTCTTTCTTGATGCTTCTTGCCAAGACCCGTCGAGGTCCGAGGTGCCACCTCGTGGTCCATCTCGGCCTCAAAGTCAGAGACATCAATGCCGAAGCTCGACATGACCTGAGAATGAGTGGCATGAATGATAATGAATCATACAAGGAATAGGTGTGAAAGGATAGGAAGGAATGACATTGAGGAATTGAATAATTAGGTTTTGAGTTCACAAACATCGGACTTGTCCGGTGCACAGGCATGGACTAGTTCGGGGGACTGGACTTATCTGTGCATGGACCGGACTAGTCTGGTGTTCATCCTCAAAAACCTAAGAGTGGACAAAAGTTGATTACTAATGCACAACAAGTGTAGCATACACGTAATACATCAAGGAGGCATGTATATAGTGAAATATGCTAGGCTATTTGATCAACAATGAATAAATTTGGAAATTCTAGGGTTTGAGCGAAAATTACCGGAGGAATTGTTTGAAACTTGAAGATGAGGGTGTTGAAGGCCGGACAAGTCCGCTAGCTTGAATCCTCAAGTGGACAAGCTTGATTTCCGCCCAAATGAGAGGGTTTTTGGTGGAGGGAGCAAGAAATCACCTTGGGAGCTCGAGCACGAAGAGAGAGAACGTGTGAGCCAAGAGCGGAAGTGAAGAAATTAGGGTTAGGCGGCGGCTAGGGTTATGGAAACGAAAAATCAGACATGTCCGGAGATGACCGGACTAGTCCGAACTTTTCCGGGGGCTATATCGGACTAGTATGTTGTCTACCGGACTAGTCCGGCCTAACCGGCACTCTACAGACTAGTCTGCATGGGCGGACTAATCCGGGCAACCACGGACTAGTCCGTGGTCACCAGGCAAGAATTTGCTTAGCCCATTCATATATATTTGAAGGTACATATTTAGAGAATAGAGAGTCAAGACAAATCAAATGATATTGACGAATATGATCAGTAAGCATACAACAATCAAGCAAAGATCATAATTCACTAGGATCTAGTAATTGACATAGTTCGGAGAAAATTGAGAGAGATGATTTTCACAATCCAATCAACATATTTTGAAGAATTCATACAGGTATGCATCATTTCAAGCCACACTCCGAGCATCAATGATATTTAGTTCATTTCGGAGTTCACAAAAACGCTTTTCATCAAGTGGCTTGGTGAATATGTCGGCCAATTGCTTTTGAGTGTTGACATGTGAAATGGCTATGTCTCCTTTCATGGCACGATCTCTCAAAAAGTGGTGTCTTATGTCTATGTGTTTAGTTCTGGAGTGCTCAACTGGGTTGTGGGCAATTTTGATGGCACTTTCATTGTCACAATGGAGTGAAATATGGTTCATATTGTAACCATAGTCCCTTAGAGTTTGTCGCATCCAAAGGAGTTGTTCACAACAACTCCCGGCTACAACATACTCCGCTTCGGCTATGGATAAGGCAATAGAATTTTGTTTCTTGGAGGACCAAGAAACTAAGGATCTCCCTAGGAATTGTCATGTACTGAAAGTGCTTTTTCTATCTACTTTGCACCCGGCATAATCTGCACCAGAGTAACCAATGAGATTGAATTTTGAGCCTTTTGGGTACCAAAGACCAAGGTTGGGTGTATGAACCAAATATCTCAAGATCCTTTTTACGGCTGTCAAGTGACATTCCTTAGGATTGGCTTGAAATCTTGCACACAAACATACACTCAACATAATATATGGCCTAGATGCACACAAATAGAGTAGAGATCCAATCATGGAGCGATATACCTTTTGGTCGATGCTAGGTCCATCTTCATTGAGATCTAGGTGGCCATTCGTTGCCATGGGGGTTTTTATGGGCTTCACCTTGTCCATGCCAAACTTCTTAAGTATGTCCTGCGTGTACTTGGTTTGGCTTAGGAACGTTTCTTCCTTCTATTGCCGCACTTGGAATCCCAAGAAGTACTTTAATTCTCCCATCATTGACATTTCAACCTGTCTATCATGATTTTACTAAATTCTTCACAAAAAGATTGGTTAGTTGACCCAAAGATTATATGGTCAACATAAATTTGACAAATAAAAAGATCATTATCAAAAAATTTCGTAAATAGTGTATAATCTACTTTGCCAATCTTAAAGCCATTTTCAATTAAGAAATCTCTAAGACACTCATACCAAGCTCTAGGAGCTTGTTTGAGGCTGTAGAGAGCCTTACGCAATTTAAATACGTGGTCGGGGAACTCTTCGTCTTCAAACCCGGGTGGTTGCTCCACGTACACCTCTTCCTTGATTCGTCCGTTGAGGAAGGCGCTTTTCACATCCTTTTGATACAGCTTGAAATCATGGTGAGTAGCATATGCAAGTAATATTCTAATAGATTCAAGCCTAGCTACTGGAGCAAAGGTCTCATTGAAATCCAAACATTCGACTTGTGAATACCCTTTGGCCACAAGTCGTGCCTTGTTCCTTGTCACCACCCCATGTTCGTCTTGTTTGTTGCGGAAGACCCACTTAGTGTCGATGATGTTTGCATTGGGTCTTGCCACAAGTTCCCATACCTTGTTCCGCTTGAACTTGTTCAATTCTTCATGCATTGCCACCACCCAGTCCGGATCTTTCAATCCATCTTCAACCTTGCGTGGTTCCAAAAAGGATACAAACGAATAGTGTTCACAAAAGTTAGCTATGCGAGATCTAGTGGTTACTCCCTTTTGGATGTCACCGATGATATTGTCGATTGGGTGATTCCTTTGGACGCATTGGTGTACTCTTGGGTGTGGCACTTGAGGAGTTGTATCTTCATGATCATTTGCTTCTCCCCCTATGTGATTGTCTTTGTTGACTTGTTGATAATCTTCGTATTCTTGTGGTTGATTTTGCGTTGAAGCTCCCCCTTGATTGTTGGTCTCCTATTGTGGTTCATCTTCCTCATGTACGTGTGGAGGTGGCTCTTGTGGTCGAACCTCACCTAGAGCCATTCTTTTCAATGCTTGACAAGGAGCTTCTTCATTACCTAGTTCACATGGATCAACTTGCTGCTTTTGGGAACCATTAGTCTCATCGAACACTACGTCACGTGCTTCTTCAACAAGTCCGGAGGTCTTGTTGAAAACACGATAGGCGTAAGTGTTCGAATCATAACCAAGTAAGAAACCTTCATCAAACTTCGAAGTGAACTTTAAAGTCCTAGGCTTCTTGTTCAAGATATAACATGGAGAACCGAAAACTTGAAAATATGAAATATTTGGTTTGTTACCGGTGAGTAGCTTATATGATGTCTTCTTGAGTAGTCGATGAAGATAGAGTCGATTTACGGCGTGGCAAGCGGTGTTAATCGCTTCCACCCAAAATCAATTCGATGTCTTGTACTCATCGAGCATTGTTCTTTCCATCTCTATGAGTGTTCGATTCTTTCTTTATGCGACTCCGTTTTGTTGTGGGGAGTACGGCGCTGAAAATTCGTGCTTTACGCCTTCTTCATAAAGGTACTCCTCCACTTGCGTGTTCTTGAACTCCGTGCCGTTGTCGCTTTGAATATTCTTGATTGTCAATGAGAATTTGTTTTGAGCTCGCTTGAAGAACTTCTTGAGTGGTTCTTGTGTCTCTGACTTATCATGCAAAAAGAAAACCCAAGTGAAGCGAGAAAAATCATCAACGACAACTAAACCATATTTGTTACCGCCAATGCTTATGTAGGCTATTGGACCAAACAAGTCCATGTGTAGTAGCTCGAGTGGTCTTGTTGTAGTCATAACATTTTTCGCGGGGTTAGGTGTTCCAACTTGCTTCCCGGCTTGACACGCGCTACAGGGCCTTTCTTTCTCAAATACAACATCCTTTAAACCTCGGATGTGATCGCCTTTGAGGACTTTTTGAAGGTTTCTCATACCAACATGCGCTAGCCGTCTATGCCACAGCCAACCCATGTTGGTCTTTGCAATCAAGCATGTGTCAAGTTCAGCTTTATCCTTGTTGAAGTCAACAAGATAGAGCTTTCCCTTTAACATACCCTTGAATGCAACGGAACCATCACTCCTAGAAACGGTCACACCCTCGTTAGTGAACAAGCAATTATAACCTTTGTCGCATAACTGAGATATGGACAGCAGGTTATAATCTAGAGATTCAACATGTACAACATGAGAAAGTGTGTGTTTAGAGGATATTGCAATTTTACCAGTACCTAGCACTCTTCCTTGACTATTATCTCCAAAGTAGATGCCCTCGTTTGGGTCCTCATTCTCTTCATATTCCACGAACATTCTTCTTTCCCCGGTCATATGGTTGGTGCAGCCACTGTCTAGCACCCATTTAGATCCACCGAAGGAATAGGCCTGCAAAAACAAATCATGCCTTGGTTTTAGGTACCCAAGCTTGCTTGGGTCCTTGGAGGTTAGTTACAATACATTTGGGCACCCACACATGAGACTTGGTGTTCCCATGGTGTGGCCCAACATAATGAGCATAAACTTTGCCAAAATTATTTCTCATTAACACATAGGAGGCATCAAAAGTTTTAAACAATAGTTGTTGTTGTTTATGTACAGGACTAGTCTGGGGGGCCGGACTTGTCCGGAGGACCGAACTTATCCGGACACCGACCGGACTAGTCCAGTGTACCTGTGCAGTTACAGTCTTAATCTGTGACTTTCCAGTTTGAGAGGGCCTTCCTTTTACAAAGGTAATCCTCTCCTTGTTATTCTTATGGCTTCTAGCATGTTGCTTTTCGCCATAAGAGTAACCAATGCCATATTTGACATTTGGAGGTCTTTTGACCAAATATGCACTACGTGCATATTTGATCTTCTCCTTGTCAAGTATGCCACTTTGGGCAGGATGTTTATCCTTTGTAGAGGTTGGCTTATCCCTCAATCTGGTGTCACCTTTCCTACATGTGCAAGCATGAGCAAAATCAGTTTTAGTGGGTTGAGAAGGTGAACTTGAAGAGGAGGAAGGTTCACTCATCTTGAGTGACTCAATCTGCACTTCAAGGATCTTGTTAACCTTGATCAGGTAAGCAAGTTGGTCCTTGATTGTGGCATTGAGTTAGTTAACTCCAGGCAAGTTTCCTTGCTTGAAGCTAACTCAAGCTCGAGTGACTTGCTTTGTTCCTTTTCAAGTTCTAGAAGTTTGTCAAGTTCGACATGTTCCTCCTTTTGGGAGATGATCATGTCTTCTTGACGATGTATTAACCTCTCCTTCTCAACAAGTTGATCAAGCAAAAATTTCATTTTAGTAGCTGTTTTCCTATCTAGTCCAATAAGCATGTCCTCATTATCACTATTGAGTTCATCATCGCTAGAATAGGAATGCACGGAGGGGGGTTTAATGGTTACCTCGCATTTACCTTCCTTTTCCATAAGGCAAGTGCCATCTCCCTTCCATGCGCCAAGTGTACGGAAAAGAGTAGACTTCTTGGATGCCTTCTTTATGGCTATGCTAGCCATCTCTTCTTCCTTGGACAATGAGGACTCATCATTTGAGTCCCACTCTCTCCCAATGTGCGCTTGTTCGGCTTGTTTATTCTTCTTGAAGAATTTCTTGGGTTGAGGCTTGGCTTCTTTGGTCTTCTTCTTGTTCTCCTCATATGGGCAATCAACTATAAAGTGGTTGTACTCACCACAATTATAGCATGCCCTCCTCAACTTTGACTTCATTCTTTCCTTGTACTTTCCTTCGCTTGACTTTGTACCTTGTCTCTTTTTCATTATTATCTTGAATTTCTTCATGAACAATATCATGTCTTCTTCATCCAATTCACTGCTCTCGTCGTCACTATCTTCCTCTAGTTGTGCTTCTCTAGCTTCTTTGGATAGGGGTTTGAGAGTGGACTTCAAAGCCACCCCTTTCTTCTTTGCCGAGGTGAGGTCGGCAATCTCCTTGAAATGTTTTGCTTGTTTTTCCATCATCTCGAAGTTGATGATCTTTCCAAGCAGTTCATCCGGAGTCAACCTTTTGTATTTGGGGCTTTCTCTGATCATGGAGCATAGTGTGACGTTGCGAGGCATAAAAGCTCTAAGGATGAGCTTTACCACCTCGTGGTCATTCCATTTCTTGCTTCTGTAAGATCTGAACTTGTTGACGAGTGTCTTTAATCGATTGTACATGTCTTGGGGTGACTCATCTTCTTCAATCGCAAATCTTCCTAGCTCTCCTTCAATCATCCCGATTTTTGCTTCACGCACATGTTGGTCACCTTCATGTGCAGTTTGTAGTGTGTCCCATATCTCCTTTGCAATTTCGAGTCCATCCACCTTGGTGAACTCGTCCCGACCGAGTGAAGAGGTTATTACGGCTGTGGCTTGAGCACTTCGGTGAATTGCCTGCTCTTTGCTGGGGGTGAGCTCTTCGTCGTCGTCCGGGATATCTATCCCTGTGCACACAATATGCCACAAACTTGGATTGAGGGAAATTAGATGCATTTTCATATTTTGCCTCCACATTGAGTAATCACTTCCATCGAAGTGTGGGGCTTTTCCAAGTGGGATAGATAAATAATGGTTGCTATTGGAATTGAGACGATCATAGTTAAAAGGATATCGGGAGTAGTCGGTGTGACTTACTCCCCTTCTTCTTCTCTTCAACTTTTACTTTCCCTTTGGAAAGTGTCTTCATTCTTAGGAGCGCCTTTAGCTCCAGCGTCTCCTCATCGTCGTCCTCGAAGTCTTGAATGGCTTTGAGGAGCTTCTCCACCTTGAGGTTCTTTTCATCATCAACCTTCTCTTGGTTGTTGCTCTTGTGGGTGTCCTTCATGTCCGACATGATCTCCTTCGAGCGATTAGTCTCTTTCTTGAAGAACCCGCTCTGATACCAATTGAATGTGGCCTAGAGGGAGGTGAATAGGCCTTTTTGAAAATTGTCAGATCCTACAACACTTAACAACCAATTCAAAACCAGAGAAATGGGACTAGTCCGGTAAAGTGTGGACTAGTCTGATATATACGGACTAGATTGATTAGGTTTGATCGATTAACTTTGTTCTTCAATATATGCAGCGAAAGTATATGATTAAACAAAGTTTTACAAGGTTATGATCAGGTTATATCACAATTCAAACTTATACTTGATATTTCAACGTAAAGTAATCAAGATCAATTTGTAACCCTAGATTGATATAATGTAAAGGACAATGAACACAAAAGAGGAACATAAGAGATTTATCCCGTGGTTCAGTTCCCACAGAGGCAACCTACGTCCACGTTGAGGAGTCCACAAAAGGACCGGGTCTTCTCCAATCCTACCCTCATCAGATCGCCACGAAGGCCAATCCTCTTCCACTTATCTCAAAGGGGTGAATAACAGAATTCAAGGGGCTTTCTCACATGTTGAGAGCTTCCTTGGATTACAACACAAAATACCACCAAGAACACACTCAAAAGGTTACAATTAAATCGCAGGAGTGTGTTAGAGAATCAAACCAAGAGCTCAATGTGGTGTTGAATGTGTCTCTCCAATGAACTAGAGTGAATCCTCAAAGGATTGATCTTTGTTGCACTTAATTTCGTGGAGAGATGTGGTTTTTGAGGCTCTTGGGAGGTGTGACGGCGCTAGGGTTCGAGAGTGTGTAAATATGGCCGTGCAACTCTATTTATATGGGTTTCTAAAAGTGACCATTAGGGTTCAGAAAGATTGGACTAGTCTGTGGTGGTCACTGGACTAGTCTGGTGTGCTGTGTGTAGAAAACCCTAAGTGTCCCAAAATATCAGACTAGTCAAGCTAGGAACGGACTTGTCCGATTTTGCTCCTGGAAATCTTCGGACTAGTCCGATAGTCATCGGACTTGTCCGAACATGTGAAACCCTAAGTGTATAGGATGACAAGTCCGCACTTGGAGGACTTGTCCGATTTAGTTCAGAGGGTATTTCGTACTAGTCCGTGCAAATATCGGACTTGTCCAATTTGGATCAGAGAGAATATCGGACTAGTCCGGTTGTGATCAGACTTGTCTGATTTTGTGTGAATTGTGAAGTGTTTTGAGGACTAGTCCGCACTAGGGAGGACTAGTCCGATTCTAGTCAGAGAGGATATCGGACTAGTCCGATGGATATCGGACTTGTCCGATTTTGTGCAGAAAGGATATCGGACTAGTTCGGTGTCTGTCGGGCTAGTTCGGTCCTGTGTAACTTTGTGCAATGTGTGTGTTTAATTGTGATTGAGCTCTTGAGATGTGTTTTCTTAACACACTCCATACAATGATCTACTATTCTTCTTCCTTGAGCTCATTTCCACTTTGCTCCTCATTTTTCCTTCTTTTTGGCACTTTTCTCATTTTTCTATTAAAAGCCTGCACTCATCTCAACAAAGAGGTTAGGATCCCAATTGCTTGTCATAAATCGTCCAAAACCCACAAGGGAGTCCTAGATGCACTTTCATCTCGTCACAGCGTACGTGGGCGTGTGTGGACTTGTATCTCTCATGTATCGCTCGGTCAGTCCTTTTATAGTACAAGGACTGACCATTACATCGTTAGCCTGGCCCGACATGTGGCCCTGGCAGTTACTGATGCTTAGTACACAATTATTGTGCTTAATCACCCTTAATAGCATGGTAACGCGCCCTAACAGTGGAGTTACTGGTATTAGGGGCCCTCCGATTGTGTGCCATTAAGATAGCATTAATGGCACTTAATCGGGTCTTGGGGTCTTTAATGTTCCTTGAAGGTCTGAGCCGTTGGAGGTCTGCCAATCTGCCTATTGAAGTTGAAGGTCCGGCGGTTGGACGCGTGGCAGCTCTGGAGCTTACTGTCTTGAACGAGTAGGTCCAGTGCTGTTGTACACATGTCGGTACCGGAGCTTCCCTCTGTCGGGGGTTAGGTCCGAAGGTACCACACAGGTATCTAGTCCGGAGCTTTCCCATGTATGGAATGCAGCTCCGGTTTAACGATACACGTGGCGGCCGTGGGACTAACCATAGAAGGGAGGCCGGTCCAGTTCCGTATGCCACGTGGGGCCTTCGGAGGTCTTCAACTCTGATGGGCGGAGTTCCTTTGCTCTTTTTACAGTCCCAGAGGGTATTCGGTATGCAGGGTAGCGATAGTGGCCCCCTGGGCCTATCTTTGGGAGAGACCTTTTGGATGAAGTCATTCTGCCGGAGGTAGGTCTATCTTTTGATTTCCGTGCCAAGTATTCAAGGGTCTTTGGATCTGCTGTTGAGGTGGTGGTTCGTAGTTAAACCATCGCCGCGTGGCGCCTTCAGGATGCGGCAGGTGAGATCTGCGCGTGCGGATCTCACGCAATTGAAGGTCTCACAACCTGTCTTCTGCCAATTACACTTCCTCTGGTGTATGGCCAAGAGATCACAAAATAGCCTTTACAAAAGGATTACTAGCCTATTTAGACCCCCACTGAGGTTTTACCGGTGGCGATGTCTCTCAAAGAGCACATCTTCAACCAAGGGCCCTCTCTTGAGCCATTCGGATCCCAGGGTAGTCCCACCAATCATCAACAAACCCAATCCAACTACCCCTTCCCCTAGAATCCACAATGGTCCAAATAGCACTATCAAAGCCCTAATTAATCATCTACGCCGCACACATACTTGGCCTCGTGGTGGCACTGTAGTCCTGGCTTATTCTCGCATGAACCGATCCTTAGATCTAAAGCAAACAAACCATCATGACATCCAACCCATCCACATACCAGGCTTGCTTAGATCACCCATTACCATATCATATTAACCAGTTCATGTTAATCATAATATCATTAATGCATAATTAAATGTGTAGTGTTGTTTTCCCATCCCAATTAATTAAGCGAAGCAAAAAGGTAAAAAGCCCATCCTGACTCTCTACCATAATTCCAGGTGACAAGGGTGGTTCAACAATTCTAGTAAACTTCCTACCATAGGATTCCCATCAAATTGACACAAGCATGCAGTTTGCAAACAAAACATTTATTTTAAAATAGGATCAATATGCTTCAAGGACACTTTCCTTGCTCTTGCGGTTGATTAGGGTCAAAGCCTTCAAACTCTTGGTGTTGTAGATCCTCCGTGGCACTCTCTAGCGCAAATCCGTCTAATCCACACAATAAACATACAAGACAAGAAACACAATCAAATAGTGCACAAATATTACTCAATATAACATGATATGTATGATTGATGCAAATGCAAGGTAAAACTTGTTAATAGATTGCCTCTAATGATCACTAACTAGTTCTAATAGCTTTTAATAAGTTTATACAGGTTTGGAGTTGATTTGATCAAATTTTATAATTAATTCAACAGAATTTAGTCAGCGAAATCGGACTAGTCTGCAGAAGGCCGGACTAGTCCGCACTTTGCAGAACTAGCGAACTAGGGTTTTCTAGATCGACGTAAATTTGGAGATTAGGGGTCAGATTCACGTAAGGAAAAGAGAATAGAAAGTATACCAGGTGTTTAGAACTCAAATGAATCAAGAAACTTGGAGGTAACACTTGGATCTTGATGATTTAGGGTTGGTGATGAACTTGGAGATGAATTGGTGATGAAGAACGAAATCTTGATGGAGATCTTGATCCTCTTTCGTTTCCTCCCCTTCTTCTTCTCGCTTGGGATCTCTTCCTCCCTCCTTGATGGTGGCTCTCCACGAACTAGGGTTTGGGTGGGGTGGAAAAGTGGTAAATAGATGTCAAGCCAAGGGGTGGGGTTGTTTATATAGAGGTGGAGGCTAGGGTTAGATGGATTTCGGGTTTGAGAGGAGTAGAGGCCGGTTTAGAGTCCCACATGGACTCTAAAAGAGTTAGGCACGACATCCCTAGGCCCACGTAAAATGAAACCCAAGAAACAAGTCATAAAACAAAAGATCAACTCGGAGTCGCTAAATATCGAACAAGTCCGAAAAGGAGCGGAGTAGTCCAAAAATGTCCAGAGAGAAAATCGGACAAGTCTGGCCAAAAATCAGACATGTCCGACTTTAGTCAGAGAGGAAAAGGGACAAGTCCGCTGGAACACCGGACTAGTCCGGAAAAGTCCAGGGACTTAGCAAATTTTCAAGGATTCTTGGAATATCAGACTAGTCCGCACAAAGTCGGACAAGTCTGAAGGTTTCCAGAGGCAAAATCGGACTAGTCCGCAGCAAAAACGGACAAGTCTGTTTTTAGTCAGAGAGAAATCAGACTAGTCCTCAGTAAAATCGGACTAGTCCGCACTTTTCTGCATTTTAAGTGCGGTTTTGTTCCAAATCAATTTTCAATGTTCCAAATCAATTTTAAACTCGTTCCTCTTTATGTGGGTTAATGTTAAACATGTACATGAGTGTATGCAAGGCATGATGCATGAAAATGAGGGTGTTACAAACCTACCCCCCTTAAAATGAATCTCGCCGTCGAGATTCGACGCGGAAGAGAAGAGATAGGGAATTCCTTCTTGAGATCATCCTCCAATTCCCACGTTGCTTCTTTTTCTGTGTGGTGCTTCTATTGAACTTTACACCATCGAATCATCTTGTTCCTTGTGACTCTCTCCTTGGTTTCCAAGATCTTAACTGGTTGCTCAACATAAGTAAAATCTTCCTCTAGTTCCAATTCTTCCATTGGCACTTGTTCTTCCGGTACTCTCAAGCACTTCTTGAGCTGGGAAACATGAAAGACATCATGGACGTCCGAAAGATGAGTTGGCATCTCCAACTTATATGCTACTTCTCCTCTTTCGTCCAAAATCTTGAATGGTCCAATGTAGCGAGGTGCGAGCTTGCCTCTTATGTTAAACCTATTATGACCCCTCATTGGTGACACCTTGAGGTAAACAAAATCTCCCACTTCAAAGGCTAATTTCCTTCTCCTATTGTCCGCATAGCCTTTTTGTCTTGATTGGGAAGCCCTCAAGTTTTCACGAATTATTTGGACTTGCTTTTTGGCTTCTTGCAACACATTCGGACCAAATACTTGAGTTTCTCCTGCTTCATTCCAGAATAAAGGTGTCCTACACTTCCTTCCATAAAGCACTTCATATGGTGACATTTTCAAGCTTGCCTGGTAACTATTGTTGTATGAAAATTCTGCGTATGGCAATCTTTTGTCCCAACTTTTCCCATGCTTTAAAGCACAAGCTCTTAACATGTCCTCTAAAATCTGATTGGTCCTCTCGGTTTGTCCATCCGTTTGAGGGTGATACGCTAAACTAAAATTCAACCTCGTTCCCAAAGCTTCATGCAACTTTTGCCAAACCTGGAGGTAAATTGAGAACCTCTATCCGAGACTATCTTCTTCAGTACTCCATGTCGACACACAATATGCTCCATGTATATTTCGGCCAATTGTGCAGCTGTATATTTGGTCTTCACAGGGACAAAATGAGCTGACTTGGTTAAGCAATCCACAATTACCCAAATTGAGTCATACCCGGACTGGGTACGCGGTAAACCAACTATGAAGTCCATTCCAATTTCTTCCCACTTCCATTCCGGGATCTTTAATGGTTGCAATAATCCAGCTGGACTTTAATGTTTCGCCTTGACTCGTTGACACACATCACACAATGCCACATTTTCAGCTATGTCCTTTTTCATGCTATCCCACCAATAGCAAGTCTTCAAGTCTTTGTACATCTTCGTACAACCGGGGTAAATCGAGTGTGGAGAGTCATGTGCCTCCTTTAGTATTGTCTCCCGGATATGCTTTACATTAGGAACAACGATTCTCTTTCCAAGCCATAAGGTACCATGTTCGTCTTCATCAAATCTGAATTCTCTCCCTTCCTCGGTCCTTTCCTTGGTTTCCTTGATCTCCTCATCTGTGGTTTGTGCTTCTCGAATTTCTTGCTCCAAGGTCGGATTTAACTCCATCATCCCCATCTCATTCACAAGTCCAAGATTCAATTATTCAAACTCCTTGCATAACTCGGATGGCAATTCTCGAACTGTGAGTTGGTTACTTACTCCCTTCTGACTCAAGGCATCAACCACTACATTGGCCTTCCCTGGATGATTGTTGATCCCCACATCATAATCTTTGATGAGCTCCAACCATCTTCATTGCCTCAAATTCAGATCTGTTTGTATGAAAATATACTTAAGACTCTTATGATATGTATAAATTTCACACCTATGTCCAAGAATGTAGTGTCTCCAAATCTTCAATGCATGTACCACAGCTGCAAGTTCTGAATCATGTGTTGGGTAATTCTGCTCATGTTTCTTCAATTGTCTCGACGCATAGGCTACTACTTGACCTTCTTGCATAAGCACACATCCAAGTCCTTGTCTTGATGCGTCGCAATAAATATCAAAACTCTTGCTTACATCAGACAATATTAAAACTGGGGCTGTTGTCAACCTCTTCTTTAACTCCTCAAAACAGTTCTGACAAGCTTCAGTCCAGTGGAAAGCCCTTCCCTTCATTAGCACTTCCGTCATTGGCTTGGCTATCTTGGAAAAGTCCTTCATGAACCGACGGTAATATCCAGCCATCCCAAGGAAACTCCTTATTTCCTTTACATTTTGTGGCAGTTCCCACATCAACACGTCTCTCACTTTTTGGGGGTCAACCGATACTCCTCCTCCTGAGATGATATGACCCAAAAATGACACCTCTCTCAACCAAAACTGACACTTGTTGAACTTGGCATACAATCGATGCTCCCTCAATTTCTGCAACATAAGCCTCAAGTGTTCCTCATGTTCCTCCTCATCCTTCGAGTAGATCATAATATCATCAATAAACACCACGACCAACTTATCCAAGTACTCCATGAAGACCTTATTCATGAGGTACATAAAGTATGCAGGCACATTTGTCAATCCAAAAGACATCACGGTGTACTCATAAGATTCATACCGTGTCCTAAAAGCTGTCTTAGGTATGTCCGATGGCCTAATCTTCATTTGAGAATAACCTGACCTCAAATCGATCTTAGAGAAGACACAAGCACCCTTCATCTGATCAAACAAGTCTTCTATGTGTGGCAAGGTGTACTTGTTCTTGATGGTCACCTCGTTGAGAGATCGGTAATCCACACACATCCTTTGGGTACCATCCTTCTTGTCCACAAACAGCACGAGCGCTCCCCAAGGTGAAGAACTAGGGCGAATAAAATCTTTCTCTAGTTGCTCTTGAATCTGCTTCTTGAGCTCTACTAATTCCATTGGAGGCATCCTATACGGCCTCTTAGCTATAGGTGCAGTTCCTGGTATTAAATCAATAACAAATTCAATTTCTCGATCAGGTGGCATACCTGGCAACTCATCCGAAAAAACATCCAAAAATTCACACACTACTGGAATCTCCTCAATTGCGGCACCATCCATATGGTTCAACTCCAATTGCTTCGGTGCAGTTTGAGATGCTTCAAATTCTACGGTGATCCCTTCTTCATTGGTCAACTTCACCGTCTTCGTGGCACACTCAATAACTCCATTGTGCTTCCTCAACCAGTCATACCAAGTATAATGTCCAATCCTTGGGAATCCAAAACAATGAGGTTGGCGGAGAAGTCTACCCCCCTTATTCTAAGGCTTACTTTTGGACATACTATATTTGTCCTCATCTCTCCTCTAGGAGACTTAACCAATAGAGTAAACTTCATATGAGAGATGAGCAACTATACTTGGCAACATACTTCGATGCCATGAATGAATGCAATGCTCCAGAATCAAATAACATAGTCGCGGGGTTAGAGTTGGCGAGAAACATATCAATGACCACGTCGTCCGCTTGTTGAGCATCCTCCGTAGAGACATAGTTCACATTGCCACGAGCAAAATTCTGCTGTTCACGGTTCCCTTGTGGATGTCCTCCATTAGGTCTTGGGTTTTGCCTCGGTGCATTGCTTCCTTGACCAAGGCCTGACTTAGGACATTGATGCGCAAAGTGTCCAGCTTCTCCACAAGTGTAGCACTTCTTAACTCCACCAGAATTATTGGGGCGAACTTGATTTTGAGCATTGGCACCAGGATAATTAGCACGAGGCGCAAAAGGCATTGGAGGCCTAGGTGCTTGCATGACAGGGCGCTGCTGCACAAACTGATCTGGGCGCGGTGCATAACCAGGGCGTTGAGCAGGAATAGAAGAGCCGTAATATGGCGCATTAGGTGGTGCAAGGCGAGGGTGCACATTACTCCCTTGTTGCTGTCCTTGATATGGAGCCTTCCTCTTGTCGTCTTGCTCCATCTCACGGATCTTGTTCTCCACAACAATTGCTTTGTCCACAAGCTTCTGAAAGCTGGCATAATCACAGTTGAGTAGTTGCACTTGAATCTCATTGTTCAAGCCTCTCATGAACAAGTATTGCTTACGGCGGTCCCGGCTCACATCCTCAGGCGCATACCTTGAAAGTTGAGTGAACTTATTGAGATATTCACTCATGCTTGATCTTGCTTGTGTCAAGTTCTCGAATTCTTGCCTCTTCAAGATCATAACTCCCTCGGGCACATAATGAGAACAGACGTTCTCCTTGAATTCTGCCCAACTGATCCTCTCTTAATTCTCATGAGCATTGCAATAAGCATCCCACCAATCCGCAGCTGCTCCAACAAGTTGATGAGAAGCAAATAGCACCTTCTCCCGGTCACTGCATTGGACAATAGCAAGCTTCTTCTCCACAGACTTGATCCAATCATCGGCATCCATAGGGTCAGCATCTTGAGCAAAGGTTGGCGGCCTAGTCCTCATAAACTCTCCCAACCGGTTATGAGGGGGTGGGGGTGGCGGTGGAGGCCTGTGGGGATGATTATTGTTATTTCCAACCTACAGCTGTCCCATAGTTTGTATCATGGTCTGCATGAGCTGGTTTTGCATAGGCAATAGCTGCTCAATGTTGATAGCTCCCTGAGTAGATCCTTGTCCAATGTTGTTCTGAGGCACTCCATTGTTCTCCTCCTCATCATTGCCATCCCTCTGGTTGCAAGTCCTCACCATCTGAAGAAAAGCAATAGGTAAGAATTAGAAAACGTCCCCAACTATATGCATCAAGGGATATGAAACTAAACAACTAACTAGCCTACGTGGACATGGCAATGCTAAAGCATCCCAAAATCCTCTGTTAGCCACATAAGCAACCAATATATAGCAACAGCACACCAAACAAAACACATCGATTCGTGAGTGCTCTTATGTGCTCTAAAGTGTCCATTCTATCTAGGTTGCATACTACGGTCAACCTGTGGCTCTGATACCAATCTGTGACACCCGGTTCCGAAAAATGAACCAAGTGAACGCATATGTGTGCCCAGGATGTTCAACACACATACACGAGTGCATTCACAAAAGAGTATAAAGAAAATTACCACAGAACAAAATTAATTATCAAATTTTATTGCACAAACCATATTATCCTCGAATACAAGCTCTAATGAATATTGAGAACAAGTTCAACTAATGCAGTGGAAATAAACTAAATAAGAAAGCTAAACAACTAGGCAGCATAAGCGATAGGGTATAGCACAGCTCCAATCAACACCACAGGCAAGCTGACGGTAGACACGGCCTAGAACTCCGCATTATCACCATTAAACCCCCAATCCTGACCTGCAACTGTTGGGGGGGGGACTGCAAGAGTGAGTACATGTCGTACTCAACAAGTGTGGAAAGTATGACATGTGGCTGATTCAAATGACGAATATAATAAAGGCTAAGTGCTGAAAAGCACAGTAAAACATTTGAAAAGCGATATATGTTAATGTACATGAAATAAACCCATCATGAGCCATATAGGTATCATAATATCGGTCCATATTCCATATTCATCATCATATACCAATATCCATATTCAATACCAGAATTCAATTCATAACCATCCATAACCATAATACCAACCATAACCATCCCAAAAACCATCCCAATACCGAGTTACCTCTAATCATGGAAGTTGTCCAGGTGCTCATAACCGGGAGCAAGGCTATCATTATAGTTTTATTAGACTCTGCAGAGTTTGCACCGCTTTACCCATGTGTTTGTGATTTCATCACCCGTCGGCGACTAAAGAAACCTCTCTTATGCCAATTACACTTCCTTTGGTGTATGGCCAAGAGATCACAAAATAGCCTTTACAAAGGGATTACTATGCTATTTAGACCCCATTGAGGTTTCACCAGTGGCGATGTCTCCCACAGAGCACATCTTCAACCAAGGGCCCCCTCTTGAGCCATTTGGATCCCAGGGTAGTCCCACCAATCATCAACAAACCCAATCCGACTACCCCTTCCCCAAGCATCCATAATGGTCCAAACAACACTAGCAAAGCCCTAATTAATCAGCTACTCCACACCCATACTTGGCCTCGTGGTGGCACTGTAGTCCTGGCTTATTCTCGCATGAATCGGTCCTTAGATCTAAAGCAAGCAAACCATCATGACATCCAACCCATCCACATACCAGGCTTGCTTAGATCACCCATTACCATATCATATTAACCAGTTCACGTTAATCATAATATCATTAATGCATAATTAAATGTGTAGTGTTTTTTTCTCATCCCAATTAATTAAGCGAAGTAAAAAGGTAAAAAGCCCATCCCAACTCTCTACCATAATTCCAGGTGACAAGGGTGGTTAAACAATTCTAGTAAACTTCCTACCATAAGATTCCCATCAAATTGACACAAGCATGCAGTTTGCAAACAAAACATTTATTTTAAGATAGGATCAATATGCTTCAAGGACACTTGCCTTGCTCTTGCGGTTGATTAGGGTCAAAGCCTTCAAACTCTTGGTGCTGTAGATCCTCCGCGGCACTCTCTGGCGCAAATCCATCTAATCCACAAAATAAGCATACAAGACAAGAAACACAATCAAAGAGTGCACAAATATTACTCAATATGACATGATATGTATGATTGATGCAAATGCAAGGTAGAACTTGTTAATAGATTGCCTCTAATGATCACTAACTAGTTCTAATAGCTTTTAATAAGTTTATACAGGTTTGGAGTTGATTTGATCAAATTTTAGAATTAATTCAGCAGAATTTAGTCAGCAAAATTGGACTAGTCTGCAGAAAGCCAGACTAGTCTGCACTTCGCAGAACTAGCGAACTAGGATTTTCTAGATCGACATAAATTTGGAGATTAGTGGTCAAATTCACGTAAGGAAAAGAGAATAGAAAGTATACCAGGTGTTTAGAACTCCAATGAATCATGAAACTTGGAGGTAACACTTGGATCTTGATGATCTAGGGTTGGTGACGAACTTGGAGATGAATTGGTGATGAAGAATGAAAGCTTGATGGAGATCTTGATCCTCTTTCGTTTCCTCCTCTTCTTCTTCTTGCTTGGGATCTCCTCCTCCCTCCTTGATGGTGGCTCTCCATGAACTAGGGTTTGGGTGGGGTGGAAAAGTGGCAAATAGATGTCAAGCCAAGGTGTGGGGTTGTTTATATAGAGATGGAGGCTAGGGTTAGATGGATTTCAGGTTTGAGAGGAGTAGAGGCCGATTTAGAGTCCCACATGGGCTCTAAAAGAGTTAGGCACGACATCCCTAGGCCCACTTAATGTGAAACCCAAGAAACAAGTCGTAAAACAAAAGATCAACTCGGAGTCGCGAAATATCAGACAAGTCCGAAAAGGACCGGACTAGTCCGAAAATGTCCAGAGAGAAAATCAGACAAGTCTGGCCAAAAATCGGACAAGTCCGACTTTAGTCAGAGAGGAAAACGGACAAGTCCGCTAGAACACCGGACTAGTCCATAAAAGTCCAGGGACTTAGCAAATTTTCAAGGATTCTTGGAATATCGGACTAGTCCGCACAAAATCGGACAAGTTCGAATATTTCCAGAGGCAAAATCGGACTAGTCCGTAGCAAAAAGGACAAGTCCATTTTTAGTCAGAGAGAAATCGGACTAGTCCTCACTAAAATCGGACTAGTCCGCACTTTCCTGTATTTTAAGTGCGGTTTTGTTGCAAATCAATTTTAAATGTTTGAAATCAATTTTAAACTCGTTCCTCTTTATGTGGGTTAATGTTAAACATGTATATGAGTGTATGCAAGGCATGATGCATGAAAATGAGGGTGTTACAAAGAAGGAGTTGTCTAGGGTTTGGACCTACATGGGTTGGTCCAGTGACTCCTTCGACAACGACATTCGTTGTGGCAAGCTTCCCTTCGAGAAGGAGTGAGCCAGAGATATGGTGTACTTCTTTGGGTACGCCATGGCGGGTTTGATCCCGCCTTTCCCAACTTTCTTTCTGATGCTGCTAGATTTCTGTGGTCTGCAGCTCCACCATCTTGGCCCCCACTCAATCTTGCTGGTGGCGACTTTCGTCCTCTTTTGCGAGATGTGGGTGGGTGTGCCCCCTTGCATGGAGTTGTTCCAGACTTTCTTCACTATCCACCCCACCGGGAAGAGTGATGAGTTCATCGGCTTCTACTACTTCGTGAAGCGGAAAAACTCCCCCCTAAAGTACTTGAGGTCCTTTCCTTCCGGCAAGTGGGACGACTGGAAGAAAGACTGGGTAGTCATCACCGTGGAGGGACACGAGAGGCTGGAACTGCCTGAAGGCCTACCCCGTGTAGACACCGACACTTGGAGCGACGTGCAGGAGCTGTCGAGGGAGTACAGGCCCATTCTGGACAGAATCTAGGAGTGTGTCGAAGGTGGGGTGACCCCCCAGATGGTCTTCGGCAACTTCTTGATGAACAGGTGGGCCCCACTAAGGGCTAGGGGGCGGCCTGCCTGGGCCTTCAACAGTGAGATGGATACCAACCGAATTGAGGTTGGTTTGGGCACCAACTTGAACGGTGAATCCTTGAAGACCCATCTCAAGAAGTTCTAGCCTGGGATCATCGGCCCTGATGACGTGTCTCCACTGGCGGCCTTCCTTCCTCTGAATATGATACCAGAGGAGTGCAGAGAGCTCCGAAGGAAGATGTCGCTATTGGACGACTTGGGCTTGATGGAGAGGCGATCAACCTCTGGGGTGGCAATCCCCGGAGCTTCAGAGGGTGGTTCCGCTCCCGCCTCGAAGCCAAGAGCTGAAGTCGTAGGCAAGGGCAAAGAGTTGGCAGAGCCCTCCAGCCGAAAGAGGAAGTTGAAGAATTCTTACAGGAGGTCCATCAGACCTGCTCCTTCCTCAATAGTTCCTTCTCCCTGGCGGGGAAGGTCTTCAACGGCGACACCTACTCCAGCATCGGTGTCTCACCGGGATTCCAGCTCTGGCCATGCAACTCCGGTACCAGGGCCTGCTAAGGGCTCTAGGTCCGAGGGTCCTTCTCAATCGAGGGGGGCCTCAACCAAGACGTCTCTGACGGCGGCAGCAAGCTTTGGGGAGCCTTCTGGAGTTACTACGCCAGTGGCGACAGGGTCCGGTCCTGAGCGTCCGGTGAAGAGGTTTCGTGCGAGCTGGAGCGGAAGCCTTCCAAAGTAAATTTGCTTTTTTACCTCAGTTGGTTATTTTTTGTTGTAATAATATTTTGAGTTTCTTTGTCCTTCATCCATAGGGTATCCAAGAAAGGAGCTAAAGCTCCAACTCCTACATCAGCGGCTGATGCTTTGCAGGCAGAGGCTCCGGCTCCAATCCCAGAGCCGCCCCAGGAGGTGGCTGAGGTCGTGGCAGCTCCGGCGCCGGCTGTCGTGGTCCTTGACCTCGAGTCATCTCTTGAAGATCCCGTGGTAGCGCCAGACCACGGGAATGAATATGTACCAGAGGCACCAGCTCCGGAGATTGAAGCTCCGGTTTTGGATGCTGAGATGATGGATGCTCCGGCCTCAGAGCCGGAGATAGCTGCAGTTCTGGCCCTAGAGCCGGATGTGGTTGAAGCCCCAGCGGTGGAGCCGGCGGTTGATGAAGTTCTGGTGCCTGAGCCAGTTGTCACGGAGGTGCCGGCCCCTGAACCAGTAGAGGTCGAAGCACCAGTGCCTGAACTGGCGGCGGAGGAGGCACCAGCCCCGGAGCCGGAAGTGGCCTCAGCTCCGGCTGAATCTTCAACGCCTGTCCCGGAGGTGGTGGTTCCGGAGGTACCCGCACTTGAGCCAGGGTGCCAAGACAAAGCTACCGGTCCCCCGCTTGAGGGACCAGTTGCTGATGACCTTGCGGCGGGACCTTCGGAGCCGACTCTAGAGGTGGAACATTCCGTTGCAGGACCTTCCTCGGCGACGATCGAGGCTATCCTGGAGGGTGTCCCTAGTGCGGCAGAAGCTCAGGGGACCACTCTTGTGGAGTGGGATCCGATTTTTGTTATGGAGAACCCGTTGGAGTCAGCAGAGAGGACCCCAGCAGGTCCAGAGCTGATCCCCCTATCAATGTCCATCGACAATGCCTGCTCCAGCCTTCGTCAGGTTCAGCTGGCCTTTTACCACGACATCAAGACCCTTGAGGAGGAGCGCCAAACCCTTAGGAGGTGGCGCAACGGGCTCCAATTTGAGACCAAGCTGGGGCAGACGAGGCTGGCCGACGACAAGGAGTGGGTGAAAAGGGAGAAGGTCTGGTTGGAGTACTGGTGTCAGCTGCTGGGTGAGAGGGAAAGCTTGGTGCGATCCCTCAACAACCAGTCCCGGGCCATCCACGAACAGGCCGTGGATTCTAGTGAAGCGGCGAATGATCGCTAGGAGAAGCTAAGCGCCATCCACGACAGCCTCGTCATGCGCCGGGAGGCTCTTGAGGAGCGGTAGAAAAAGCTTGAAGATGAAGAGCGAAAACTCCTGGAGCTGCAGGATGACCTCGTGAATAGGGAGGAGGAGCTTACTCAGTGGCTGGCTCTGGGTGACAAGAACCTCACGGAGCGCACCAAGAAGTTGTAGGAGATCTGCGAGAAAGAGGAGAAGAAGGCTTGGCAGCGAGGATAGGACCTCACCAGGAGGGAGAATGAAATTGCTGCCAGGGAGAAGAAGGTGCGGGGCCGGGAGAGAGACCTTGTTAACCGCCAGAACAAGATCCACATCCAGGAAGAGGAGCTTGATAAACTCGAAAGGCAAGTTGCTGAAAAGATTCAGTAGAATGCCAAAGAGGTCGAGCGCCTTGCCCGGGAGGATTCGGAGCTTGCAGCGACCAAGGGGTCCTTGGAAGAGGTGCGAGGCTCAAGGGTTGCGGAGTACGAACAAGAGTGGGAGTTCTTGGGCAAAGCCAATGACGCGCTGACGCCGCTGGGTTTTAGTCCCGTGCGTCCGGATGATCCGGAGTCGGAGCTGGACTAGGCGTTGCAGGCGTTGAGCTCGGCGGGCAACAAGCTCACCAAGATGGGCGATGTCATCATGGACCAGTCGGAAACAGAAGGACAATCCCTGGCGAAGAACATCGCAGAGTACATGGTGACGTGCTACACAAGCCGTGATCCTCATTTCCCACTAGACCCGGTGCTCGAAGGTCCCATTGACGGAGAGGGAGATGCCGCCAAGGCCAGCGTGTCGGAGGTTTCCCAGAAAGTCGCATCGTTCTTCCATAGTATTTAGGACTTTCTCCTTGTATCTCCCACTTGTATCTTCTCTTCCTTTCCTCAATTTTGTAATCTCTTGTCTCCAGATTAATGAAATCTGAGAATTTTATGAATTTCATTTTTTGTCTTCAACACCTTTCTCCCACTTGGACCCCTGGTAGATGTACACAATTTGATTGTGAACATGTATCAAGAGAATGTAGCATTTTGTTGAAGACTTGCGTGCTTCGAACTTGTAGTTTGTAGGTCCAAAGTCGTCGATAGTAGGGCCCCCTGAGGTTGTCGGGGATTAGTAGCTCCGGCAGCGACCTTTATCAATGCGTAGAACGAGCTCCTGCTTCCTCGGTTTCCTATCCGATCAAAAATCCTATGGGAATCAAGCTCCTTATAATGTGACGTCGACAGGTGGTCTTCTGGGGTTGTCGGAGCTTAGTAGCTCCGGCAGTGTCCACTGTCAACACGTAGAGCGTCAACAGCAGACCCCATTAGGGTATCCTTCTATCATATTTTCTTCACGATGACGGCTGGCCCCCTGGATTTGCCAGAGCTTGGTAGCTCCGGTGACGCCTACTATCAATGTTTGAAACATCGACAATGGACCACCTTAGGGGGTGTCGGAGCTTTGATAGCTCCTTCTTCATCCACCATCATCATGAGATCTTTATTTTTCCTGCACACTGAAGTCAGAAAAAAAGAGTAAAATCCATTTCCTATATATAACTCAATTGCGGCTTACTATTCCCGAAAGAAATTTTAGATCAACAACAATTCTGAATGCAAACAAGCGCATTTGTTTGTTTTTTTTTTCAGGTCCAATCGTTCCTGGACTCGCCTTTTTTCGGCCTGTCGGGGTGTAGGTAGAGTCGCGTACTTAGGGTGCAGGACCAGGCTAAGTCGATAGCACACTCCGGACCTAGATTGGCTTGGCGGCATTCAGGCGAGTAGGACATTCAACAATGTTAAGACCCGAAAGATTTTAACAATACTACTTGAATTATATACGAATTGTTTTATCTAAAGTTTCTAGAGAATTTCACAACTTTGTTATAGACAAGAAAGAGAAAAATAAAAAATATTGAGCCTGTACAGAATAAATGCACGTGGAGTCTGTTTTCACCTAATCATGTCTTTCATTATAGGTCCGGGGTATAGGGGAAACAAGTACACTCAAAGGGTACGGAACCAGGCTAAGTGTGTTGCGTTTCTTGTTTGACCCAAGGTAGCTAGCTACACTTTTAGCTCTGAGACTGTAACAAGTGTTGCCTGAACTTTGCGGACCTACCAGGAAAGGTCCGACTGTTCTTCCGGAGGAGCTACCCGACTCTATACAATGACGCTATAACATACATCATATGTAACTACAGACTCACCTCCGTGATATTAAGCGTAGAACTTACGGAGGTGCTCAATGTTCCAAGGATTAGGGAGTGGTGTCCCATCCTCGGTTGCCAAGCGAACGCATCCGGGACAGGATACTTTGATCACTCGAAAGGGTCCTTCCCAGATGGGGGAAAATTTGTTTAACCCTTCTGGAGTTTGTATTCTCTGTAGCACCAGATCGCCTTCCTCGAGCTGTCGGTTATGCATGTGCCTTTGGTGATAGCACCGGAGCGCTTGGAGATATCGTGCGTTTCGAACAGCTGCTCAGCACCTTCCCTCTTCGACGAGGTCAAGGTCTTCACGCCGGAGCTGGTCCTGCGTGGCATCGTCGAAGGTCCGGATCCGAAGTGACCCCAAGGTGATTTCCGGAGGAAGGACTGCTTCAGCTCCGTACACCAGGAAGAAGGGTGTCTCTCCAGTTGACCAGTTTGGAGTTGTCCTGTTTGTCCACAAGGTGGGCGGAAGCTCTTCAATCCAGTTGGCTCCGTGTTTTTTCAAGCGCTCATATGTGCGCGTCTTGAGTCCTTTTAGGATTTCTGCATTTGCTATCTCAGCTTGGCCATTGCTTGTCGACTGAGCTATGGAAGCGTGGCTGACTTGAATGCGAGGTCTTTGCAATATCCTTGGAATGCAAAGCTTGTGAATTGGATCCCATTGTTAGTTATGATCTTGTTTGGGACTCCAAATCTGCATACTATGGACTGCAAGAAGTTGATAGCTGATTGCTTGTTTATTGTCACAACTGGAGTTGCTTCCGGGCACTTGGTGAACTTGTCGATGGCAATGTACAGGAACTTGTAACCTCCGACGGCTCTTGGGAAAGGTCCCAAGATATCCATCCCCCACACAACGAATGGCCATTTAGGAGGTATAATTTGTAGAGGTTGAGCTTGTGTGTGAATTTGCTTTGCATGGAACTGTCATGTTTCGCATTTCTTCACTAGCTCGGTTGCATCCTGGAGTGTTGTAGGCCAGTAAAAACCATGCCGGAATGCTTTACTGACCAACGTGCGGGAAGACGCGTGGTTCCCACACTCGCCTCTATGGATTTCTGTGAGGAGCTTGCAACCTTCTTCCCTTTTAATGCACCGCATTAGGATGCCATTGGCACCATGCCGGTTGAGATACCCTTCTGCCAGTGTGTATCTTTTAGCCAATCTGACTATCCGGTCAGTAGATGCATTATCTTCAGGAAGGAAATTGTCTTTCAAGTAGCTCAGGATCTCCGAGATCCATGCGTCGGAGCTAACTTGAGCATTTGAGTCTTGCATGCTGGGTTGCTTGGAGCTTCCTGCAGCACCTACGACCCTTGATGGACGCCATGGTAACAGGGCCATCGGGACCGCCAGCTTCGAGGTGCTGGTCTCGCCCCCTTCGCTCAGTTCGGCAGGCTGAGCCGTTGGTCTTGACAATCTCCGGACGAAGGTTCCGTCGGGAATCGGAGCTCTGGTTGAAGCTTTCGTCGAGAGTTCGTCAGCTTCAGCGTTGTTGAGACGCTGGACATGGCAAAGATCCAGGACTTCAAAGTCTTTCTGAAGCTCTTGGACTTCAAGTAGATATGTTGCTAGTTGTGGGTTGTTGCAGCAGCATTCACCTTTGACTTGTTTTATTATGAGATGCGAGTCACCCTTTACCAACAGCTACTTCACACCATATGATAGTGCCACCTTTAGCCCATAGATTAGTGTTTCATACTTCACCATGTTGTTGGTAACCTTGAAGTCAAGGTGAAACATGTATTTGACCTTCTTCCAGTCAAAGCGAGGAGAAGGACTCCAGCTCCAGCCCCTGCTTCTACACGGAGCCGTCGAAGTAGAGAGTCCAGTGAGGCTCGGTGAAGACCGGAACCTTGGGTTCTGGCTTCTGCTCACTGGTGCCCCCAGGATTAGATGAAGAGGGGGTCCATTCCGCCACGAAGTCTGCCAATGCTTGACTCTTGATCGCTTGTCCTGGGACAAATTCAAGATCAAACTCGGCCAGTTCCGCTGCCCACTTTGCAATGTTCCTAGTAGAGTTGGGGTTATGCAAGATTGCACGCAGTGGATAAGAAGTTACCACTGAAATCTTGTGAGCTTGGAAGTAGTGGCGAAGCTTCCTAGAGGCAATAAGAACTGCATAGAGCAGCTTATGCACCTCCAGGTACCGAGTCTTGGCGTCATGGAGTAATTCACTGATGAAGTACACTGGGCGCTGGACTGTTCGGACCCTCCCGGAGGGGCCCAAAGCTTCCTCTTCATCAACCCAAACCCTCCAGAGGGGTCCGGACCTTCTTCGGAGACCTCTGGGTTCCTGTTGGAGGAACCCAGTGCTTCTTCTGAAGTGACCCGAACCTTCCCAAATGGGTCTGTATCTTCTTGTTCAGCAACAGTAACTCCTCCACTTGAAGGAGGTTGATTCTCTAGCGTCTCGCCTTGAGGATCCGGGTCTAGGAGCTGGGAACCATATTCGCCTTCAGGTAGCTCCGGACCCTCTCGGAGGGGTCTGGCTCCCTGAACTGGAGATGGTTCTGGTCTTTTCGCAACCAGGACCATGATGACAACTTCGTCAGTTGTCGAAATGTAAAGCAGAAGTGGCTCAACAGGATTCGGAGCTACCAAAGTTGGTAGAGTGGTGAGGAGCTGCTTTAGCTCTTGGAAAGCTTTTTCTGCGTCTTCAGACCATTGGCCTGGTCCAGACTTCCTCAATAATTTGAATAAGGGTAGCGCCCGTTCCACCAGTCTTGAGATGAACCGACTAAGGGCAGCTAGACATCCAGTCAGCTTCAAGACGTCCTTGATGCAAGCTGGTGGCCGCATGTCTTCAATAGCGTTAATATTCGCAGGAATTGCTTCTATTCCTCGGTGGTTCACCATGAATCCAAGAACCTTTCTGGAGCTAACCCTGAAGACACACTTGTCCGGGTTCAGCTTCGTGCGCGTGATTCGCAACTTGTCGAAGACAGCTTGCAAGGTGTCAAGGAATGACTCCTTGTTCTTGATCTTGACGACAATGTCATCGACGTACACTTACACTACATCTCTGATGAGCTCTCCAAAAGTTTTGTACATAGCTCGTACAAACGTTGAAGCAGCGTTTTTGACGTGCAATGTAACAATATAATCCATCTACTGTGATGAAGGAAGTATGTTCTTCATCTTCCTTAGACATTCTGATTTGATGATACCCAAAATATGCGTCTAGGAAACACAGTAATTCACACCCAGAGGTGGAATCCACTATCTGATCTATTCTAGGTAGTGGGAATGGATCCTTTGGACATGCCTTATTCAGTGTTGTGTAGTCGATACACATCCGAAGCTTCCCGCTGGCCTTGGGTACAACGACTGGGTTTGCCATCCATTTTGGATGGAAGACTTCTCGGATGAATCCAGCTTTGAGCAACTTCTTCACTTCTTGACGTATGAAGTTCTGTCACTCTACTGATTGCTTCCGAGGCTTTTGATGTACTGGCCGGGCATCGGGATAAATCTTCAGATTGTGCTCAATCACATCCTAAGGGACCTCAGGCATTTGTGACGGTTTCCAGGCAAACATGTCGACATTAGCCCAGAGGAAAGTGATGAGCACGAGTTCCTATTTGTCGTTCAGACCTCCCGATATACGGGTGGTCTGAGCGGCATCGGAACCAATTTGGACGAATTTGACGTGAATGTTGGTGTCGTAGCTTGGTTGCACACAAGGTGCGGAGGTTGAGCCTCGATGAAGAATGCTCGGGGGTTTTGGAGTTTGCTCCTCTCCGGATTCTTCCTCCTGTGCTGTAGCAAGCGCATGGAGTTCCTCCAGGGCAGTAACCCCGGCGGTGCGATCTTCGCGGATCCGGAGAACACCTGATGCTGTTGGCATCTTCAACACCAAGTAGCCATAATGAGCAGCAGCCATGAATTTGTACAAGGCTAGCCTGCCCAAGATGGCGTTGAATGGAAACATGATCTGCGCCACGTCGAAGACCAACTTCTTAGTGCGGTAATTCTCCCAGGTCCCGAAGATCACCGGGAGAGTAATAGCACCGATTGGAGTTATGGCCCTCGGACCTACTCTAGAGAAAGGTCGGGAGGGGCGAAGATCCAAAGGTCAGAGCTGAAGCTTGACAAAGGCCTCGAAGCTTATGAGGTTCAACCCCGAACCTCCGTCCACCATTACATGGTGGAGCTGGATGTTGTTGATGGTCGAAGATACCATCAATGGGAGTTGGCCAACTCCGATCATGTTCTGAGGGCAGTCTGAAGCATCGAAAGTGAAGGTAGTATCCATCCACTTCCAGTGAGGCTCCGCCCTGGCGGTGGGAGCTACAGAGGCCATGTCCTGCCGCATTCTCTTGAGGACACGGCGGGAGGTGATGTCCCACGAACCACCAAAGATGGTGTTCATGGTCCTCCGGCGCTCGTTGTCGGAGACGTCAGAGTCGTCATCAACGAAGGTCTAAACAACCTTCAAGACCTTTTTAGGGTCTTGAAAGCCTAACTCCTCTTCAGTTGGAGCTTCGTCGACTTTTTGTTTTCCTTCCCTTTGACGGAAAGGAGCTTCTTCCCGGCGCTTGTTGTAGCGCTCGGCGAGGTTCTGGACCTCTCGGCAGCCTTCCAGATTGTGGATGTTCTTCTTGTGTATGGGACACCACATCTTGGAGCTGCCACCGTCTTCAGACGACGGTCGAGGTCATTTCTCGGGGGTGTGTCCCCCCAACCACCTGGAGCTGAGGCAGCAGTGGTTGTAGGTGTGCTGGCCGACGACTTCTTCTTGCCGTTGGACTTTTTCTTCTTCTTGCCACTCCCGGAGGTAGCGGCTTCACCCTTGAAGGACTTTTTGTTGTCCTCCGGAGGTGGTTGGGAGTGCATTTCACGGCCCTCTGCAGCTTTGGCACACTTGTCTACCAAGCTCAAGAGTTCCGTGACGCTGGTGACTTCCTTGTTCGCCAGCTTCTCCAGCATCTTCTTGTCTCGAACACCCTGTTTGAATGCCACAATAACAGAAGCACTTGAGATAGAAGGAATGATGTTTCGTACCTAGGAGAACCTCTGGATGAAAGATCGTAGGGACTCTCCCCCTTCTGCTTAACAGCAAAAAGGTCTAGTTCCGTGCCTTGCCAGGTGTATGAGCTCCCGAAGATGGCAGTGAACTGTTGGCATAGTTCCGCCCCACTATTGATGGAGTCGGGCGGAAGGCTCATGAACCAAGACCTAGCGGTACCAGTCAAAGCCACGGGAAAATAATTGGCCATCACAGCCTCATTCCCCCCAGCCGCAAGGATAGCGGTGGAGTAAATTTGGAGAAATTCAGCGGGATTGACAGTCCCATCAAATTTCTCTAGCAGGTAAGGCCGTAACCTCTACGACCATCTGACCATGCGTAGGTGCATGGCCAAGGCAGAAAAGCCTCCTCCTACTCCCTCAGGAGCAGGACTGTCCCGAGCTTCTCGCCTCTCACGAGCGCGCTCGATGTGGACGCGACCGTCCTGTTGACAGTAACGGCGATCGAACTCAGCCCGGAGGTCATGAGTCGAAAGCCTCGTTATCGTATGAGTACGTCGCGCCTCGGAAGGCAGCGACGTTGCTTGTTGAGATGCAGCATGCCTCCTGTGCTGCAATGCATGCGGACCAAGTCTACCCGACACGGTCTGATGCTGCAATAGGGCCCGCCGCGAGGGGGAGGACCTTGATTGTTGATGCCATCTGCTGCTGCTGCAACCAGATGTTCCACATCAGCTCTCCACTGCTCCATCGCACCCTGGGGTGCTCCTGGAGGCGGTGGACGTTGGAGAAGAGCACGTGCGGCATTAATTGCGTGTTTAGGGTTGTTGTTCGTCGATGCAGTGATCGACGCAGACGCCCCATCTCGACGTCCAGCTTGATTCACAGGGGCAGATGGTGGCGGCGGTGGCATGACTCCTGCTAGAGTCACAACACCTGCTGGCTGCTGCATGTTGGAGGGGTTGCCTCCAGCAGGTTGCGCAGCAGGGTTTCGTTGGATGACCCACACTACAAGAATCGAACAATAGGCCGTCGGTTTATTTATAAACATCGGGCCCGTCATATTTAATCATCTTAAAACTGTCGGTTTTTGAAACCCGACAGCTATAATTAAAATTGTCGGGCAAAGAAAACAAACCGACAGTGATAATCTTTTTACATTGGTATACTTGTGAAACTGACGGATTTATTGTAACCGTCGGGTACGGACCGACAACTACAGCTTTTCCATTCGCTCCACTCAGTTTCGGATCCAAGGGCCCACACTCGGACGGATCGCCCATCGCACATGGATTGGGTCCATCCTTTTTATATTGGCACCGTAGGATCGAAGAGCATGTGAAAAGCTACCAGAGGGGGGGTGAATGGTAGATTTAAAAATCTTACGCAGCGGAAACAATTAAACCCCAAACCCTTTTGGCAGAAAAACGTTCTGATAAAGAAATCGTGTGTGAGACTAATATAAATGTGTTTCACCGTGACAAAAGTGATAGATATCAGAGAGAATGAAGTCACGAAGACAACACAAAAGGAATCACTCAAATCCGTCGAGAAAAACACAAGTTATGATCGAAAGATCAACCAAAGGTCAATCTGCCCTATCCGAGAAAAAACAGTTCTGGAACGCTGCAAAGAAACTCGTGTAGATAATAGACCACAAATCCAATGACCGTGAAATTTTGACATATGATATAAAATCAAGTTGTGAAGACAACCCAAAAAGAATCACGTAAATTGGATCTGTAAAACTCGAGTTATGATAAAACCACCGACGAAAGGTAGTGCTGTCCAGAAACTCGACGAGTAAAACTCGTCTGGAACAAGTCGGACGAACAAGGCACAAAAGTTCCTTCAAACTACGAATTTTATTCAATAGAACACAAGAGGAACAGCCCCAAAGTAGTGCACCACGAACTCTGGGCTCCCTTGCTTATATAACCAGCCCTTAGACCAACCCAATATCAACTAGGACTCCAATCCTACTCAGATCATGAATTGTAACTTTCCATAACTGCTCAAGATTCTTCTATACGCAGATAGAAGCAATCTTAAGAGTTCCAAACACCTTAGGAACGTATCCCACATTCCTAATCAACTCAAATTCGTGACCCACACAAAATCCTATCATAACCAACTCAAATCTTTCCATATTTGAGTCAAACCCGACCCAGCCGCAGCCTGAGTCCATAACCTAGTCGGTTGAACCTTTCCGACCAACTCTTTACGTCCACATCTCTTCATCACGTCTCGGAACCATGCAGCCACGTCCATGCACTCCTTGCATACGTGCAAACATCTTCCAACGACGTCCACGATACCTTCATATGCATTGTTCTTGATTCAATCATGCTGCGCAACCTCCTGATCAGCTCAACCACAATTCCTCCTGAATTTGGTTGTTGGAACCTCATCTCCACCCTGAGACTAGTCCAATGGATCCCGTCACCAGCCATGTCTTGAACTCAAGCAACACCTGCACATGAATAAACAACCAATCCATACGAGCCCAAGTCCTCGACTTGACTCAAGTTAGTTCCGAACACAACACCTTACGTGAGCACCTCACATAAGCATGTTGCAAAGCATATCAAAACAAAATCATCCATATCAACCAAAACGCACCAAAAACTTAGTAAATGAATACTAAGCAATCTTTCCAACAATGTAAAGCAAGTACGAAACATTGCAAATGAAAAGCAGAAGCACTACAGTCAAGTTCCGGACCATCCCACAGCAAGCCGGAGCTTTAGCCGGAGCTAACAAAAGCTAGTACAAGAAGCACCTGCCGGAGCTTACCAAAACTAGTAGATCCTAGCACCGGAGCTTACCAAAAACTAGTCAAAACTAGTCAACCCAAAACCGGAGCTAGACAAAGTACATCGGAGCTTAGCAAAAGCATGCCGGAGCTATCAAATATATGCTGGAGCTATCAAAGACATGCCGGAGCTAACGATAAAGCTCACCGAAGATAACCAAAGCTAGTCGGACCTTACCAAGAAGTCGGACCTAGCATCTAACATAGCTGGAGCTACCCAAAACAAGTCGGACCTATGGTCGGACCTTGCTATAGCTCGAAGCTAGAGTCGGACCTTGATAAAAAGGTGTTTTGGTGATATTAAAAACTTTTATCATCAAAGCCAAGTGTATTCACTACAAGCCAATGTATTCAGCACACATAGGTCTTACAATCTCCCCCTTGATGAATGCATTGGCAACACCATTTAAAATCCGAACATTGGCTTATTCACATAAAAGTTTTGAAGGCAATTTCTCCCCCTTTGTAAATCAAAAGTAAAATGAGAACAAAAATTATCCCATATTATCTCTCGCCCTTTATTATCTCTCCTTATACACATATTCTCTTTCTCTTCATGCTTATCTCTACCCCTTTGACAATGTATTCAGCAAGTCATGAGCATATAAACAAATTATCTCTCCCCCTTAGGTTGTTATGAGCATATTATAACATATATATATAAACAAAGCTCATCCAAGTCATACTATCAAGTACCTTACATTATCACATAAAGTAGTGTAAGCCATGCTAGAGATCAAATGTAATTTTCAATTTAAGCAAGTCATGATCTCACAAACTTAACTATTTCAAAACCTGAAAGCATGACACTAGTTGCTGCATTTTATTATTTTTCAAAGAATAAATTTAGATCATATGATATTTGCAAGAGATTATATGCGCATCTGCCTTATTCTAACCAACCAAGCCAAGCCTATGTCGTTTGACAATCAGAAGCTTAAGGACATGGTTTTAGTCATACACAACTTCTTCCAAGTTCATATCTAAGTGCAATGATAAGCTATCTCAAAAGAAGAAGTGCGATGCATGCATATTCTCTTGATCTTTTCTCAATTTATATTTGTTCATAAAAACTCAACATGTGAGTTGATTACTTGATAAATTCTTAATGATTAAAAGCATTTGTGAGCATGCAAAAAGTTCAAAACAGCAAGAAAGTTCGACAATGACCTGATTTAGTGTAAGTAATTATTCCAATTACTAGACATGGAAAAAACTACAAAATGTATAACACGAGTAATGTAGTAAGAACTTTCAGCATGTAAAAGGAATCACAACGTAATATATGTATGAAATATTATGTGCATATTATTTTAATTTCAGATTCACACATAGACTTCCCAAGTTTCAAAAACTCCCCCTCAATTTAAGCCATGAGGATGCATAACCCCTATTTCACTACGAATGTAACAAAAACGAGTGAAATCCAAAGGTTTTGTAAAAATGTCAGCCAATTGTTGTTCGGTATCTACATGGTGAAGCACAATATTTCCTTTTTCAACGTTATCTCGGAGAAAGTGATACCTAATGTCAATGTTCTTAGTTATAGAATGTTGCACGGGGTTTTTAGCAATGCAAATGGCACTAGTGTTATCACAGAACAGTGGAACACTATCTAGATCAACCCCATAGTCCTTAAGTGTTTGAACAATCCAAAGAATTTGTGAGCAAGCACTAGCAGCAGCTACATATTCTGATTCGGCTGTGGTTTGTGCAACTGAATTTTATTTTCTAGAGGACCAAGCAACAAGAGAATTACCAAGAAAATGACAAGCACCGGAAGTACTTTTCCTATCAATCCTACAACCCCCAAAATCAACATCCGAAAAAGCTTTCAAAGTAATTGTTGAGGAAGAAGGAAGAAAAATGCCAAATTCTTGGGTTCCATGTAAGTAACTGAGAATCCTTTTGATGGCTTGATGATGTGAAACACGTGGGGAGGCTTGAAACCGTGCACAAAGACATACGCTGAATTGTATGTCCGGTCTTGATGCCGTGAGGTACAAAAGTGATCCGATCATGCTTCTATATTCTTTTTGATTCACAGATTCACCATCTTCATCAAGTTCAAGTGTTGTTGCTGTTCCCATTGGTGTCCGAAGAGGCTTGTTTTTGTCCAAGTTGAAGCGCCTTAGAAGGTCTTTGGTATACTTCGTTTGATGCACAAAGGTACCCTCCTTGGTTTGCTTGATTTGCAGCCCCAAAAAGTAAGTGAGTTTACCCATCATACTCATTTCAAATTCGGAACTCATCATTGCTGAAAACTTGGACACAAGACCATGAGAAGCACAACCAAAGATAATATCATCCACATACACTTGAACGAATAATGAGTCATTGCCATGCTTAAGCACAAAAAGAGTTTTATCAACCTTGCCCATGGTAAACCCCTTTTCAAGTAAGAATGTTTTTAGCCTATCATACCATGCTCTAGGGGCTTGTTTGAGACCGTATAAGGCTTTGGGCAGTTTGTAAACATGATTAGGAAAATTTGGATTTTCAAAACCCGGTGGTTGTTTGACATAAACCTCCTCATCTATGTAGCCATTAAGAAAAGCACTTTTAACATCCATTTGATATATCTTAAAACCTTTAGATGCTGCAGAAGCTAACAAAATTCTTATGGCTTCTAATCTAGCGACAGGAGCAAAAGTTTCATCAAAATCTAGACCTTCAACTTGAGTGAAACCCTAAGCAACCAACCTAGTCTTATTCCTAACCACAACCCCATCCTCACTTTGTTTATTTTTAAATACCCATTTAGTTCCAATTAAAGTGTGACCTTGAGGTGGAGGTACAAGTTTCCAAACATTATTTCTTTCAAAATTTTCTAACTATTCTTGCATGGCAATAATCCAATATTCATTAGTGAGTGCGTGTGATATATCTTTGGGTTCAAAAGAAGCAACAAAAGCAGAATGAGCATGAGAGTTTGGATCGCAAAACCTGGACCGTGTGACTCGTTCGTGCAAACTTCCAATCATCTGTTGTGGGGGATGATCTTTGTAAAAACGTAGGGTAATAGATGTCTCACAAGCTTCTTCTTTATTTGGTTCAACGTAGATTGATGAGCTTGTGACTTGTGGACGATCAGGACCAGCATAGGTGATAGCCGGAGCTTGTTCAATGTCCGGAGCTGGACACGTGTCAACTTCTGAACTACCAGGCAATATCACCGGATCTTCTTCATCTTCGAAAATACCCTCCCCCTGAGGATACGGATCTGGTCCTGCAACACCGGAGCTAGTACCTGGGCTAGCTTCATCAAAAGACACTTCACAAGTCTCCACAATTTTGTTAGTGTCAAGTAAAAGCACACGGTAGCCTCTAGTATGAGATGGATAACCAAGAAACATGCCATCAATGGATCTAGGTTCAAATTTATCAAGATTACCATGTTTCTTAACAAAGCATTTGCAACCAAAGACCCGAAAGTGTGTAACACTAGGCCTATGTCCAAACCGAAGCTCATATGGTGTTTTACCTAGCTTAGCACGCAAGAAAACACGATTTGGGACATAACAAGCGGTTGCTAACGCATCAGCCCAAAATTTCCTAGGAGTTTGATATTCATCAAGCATAGTCCTAGCCATCTCAACTAAGGTTCTGTTCTTTCTTTCTACAACACCGTTTTGTTGAGGTACATATGGTGAAGAGAATTGATGATCTATTCTATTTTCAGCACAAAAGTGATCAAAAGATTGATTTTTATATTCAGTTCCATTATCACTTCTAATTGCTTTTAATGATCCTGGGTGATCAATTGATAATCTAAGAAATAAAGTTCTAAAGTGACTAAAAACTTCATTCTTAGATGCCATAAAGTAAACCCAAGAGTATCTAGAATAATCATCAACGATAACAGGAACATACTATTTACCTCCGAAGGATTGAACACGTGAAGGTCCTACGGTGTCAAGATGCAAAGGTTGACATGGTTTAGTTGTCATGATCATTGTGAGAGGAGTATCTGAACCTGCAACCATCTTAGCATGTCTACAATAAGAGCACACAATTTCTTTGTCCCCTTTAAGCTTAGGCAGCCCACGTATGCGATCAAGAGCACTAACACGTGTTAGGTGATCAAAGCCTACGTGACCAAGTCTACGATGCCAAAAATATAAGTCCTTTGAATCATTAGCAACTAGACACCTATGCTTAGAGGAAGACATATCAAAATAAGCTCTAAAAACTCTTCCAAACCGAGACATGTTAAAAATAAGCTCACTATTTGAACCTACAACTTTGCAGCAGTTTTTATTGAAAATAATTTCTAGATTTTCATCTAGCAATTGTGCAACAGAAAGCAAGTTGTATTTCAAATTTTTGACAAGTGCCACATCCTTCAAAGTGTAGTGATCATTTACTCTAACTGAACCCTTAGCAATTATAGGAGTTGAAGAATTATCGGCAAAAGTAACATTCTCTACACGTGACACAAAAGAGAGGGAGGAGAACCAATCTTTGTTACCGGTCATGTGGCGTGAGCAACCTGAATCCACAATCCAAATGTTCTCGTTCCTCAACCGTGTAACCTACATAAAAGCACAATACGTCGATGACTCAATACTGGGGTTAGTCTAAAGGCATTTAGGAATCCAGTACTGAGTCACGCGACGTGCAGCAGGAAAAACATGCGAAAGCTGAGACAAAACAGCAGGTTTATGAGTCAAAGTTTGAGATTTTTTATTCTTGACTACTGACCTATAAGGTGTTACTTGTGTAGCACAAAAATCAGTAGCTCCGGAGGCAAAAACAGAAGGTCCAGAGGTAAACTTTGAATGTTTTTGACTCAAAACAGCAGGTTGTACATTCGGTTCAATGTGTGCAGCAAATTTTGCATGAAAGTTATGAGATCTAGCAACCATTCTTTCCCTTTTCTGTTGTTTAGCTAGTCTATAACAAAAATCTATGACATGACCATCTCTACCACAGAAGGTACAATGAAATTTAACTTTGTGTTCATGTCTAGATGAGCAAGCAATATTTTTATTTGACACCGAATGAGGCAACACTCCTGCAGATTTGAAAACCACTCCTTTTTGTTTAGGAACTGTTTGAATCAGACCACTTCCTAATGACTTTACAATTTTAGGTGGATGTGCCTTAGCATGAGCATGAGAATCAAAACCTAAACCAGTTTTATCATTGCAAGACTTGGAAGAATTCAGCAGTAAGTTTAGGTTCTTATTCCCATTACAAAACTGATCTAATGTCCTATGCACGACATCAAATTTATTGGACACATCAAGGCAATTTTCACATGAAGTTTTTCCTTTTAGTTTGCAATTTGAACAAAATTTAACTTCATGAGAACGTAAAGCATTGTTCAATATAGAAATTTCATTCATAGCATCCTGTAGTTTCTTATCAAGATCATCACAAGTAGAACAATGCAAATCAATTGTAGAACAGCTAGCATCTTTCAAGTTTTTATCATTAAGTGCAACAAGCTCTCTGTTCTTTTCAATTTCTTCATCAAGTCTATCTAGAGTGGAGCAGTGTACACTTCTTAATGTGGACAATTGTTCATAGATTAAGTCACATGAGGGACATGCATCATCACTAGGAATCAAAGTTTTTAAACGGTTAATTTCAGATTCTAGTGATTCAATTTTAGCAGCATTATCCATAAGCTTTTTGTCCTTTTTCTTGACAATAATAGTTGCATGAGAAATAGCATCACACATTTCATTGCAGGTAGAACATACCTCATCGTCTTCACTGTTGTGTTCTGCATCCTCCTGACTTGATCTTGATCTTGTTTTGCCCGCCGTGAAGCATAAGTTGGCCAGATCGTCATCATCTTCATCACTTTCAAAGTCTACATCACTTGAACTAAGTTCTTGAAGTGCGGTGATGAAGCTGTTAATTATCTTTCGTCCTATGGTACCCTTCTTTTTCTTCGTATCTTTTGCAGAGGAGTGCTTCGTTCTTGTTTTCTTTTCATCCCGGGAAGTAGGACCTGAATGGTTAGGGCAATCTGAACAAAAATGTCTTGTCTTACCACATTCGAAGCATCGTTGAGGTTCGAAGCTTCGTCTCCTCCTAGTTCTCACATTTTGCAATGCTTTTGAGAACCTCGTAGAGAGAAGTGCTAGCTCCTCCTCTGGAAACTCCTCAATCTGTTCAAGGGTTAGAGAGGACAACAAAGCAAGTGTACTACAAGATGAAGATTGGCCGGAGCTAGGCATATCACGTTGAGAAACAAAAGCAATAGACTTGTTGGGGTTCTTACGTGATATTATATCAATTTCATGAGTTTTTAACATGGAATATAGCACATCTAAAATAAGTGAACTCATGACAGTAGATTCACGAATAGATGTGACTTTCATCTCCCAAATCGACATATCTAATGCACTTAGTAATTGCCTAGCATTTTCAGCATCTAAAAAATTAACATTGACACTACGCAAGTTGCTGAGAATCTTATTAAAGCGAGCAAAAAGGTCATCAATAGACTCACCGGATTGCATCTCGAAGCGCATGTATTCTTTCTTGAACATGTCTTGTCTTACCTCTTTGATCGTGTTGGATCCTTCGTGGTAGTCACAAAGTGCTTTTCACACATCGTATGCAGATCGGAGGTGTGCAATACGGTCGAAGTCGCTTTGTGTTAATCCTTGTATGATCAAGTTCCGAGCCTTGTTGTTGTTGTCGACATCTCTAAGATTTGTAGCTGTAACTTGATCGTTTGATGGCACTTCGTAAGGCTTGTATACCTTCTCCCATATTGCAAAGCCTTGTGCCTAGATGAAAGCCTCCAGGCGTGCCTTCCAAACTTGAAAATCAATACCAGCGAACACACAAGGTTTGGCAGAGTACTTATCCATGATGATTAGTCAAAAAACATGCGCAAATCACAAAGATTAGAGCACCGTGGCTCTGATACCAATTGTAGGATCGAAGAGCACGTGAAAAGCTACCAGAGGGGGGGTGAATGGTAGATTTAAAAATCTTACGCAGCAGAAACAATTAAACCCCAAACCCTTTCGGCAGAAAAACGATCTAATAAAGAAATCGTGTGTGAGACTAATATAAACGTGTTTCACCGTGACAAAAGTGATAGATATCAGAGAGAATCAAGTCACGAAGACAACACAAAAGGAATCACTCAAATCCGTCAAGAAAAACTCAAGTTATGATCGAACGATCAACCAATGGTCACTCTGCCCTACCCGAGAAAAAACATTTCTGGAACGCTGCAAAGAAACTCGTGTAGATAATAGACCATAAATCCAATGACCGTGAAATTTTGACATATGATAGAAAATCAAGTTTTGAAGACAACCCAAAAAGAATAACGTCAATTGGATCTGAAAACTCGAGTTATGATAGAACCACCAACGAAAGGTAGTGCTGTCCAGAAACTCGACGAGTAAAACTTGTCTGGAACAAGTCGGACCAACAAGGCACAAAAGTTCCTTCAAACTATGAATTTTATTCAATAGAACACATGAGGAACATCCCCAAAGTCTTGCACCACGAACTCTGGGCTCCCTTGCTTATATAACCAACCCTTAGGCAAACCCAATATCAACTAGGATTCCAATCCTACTCAGATCATGAATCGTAACTTTCCATAACTACTCAAGATTCTTCTATACGCAGATAGAAGCAATCTTAAGACTTCCAAACACCTAAGGAACATATCCCACATTCCTAATCAACTCAAATTCGTGACCCACACAAAATCCTATCATAACCAACTCAAATCTTTCCATATTTGAGTCAAACCCGACCCAGCCGCAACCTGAGTCCATAACCTAGTCGGTTGAACCTTTCCGACCAAATCTTTACGTCCACATCTCTTCATCACGTCTCGGAACCATGCAGCCACGTCCATGAACTCCTTGCATACGTGCAAACATCTTCCAACGACGTCCACGATACCTTCATATGCATTGTTCTTGATTCAATCATGCTGCGCAACCTCCTGATCAGCTCAACCACAATTCCTCCTGAATTTGGTTGTTGGAACCTCATCTCCTCCCTGAGACTAGTCCAATGGATCCCGTCACCAGCCATGTCTTGAACTCAAGCAACACCTGCACATGAATAAACAACCAATCCATACGAGCCCAATTCCTCGACTTGACTCAATTTAGTTCCGAACACAACACCTTACGTGAGCACCTCACATAAGCATGTTGCAAAGCATATCAAAACAAAATCATCCATATCAACCAAAACGCACCAAAAACTTAGTAAATGAATACTAAGCAATCTTTCTAACAATGTAAAGCAAGTATGAAACATTGCAAATGAAAAGCAGATGCACTACTGTCAAGTTCCGGACCATCCCACAGCAAGTCGGAGCTTGAGCCGGAGCTATCAAAAGCTAGTACAATGAAGCACCTGCCGGAGCTTGCCAAAACTAGTAGATCCTAGCACCGGAGCTTACCAAAAACTAGTCAAAACTAATCAACCCAAAACTGGAGCGAGACAAAGTACATCAGAGCTTAGCAAAAGCATGCCGGAGCTATCAAATATATGTCGAAGCTATCAAAGACATGCCGGAGCTAACGATAAAGGTCACTGGAGCTAACCAAAGCTAGTAGGACCTTACCAAGAAGTCAGACCTAGCATCTAACATTGCCGGAGCTACCCAAAACAAGTCGGACCTATGGTCAGATCTTGCTATAGCTCGAAGCTAGAGTCGGACCTTGATAAAAAGGTGTTTTGGTGATATTAAAAACTTTTATCATCAAAGCCAAGTGTATTCACTACAAGCCAATGTATTCAGCACACATAGGTCTTACAGGCATGCGCCTCTCCAAGATCGAATATTCTAGAGTCGTGCCTCCCAAAACCCTAGCTCCGCGGTGCAGCCTCCCGCCACCCTCTTTCCCTCACCTACGTCTTTCTCTTCTAGGCGACTCCGACCGCTCCCGCATGATGTGCGCCTCCACTTCACCGGTGTGGCTTCCCGTTTTTTTTTTGTCAGCGCATGCTCCGGCGGCGGAACCGGACGCGGCGGCGGGCTCCCCAGCTCGAGATCCCGGCAGTGCGGGCTACCATCCAGGCGGCGCGAGTGTGGTGCGGACTCCCCTCGCGGCGGCGCGTGCTCCCGGCAGCGCGAGCGCGGTGCGGCCTCCCGTCTTGGCAGCGCGAGCACAACGCATACTCCCCTCCCGACGGCATGAGTGCGGCGTGGACTCCCATGCCTGCGGCGCGTGGTCCCGGCAGCGTGAGCGTGGCGCGGACTCACGGCAGCACGAGTTCCCGGCGGTGTGGAATCCGGCGCGTGCTCCCTCACAGCGCGGCTTCCCGGATCTTCTTCGCCCCGCTTCTATCTTCTTGCCTTGTGCGGTTCTTACTTTTTTTGAACCGGCTTTGATTGTACGATGTATAAGATTCCATTCTTGTGAATAGGAGTATCTTGTTGTGTCTTGAGATTTGTTGATATGATTCAGACTTGTTGGCAGTCATTTCGGAGGTTACAGCGATGAGTCGTCGGTGCTGGAGAGGAGCTCGGTTCCCTGTTGTACGAGCACAAACGTGAGCCATGAGCCGCGATTGTTTTTTTTTGTGTTTGTGATTGCATTAAGGACGTCGGTATGAAGGTTGGCCGACAGTCTTAAAAGAGTAAATGTGTCGGTATGACAAAACCGACGGCTTTAGATTTATGAACGTCGGTGTGTCAGAACCGACAGTGATAACATTTATAATTGTCGGCCCCGACGGTTATACTAGTTAAATATGTCGAATAAAAGGTGTCGGGTAAAGTCGTCGGTTCACCGACGTTCATATGCTATGACTGTCGGCTACAGTAGCTAACCGACGGTTATAGTCCTGACGCCCTTTTACTCGTTTCTCGTAGTGCCAGCAGCAGAGTTCACCATCCTTGAATCTCGGGCACCCCCTACCTGGCGCGCCAACTGTCGGAGTGTGATTCCGGCAATTCTCCCGGTACCACCGTTGGTAGCCCGTGGAGTTTGTAGTTCGGTTGTGGGTGCGCAGAGATTCAGAACATGATGGCATGTTGACATGAGGATTTACATGGTTCGGGCCGCCTGAGCGTAATACCCTACTCCACAGGTGTGTGTTGTTGTTATATTGAGCGTCTGAGCGCTTTGATTGTGAAAGACTAGAGTGTCTCATCACAGCGTACGTGGGCGTGTGTGGACTTGTCTCTCTCTATATCGCTCGGTCAGTCCTTTTATAGTACAAGGACTGGCCGTTACATCGTTAGCCTGGCCCGACATGTGGCCCTGGCGGTTACTGATGCTTAATACACAATTAATATGCTTAATCACCCTTAATAGTGTGGTAACGCGCCTTGACAATGGCGTTACTGGTATTAGGGACCCTCCGATCATGTGCCATTAAGATAGCATTAATGGCACTTAATCGAGTCTTGAGGTCTTTAATGTTCCTTGAAGGCCCGAGCCGTTGGAGGTTCGTCAATCTGCCTGTTGAGGTTGAAGGTCCGGCGGTTGGACGCGTGGCAGCTCCGGAGCTTACTGTCTTAGACGAGTAGGTTCGGTGCTGCTTTACATGTGTCGGTACTGGAGATTCCCTCTGTCAGGGGTTAGATCCGAAGGTGCCACACAGGTATCTAGTCCGAAGCTTTCCCATGTATGGAATGCAGCTCCAGTTTAACGATACACGTGGCGGCCCTGGGACTAACCATAGAAGGGAGGCAGGTCCGGTTCCATATGACACGTGGGGCCTTCGGAGGTCTTCAACTCTGATGGGCGGAGTTCCTTTGCTCTTTTACAGTCCCAGAGGCTATCCGGTACGCAGGGTACCAACAAGTCCGTACCTGAACACCGGACAAGTCCGATTTTAAACTGAACTCCACCCTAATTCCAACTACTCAATGCACTTCCTTGCCATCAATTCTCATCCATACATTGTATAATCCCTTCTCAGGACAATGTCGAGCTCCAATGATGAAATTTCCGATTGTGAGGCAGAGATGGACCAATACTCCTTGCTTCGGTCCTCGACGAGCCAAGGGAAGAAGCGCCAAGAGTGTCCCTCCGAGCAGGCACCTTCTCCACCTCAGGTGCGGTGCAAAGTTCTAGCCGAGCCTACATCCAAAGCCAAGGATGTAGCTGGCCCCAGCTTGGTGGCTCCTCGCCAAGCTAAGGGCAAAGGGAAGGGGATTGCCTGTGACCCGATTGGGCCTCTAAAGATGACTGCTCTGAAGATGAGGAACAGAGATCCCTCCAAAGAGAAGTTCAATGGCAAGGGAAGCGATACAGCTTCCAAGCTCAGAAATGTGGATTGTTATAACAGATCAAAGAAGGCAGCTGACGCCAGATTCTGGAGCAACTTTTACACGGACTTCTACAGTTCCATTTATCTCACCATGAAGACTTCAGTGGTGCGCAGCCAGTGGATTGACTGGGCACACTTTGAGAGGAAGAGCAGCTCAACCTTTGATGAGGTGATAGAGGCAGTGAGGAAGCATGGACTGAAGGACCTATTTGCCTTTAGGTACAACTGGACCGATGAGATCATTGCTCAATTCTATGCCACATGCTATTTTGCCATTGATGAAGAGGAGAGGGTGAATTGGATGACTCACGGAACCAAGTACACCGTGACTTATGATGAGTTTGCAAGACTGCTTCACCTAGAAGACACCTGCAATAATGAGATAACCATCCACAACATTGGTGTCTTGGAGAAGGATAAGATGGAGTTCCTTTATGATACTCTCCTAAAGTACAACCCTCCATTGACCAAGAACATGAAGCCTTTCTTCATGGTTCTTAATAGGGTGCTGAGGAAAACCATAGCTCCAAAAGATGGAGATGCATGAAGTGTCCAAGGATACTTAAGGACACTAATGAAGGTGATAAGCAAGAACTGGAAGTTTGATGTCTTTGACTACATTTGGAATGATATGGTGAATATCTCCTGCACACCAAACAGATCTTGTGGCTATGCACCTTACTTGATGATCATGATTGAGAAAGTCACGGGGATCGAGTTCGTGAAGGATGTGGATCACACTCCACTGAGGCCTCAGAAGCCTACCCAAGCTACTCTCCCAGTTGCTCCATCTCCAGTGTCCAGTGAAGAGGCTCTGAGGAAATCTCAAGGAGATTCAAAGACTGCTCCCACGTCTAGGGCCCCTCCTCCAAAAGGGTCTCCTAGTGGAATCTTGAAATACTTGGCCGCCATATTCGGCTCATTCAAGAAAGCCGAAGTGAAAATCCATAAGCTGAACAACGCAAGGAAGGAGGACATGAGATACATAAAGAAAAATGTCAAGCAAATCTGTCAAAAACTGGAGATTGAGCCCATCGGATCTCCAATTATCTCGGATCACTCCGGATCTGACTTCACTAAGCTTGAACCTTTGTCTCCCTCCGAGCTTGCCTATTTTGGAATTGGGGACACTTCGAGTGGATCCACTCCTCCTCCTCCTCCACAGCCTGAATATGAAGATGAAGATGAGGAGAGGACCGACGGTGAGGAATGAAGGCACTAGATCCTTCCTCTCATTCTTTTTGGTGTCTTGATACCAAAGGGGGAGAGATTGAGGGGGAGTCACTAAGTGTAGCTGTAGGTTGTGATGAGAGATCAATTTGAACTTCTTTTGGGTTGTAAAACTTTAATGCTCTCTTATGCTTTTGGACTTGTGATGTGGTACAATGACTAAGTTTATGCTTATGTTTATGCTTATGAAATTTGTGTAGAAAGTTTGATACAATATATGCTTATGCTCTAAAATTGACATATATGTTTGATGTTGAGATAATTATGTCAATTGTTTCATTCTCATCAAAATTATTGTTCACACACATGTAGTTTTGCATCCCACCATAAAGAGTGCACATATGTCTCATGTTTTCATTGCTTAATTGGTTCCAAACTCATATATGCACACTTTATGAAAATTCTGCATTTTTAATCATATTTGTGAAATCTCAATTGGTTGTCATCAACCACAAAAAGAGGGATATTGAAAGTACATCTAGGCATCCCTTGTGGGTTTTGGCTGATTTATGACAAGCAAATGAGATCCTAACTAAATTGTTAAGATGAGCGCATGTTTTAATGAAATCATGAAGAAAGCGCAAAAAGAAGGGAGAGTGAGAAATCAAGTTGAAACTAGTCCTCAACACTTCACAGTTTTGCACGAAATCGGACAAGTCCGATATCACCACAGACTAGTCTGATATCCTTCTGACCTAAATCGGACAAGTCCGATATCTGCCCGGATTAGTCCGAAAAACCTTCTGACTAAAATCAGACAAGTCCTCCAAGTGCGGACTTGTCCCCAATTCACTAAGGGTTTCACCACAGTCGGACTAGTCTGATATGTGCTGTACTAGTTGGAACATCTCCAGAGACAAAAACGGACTAGTCCACCCCTGGCCAGACAAGTCCGATAATTCAAGACACTTAGGGCTTCCCACACGCCGGACACCGGACTAGTCCGGGGTCCACCACGGACTAGTCCGGACTTTGAAAGCCCTAATAGTAACCTTTGGAAACCCTAGTATAAATAGAGTTGCACAGACCCTAATCAACATCTCTCGACCCCCTGTGTCGTTACACCCTCCAAGAGCAAAGAAAACACGTCTCTCCACACAATCCATTGCAAGAAAGATCAAATCCTTTAGGATTAACTTTAGATCAAAGCAGATATGCGATTCTTCACATTTTGAGCTCTTGGGTTTGATTCTCTCGCACACTCTTATTCTTTATTGCATATAATTCGAGTGTGTTGGTGGTGTATTTAGTTGTAAATCTTGGGGAGCCCTCAACTTGTGAGAAGGCCCCTTGAACACGATTATTCTTGCCCCTTTGTGATTAGTGGAAGAGAATCGACCTCTGTGGCGATTCGACGAGGGTAGAGTTGGTGAAGACCCGATCCTTTCGTGGGCTCCTTAACATGGATGTAGGTTGCCTTCGTGATAACCGAACCACGTGATAAAAATCTTGTGTCTTCACTTTGTGCTTATTGTTCATTGCATCTAGGGTTTAATTGATCTTAGTCAAATTACGTCAAAACTTGAAACTAAGGTTACCTTGTGCTATCTTCAGTTTAATTGAAGCAACATACTCTAGTTACATCTTAATTTCCGTTGCGTACAGTACTTGGATCGAGATCATCGATCAAACTTGATTGATCTAGTCCGCAAGCACCGGACTAGTCCGCACAGTACCGGACTAGTCCAATTTATCCGTATTTGATCAAGTTGCTGAGTATTGCAGGTTCCGGCAAAAATTCAAAAAGGCCTATTCACCCCCCCTCTAGGCCGCATTCAGGTGCTCCAACTTGGTTTCCTGCCTGGCAAGCATTGCATGGCCTGTCTTTCTCAAAAATAACATCCTTTAGACCTTGGATGTGACCACCTTTTTGGTATTTCGGCAGATTTCTCATCCCAACATGGGATAGCCGTCTATGCCACATCCATCCCATGTTAGTTTTAGCAATCAAGCAAGTGTTGAGTTCGTCTTTATCTTTGTTGAAGTCAATAAGATAAAGCTTCCCTTCAACATTCCCTTGAATGCAATCGAGCAATCGGTTCTTCTAAAAACGGTCACACCCTCATTAGTGAATAAACAGTTATAACCTTTGTCGCATAGCTGAGATATTGACATAAAGTTATAATCTAAAGAATCTACGTGCAAAACATTCGAGAGAGTATGTTGAGAGGAGATTTCAATTTTACCACTACCAAGGACCTTTCCTTGGCTGTTGTCTCCAAAGTATATGCCCTCACTTGGATCTGTGTTATGCTCATACTCCACGAACATATTCCTCTCTCCGGTCATGTGATTTGTGCATCCACTGTCTAGCACCCATTTTGATCCACCGGGGGAGTAGGCCTACAAAACAGAATCATTCCTTGGTTTTAGGTACCCAAGCTTGCTTGGGTCCTCTCAGGTTAGTTACAAGAGTCTTGGGAACCCACACACAAGTTTTAGTATTCTTGTGGCGTGGCCATGCATATTTGGCAAACACATTTCCAACTTTGTCTCTCATAAGAACATAGGAAGCATCAAAGGTACGAAACAATATTTGCAAGTCAGATTCATGCGATTTTTCCTTAACAAAAGTTCTTCTCTTCTTAGCTTGAACATTAGTGGACATGTGTTTGTTCTTGTCAAACTCAGTACCATCTTTGATGTTAGGAGGTCTAGTGACTATATATGCACTACGTGCATATTTGATCTTCTCCTTTTCAGAGATGCCACTATGGGAAGGATGCGTTGCATGAGAAGTAAAAGAATCAGATTTGACAACATTTTTCTTAGTAGAACATGTGCAGGTTGCAATGGTTGTCGAACTTACACCTTTGGAAGGTGAGCTTTTGGAGGAAGAGGGGTCACTTTGCTTGAGCGACTCGACTTGCACCTCAAGAATCTTGTTATCTTTTGACAAGTTAGCAAGTTCATCCTTGATTGCAGTGTGTGAGTCTTCTAGCTTTGAGTAAGTTTCCTCACTTAAGGCTAGCGCATGCTCAAGCGACTTGTTCTTCTCTCTTTTGAGCTCAAGGAGTTTCTCAACCTCTTGATATCTCTTCCTTTCACGGATGAGCATATCTTCTTATCGGTTGACAAGCTCCTCCTTCTCAAAGATTTCATTCGACAACATTTTCATTTTCTTTAGTGCAGTTTTACTTAATCCCCTAAACATCTCCTCATTTTCACTAGAGCTATCAAAATCATCAATAAAGGAACTTAGCGAAGGGGGAGTGAGTCGAACCTTTTTCTTGCCTTCCTTGTCCATGAGGCAAGTGCGATTGTGAGTATCCCGTCCTCCCATGTTTGGGAAGAGTGTAGACCCTTTCATGGGTTTTTTGATGGCAATGGTGGCCATCTCCTCTTCTTCATCAGAGGAGGACTTGTAGTTTGAGTCCCACTCCTTGCCGATGTGCGCTTGATGAGCTTGTCGCCTTTTTCTGAAGATCTTCTTGTCTTGATGCTTTGTTTCCTTTTTCCTCTTGTTCTCTTCATAGGTGCAGTCAATGATGAAATGTCCATACTCTCCACAGTTGTAGCAAGTGCATCAAGCCTTGGATTTTCCTTTCTCTTTGCTCTTCCCTTGATTTGAGTTTCTTCCATGTCTTCCTTTCATCATGTGCTTGAATTTCTTGATGAAGAGTACCATCTCTTCATCATCTAGGTCAGTGCTCACATCACTTGTATCTTCCTCGTCTTGAGCTTCACGATTTTCCTTTCCTTTGTCCTATACATAGCTTTGAGGGCAACTTCCTTCTTTTTGGAGAAGGTGAGCTCAGCTAGATCTTTGACGTATTGAGCCTCCTTCTCCATCATCTCATGGTTTATGATCTTGCCCAATAGCTCATCCAGGGTCATTTTGTGGAACCTGGGGATTTCTCGGATCATTGAGCATAATGTGATATTTCTTGAAATAAAGGCTCTAATCATCCTTTTAACCACCTCATGGTCATGCCAATTGTTGCTTCCATAGGCGCAGATCTTATTGATGAGCGCCTTCATCCGGTTGTACATGTCTTGAGATGATTCGCCTTCCTCAATAGCAAATCTCCCCATCTCTCTTTCAAGCGTCTCAATTTTGGCTTCTCGGACTGACTTATTCCCTTCATGGGCTGTTTTAAGTGTATCCCAGATCTCTTTTGCGCTTTCTAATCCATCAATGATGTGATCACTGCAATGTCTTGTGCATTGCGGTGAATTTTTTGCTCTTGTTCCGGAGTGAGTTCTTCGTTCGTGTCCGGGATATCTACCCCTGTGCACACAAAATGTCAAAGACTAGGATTCAAAGAGATTAGATGCATCTTCATATTGTACTTCCACATGGTGTAGTCATTTCCGTCAAATTGCGGAGGCTTTCCCATGGGAATAGAGAGATAGTGATTATTTGAATTTAGACGATTATAGTGGTAAGGATATCGGGAGTAGTCGTGATGACTACTCCCCGTCGTCGTCTCTTCTTCTTTTCCCTTTTGTGCCAGCAATTTCTTCCTCAGAAGTGCCTTTAGTTGACGTACTTCTTCATCATCATGTGTATTTTCTCTTAGTACATCGAAGGCTTCAGTTTCTTGTTCTTCCTCGGTGTTGAGAACCTTCGGGATCTCATTGTTCTTCTCAGAGGCCATTGATCTCTCTGAGCGGTGAGTCTCGTTGATGGAAAACCTTGCTCTGATACCAATTGAATGTGGCCTAGAGGGGGTGAATAGGCTATGAAAATTTCCTGCACACTTAATCAAACGGTCAAAAACTTGATTGACCGAACTTGTCCGGTTGGGTGGGTGGACTAGTCCAGTATGCCTGGTGTGTGCCGATTTAATTAAGTATCTATACATGATTTAAATTATTTTAAGCAGCAGAAATCTAAACGATAGATAAGATTACTTGAATTCATAATTGATGTCGTGAAGCTGCACATGAAAAACAATTAGCAATTCAAATTATGATGTTGATCAACTATGTGCCCTAATCAAGATGTAAAAATAAAGAAGCACCTGAGACACCGATTTTTTACCGTGGTTTGATCTCACCAAAGAGATCTACTCCTCATTGAGGAAGCCCACACAGAGTCGGGTTTCTTCAAATCCTTTCCCTGCTCAAGTCACCACACAAGGCCGACATGATCTCACTATCACGGGTAATCACCAAGTTTATGGGGGCAACCTCACATGTTGAGGGCTCCCAAAAGAATTACAATGAGAAAGTGATCAAATACATTCGAAAGGATTACAAGAAAGAGCACGAGTGTAAAGAGATCGAACCCCAAGAGCTCAACGATGTGTGGACAATGAACTCCCAATCCCAAATCTAAGTGTTCAATTGATTTTCACTTTTTGGAACTTTAGATGTGTGGGGAGATGTGTTTTTTTGGGCTCTTGGAACAGGAGGAGGCACTAAGGTTTATGATTTTGACAGTGGGAATCGAATATTATCTTTGTTGGGTCATGGATCTCCTATTTATAGGGTTTCAAAATGTCATCGTTGGAAATCCCGAGGGCCGGACTAGTCCGTACTGGGTACCGGACTTATCCGGTGTGCTGTGTAAAGGTCGGCGTGGAATGCAGCACACTAGAAACCCTAATTGTGTGAGGTATACCGGACTAATCCGGTGAATGTCCAGACTTGTCTGGTGCGAGTGTAATTCAACTCCAGAGAGTTGAATGGAGTAGTCCGATCCTAGAATGGACTTGTCCGGTGCTATGTGTAATTGGACTCCAGAGACTTCAACGGACTAGTCCTGTCCCATGGATGGACTTGTTCGGAGTGCACTGAACAGGATTCACAGAGACTTGAATGGACTAGTCCGGTCCATGATCGGACTAGTCCGGTACACTGTGTTATTAGATTCCAGAGAGTTAAACGGACTAGTCCGGTCCATCAATAGACTAGTCTGGTGCTCAGTGAGTTTTTAGGTTTTTTTAAGCCCTTACCCCTATGCAAAGACTTGAGCTCTTGGGAGTGTCTCTCACACACATCCTATACATTTAAATCTACTTTGCGCTTCAGTTGACAGTTGGGCTTTTCTCTTTTGTATACCACTTCATTTTTCATCTTTTTGAGTGTACCAAACTATCTCATTTTGCTTATCCTACAGTCATCTCAATAAATTCATTGGAATCTCATTTGCTTGTCATCAATCGTCCAAAACCCACAAGGGATTGCTTAGATGCACTTTCAACAGCTATGGTACACACATTGAAGATTTGGAGACATTACATTCTTGGTCACAGGTGTGGGATTTATATGGATCATAAGAGTCTTAAGTATATTTTCAACAAAACGGACCTGAATTTGAGGCAACGAAGATGGTTGGAGCTCATCAAGGATTATGATGTGGGAATCAATTATCACCCAGGAAAGCTAATGTCGTGGCCGAAGCATTGAGTAGAAAGGTAATAAGTCACCAGCTCACGGTACGAGAGCTGCCATCCGAGCTATGCAAGGAATTTGAACAGTTGAACCTTAGATCTGTCAATGAGATGGGGATAATGGAGTTAGACCTGACTTTAGAGAAAGAAATTCGAGAAGGTCATAACAAGGATGAGGGAATTCAAGAGATCAAGGAAAGGACCTAAGAGGGAAGACAATTCAGGTTTGATGAGGATGAACATGGTACTTTATGTCTTGGAAAGAGGATTGTGGTGCCTAATGTGAAGCATATTCGAGAAACAATATTAAAAGAGGCACATGACTCGCCATACTCAATTCATCCAAGTTGTACAAAGATCTACAAGGATTTGAAGACATGTTATTGGTGGACTAGCATGAAAAAAGACATAGCTCAATATGTAGCCTTGTGTGATGTGTGCTAGTGAGTCAAAGATGAACATCAAAGGCCAGCCGGATTATTGCAACCATTGAAGATTCCAAAATGAAAGTGGGAAGAAATCAGGATGCACTTTATAGTTGGTTTACCGTGTACCCAGTCCGGTTATGACTCCATATGGGTAATCGTGGATCAGTTAACTAAGTCAGCTCACTTTATTCCTGTCAAGACCACCTTTAATGGGAGAAGTTGGTTGAACTGTATATGGGAAGAATAGTATGTTTGCATGGAGTTCCAAAGAAGATAGTGTCAGATAGAGGTTCTCAATTTACCTCCAGATTTTGGCAGAAATTGCATGAAGCATTGGGAACAAAGTTGAATTTTAGCTCGGCATATCACCCTCAAACGGATGGACAAACTGAGAGGACCAACCAAATTCTATAGGATATGTTAAGGGCTTGTTCTTTGAAGTATGTAAGAAGTTGGGATAAGAGCTTGCCGTATGCGGAATTCTCATATAACAATAGTTACCAAGCAAGCTTGAAAATGTCACCCTATGAAGCACTATATGGGAGAAAGTGTAGGACACCTTTGTTGTGGAATGAGACAGGAGAGAATCAAGTGTTTGGACCTGACATGCTGCAAGAAGCTTAGAAACAAGTTTAGATTATTTGTGAAAAAGTCTATGCGGACAATAGGAGAAGGAAACTGGCCTTTGAAGTGGGAGATTTTGTTTACCTCGAGGTGTCACCAATGAGAGGTCATAAGAGGTTTAACATAAGAGGCAAGCTAGCACCTCGATACATTGGGCCATTCAAGATTTTGGACAAAATAGGAGAAGTAGCATATAAGTTGGAGATGCCAACTCACTTATAAGATTCATGATGTGTTTCATGTTTCCCAGCTCAAGAAGTGTTTAAGGGTGCCAAAAGAACAAGTGCCAATGGAAGAATTGGAATTAGAGGCAGATTTGACTTATGTCAAGCAACCGGTCAAAATCTTGAAAACAAAGGAGAGGGTCACAAGAAACAAGATTATTAGATGGTGTAAAGTTCAATGGAAGCATCACACAGAATCAGAGGCAACTTTGAAGCTGGAGGATGATCTCAAGAAGGAATTTTCCTATCTCTTCTCTTCCGCATCGAATCTTGAGGGCGAGATTCATTTTAAGGTGGGTAGGTTTGTAGCACCCCCATTTTCATGCACCATGCATTGCATAAGTTCATATACATGTTTAACATTAATCCACATAAAAAGGAATGAGTTTAAAATGAATTTAAAGAAAACCCGCACTTAAAAGTTCTGAGAAGTGCGGACTAGTCTTTTTTTGGTGCAGGATAGTCCAATTTCTCTCTGACCTCCCTCGGACATGTCCGTTTTTGCTGCGGACTAGTCCATTTTTCTCTCTGTACTGTTTTGGGACTTGTCCTGTCCATTGCGGACTAGTCCGGTCATCCCATCCTTGAAAAGTTTAGCTAAGTCCTTTGACTTGTCCGGACTTTTCCGTTTTCCGCCGGACTTG